>KZ505685.1:722940-833399 GCA_002844005.1 Limosa lapponica baueri | reverse complement strand
CAGTGATTTTAGAATAGATAAAAACTATGCATGGTTTCTGATCCTATATGCAATACAACCCCAAACATTTGGGTAAGAATCTTTGTAAAATGCAATCAGAGAGCAGTGTGATAGTTACTCCTAGACACGTCCGTATACCAAGAGAGAACACATCCTTAGTTAATGCAGCTTAATTTCTCAGTGGCAATTTGTCAGTTTGTGATAATTCAGTTGCTCGTGATCAAAGATGCATAGTCTCAGATAATTGACCAGGACAATACATTGCCTAATACCAGGTTTCATAGCTACAAAGGATTACTTTGGACCTCCTCTCGTTCTGAACTTTAGCAAAGCCCCTTGTTATGATATGCTTGTGTTGTGGATGAGTACTTAGCTTTTATGATTCTCTTTGTCCCTGCTTGCACACAGACCCGATGTATGTTCAGATGACCGATACATGTAGAGTACACTACTTTGTTCACATTGTTAACTAAACTTAACAATTTTTGCTGTTTTGATGTTTTATGTCAGGTATTTACAAATGTACATTTACTCATAAGAAGTTGGGAATTACCAAAGAACAGCTTGCAGGAAGAGTATTGCCCCATCTGATTCCTCTTAGTATTGAGAACAATCTTAATCTCAATCAGGTAGGAACCTGACTACGTTCTGTGCTTTTTCCTGATAAATTGGCAGAAAATAGGTTTAAACTGTTGTCAGAGAAAAATGCATATATTTTTTTATGTCTGTTCATTTTAAAAGCAAACAAACAAAACCAAAAAACCTTCCGGTATTACTGTATTTGCGTGTTTAAAGCTTGTTATATTTCAGTGGATTTAACTGATACAGTATAAAATTTCAAAATTAATACTATCACTTTCCAAATATGCTGCAAAAGCAGCTAGCTACTAACATAATTACAGTTCAAATTAAAAGCTGACGTACCATCTTAATGTTTGTTCCATTGCTCTTGTTTTTAAATGTTGCAGATAATGTAGAAGTGCAATCACAGGGTTTATTTTTTTGAAATTGATCTGGTAATATTCATTTGTAGTTTTTTGTCTGGGTTGCCCCACTTTTTTTTGTAGCAATATATATTTTCCACTGTTTCAATATACACTCTGTTTGTAGTTAGGTATCTAATGGAAGGTAGTGAAGGTAGATTATAAATTATTTAAAAATCTGCAGTTTATCTGACATTGTGTATTGTAAGTTTTATGAGATACTACCTTTTAAGTAATACATGTCTGAATTCCATCACTGCAAAGTCCAAACTTCTTGTATATTTCTTTTACAGTTCAATTCTTTTATTTGTGTTATAAAAGATATGCTTAATAGATTGGAGGCAGAGCATAAAACAAAACTTGAGCAACTTCATGTCATGCAAGAGCAACAGAAGTAAGTATTTATTTACATGTGTATTAGAGAAATAACAAGTGAGCAGAGATAAATGTCAGTTAATTTTTTAGCAAATATGAGAACTCCAGCCATAGCAATAAAAAATCTCGGTAATTCTTACTTCAGTAGTGGAGAATTACCTCAAATAACCACAGTTACCAGCAAAGATTTATTAGTCCTATAATTATAATAATATTGTGATGCCAATGGCTTTATCGAGTGAAATCTTTTATACAGTTCAGTCACAGTTTATTATTTTGAGTCAATAAATTTTAATTAATTCGTTAAATTTAAAATTTCATACTGAGCTCCACTAGTACGGTTTATATCTTTCTTCTATGTGCTAAGTTGCTTTTCTGTACTTGTTGAGAACATAAACTATACTAGAGAAACATAAACGTTGCAGCCTGTTAGAAGGCACTGATATTTGAAGTTATTTAGAGCTATTTTATGGAGTCTGATATGAGGTAAGATTTCTGAGTCAAAGTAACTTGGGCTACACAAAGTCTCTGTTGTCCCGTTCAAGAAGAGGAACTAAGACCATGTGAAGTGATCATTAGGAAACCTTTACCATTTAGAATATTAACATTTTCCAGTCTCCTACAGGCGTGCTGTAAAAATGGCAGTGCTACCATAATGCATTTTTTTGATTATTTAAATGCAGAAGAATAATCTGCATTCCTGAATTAGTTTTGTGGATGTAACTGTAAAGTTATCTTTTCATAATATGTATACTCTATGCTATATAGATCTTTGGATATAGCTAACCAAATGAGCGTGTCTGAAGAGGCAAAATCTAGTAGTACAAGTAATCAGGTAAGTGACAATATTTTATTGTGTTACATATAGAAATTTGAAATTTAAAATTTAAAATTACATACTCAATATTTATGTTACCTTAAATTTCAAATTACTGAGTTTTGTTTCTTTGAACTTAAACAGATTGACAAGGTATTTAGTACTAGTGGAACTGACCTTCTTACTAGTGGATCTGAGAGTAAAGAGAATGAGATGTCGTCCACACAGAAAAAGGTGTGTTTTACTTTGTTTTGGAATCATGTCAGATTCATCTAATAGAAGGCTGATAGGGTTGCATAAAAAGAGTATGTGTAGATATTTATCATATTTAAAGCTTTAGAAGAAAAACTAACTGCTTTTGTATAGCACAGCCACATATGAAGGTCCACTGAAAAATGTTCAAATAATTTCCTTGAATTTCTTTCAAAGCCTTTCCTTGGACATAGCTTTGTACAAAGTAGGCAGCAATTATGATTATAAATTTTTGGTCATTTTCTTTCTCCTTAATTATAGATTTCAATGAAACTGAAACTTCAGCGGTCGATTTAGATAGGAAAGTCAAAATAGGCAACTTTATGATAAAATTACGAACAGAGATGAAGATAAAATATTGAATTTCATGTAGTATCAGACACTAACATTTCCTGTACAATTCAAAGTGAAAATGAAGAGTTAATATGGGGATAAATACAAGAAGCAAAGAGAAAGCGTGACATGACATAGAATATTAAACATAAGCATAAACTATTGTAAAATTATTTCCATGCTATTAATTATGTAAACGGCTTCCCAGAATCTGTATGTTTTATCATTTCCGTTTCTAGTTATCTGAACCCTCTCACTAATTTTAGACTAAGGGGGAATAATCATCATTAACAAAAGTGGAGTTAACATCCTGAAAAGCCTCTTAAGCAATCTTAAAATAAAATTCCCTTTCCAACTCCATGGTGAGTTGCAGTTCTTTGTCAAGTGCCAGTTGGTAACCATATGAAAACAAAAACTCCAAAGGACATTTTTTCTTATGCCCAACATTAAGAAGACAAAGCTAACATGGTTTTGTTGTGATACCTCTTTATTTGAGATCTGCTCAAATTTCTCCTTATGCTACTTTTAAGAACTTCTTAGCAATATGTGTGCTTATCCACTTTCTCTTTTGTATAAATAACATGTATTGTTCTACCACATATTGAAATGATAGTGCTATTTATGAAATAAAAATACCAGTGTAAGAATAACTATTCTGTGCAACTTAGTGTCAGGTCTTTCCCTTTTAAAGGCTTCGCTTACACTTGAAGAGAAGCAAAAGTTAGCTAAAGAACAAGAACAGGCACAGAAACTGAAAAGCCAGCAACCTCTTAAGCCACAGGCAACTGTAATAACACCTCCAGTGAAGCAGGTGAGAAAGAACAAACTACTGCACTGTTTCCATTGGAGCTGTGATGCTTTTTCTTTTCAAGTGTCATATGCATTTAGCATTTTTTTCTCCTGTGCGTCACCTTTGTTTTCATTGATAGTACAATGGTACAGCTGAGAGAAACTAAAATAAATTTTAATCTGCTTTCTATTTACATAATTAGCAATATTTCCCACTTTTTAAATTACAGGAGTTTCCAAAGGAATAATTATTATTGGAAGGCCACTGTTCTAGATAAGGAAAAAGCACATATTAAAAAGGACTTTGCTCTGAAGAGTTTAACTAAATATATAAAGGGCTTGGGAATAGGAAAGGGGCATGTAAACAAATGTCACAGTAGTACTTCGTGTATGGTCTTAGTTGTCAAAGCTGCGTAACAATTAGTTCTAAGTAGCAAAGAATGAAAATAAGCTAATTGCTTTTGTGTATGATTACATTTCATGCCCAGTTCTATGCAGTAAATTCTAATTTCTGAAAAATGAATGCCACTTCTGCAGAAGCAATGATAAAGACTATTGCTAGAGTGTTTGTACAAGAGTAGCATTTAACTGCATTTTCTGTATTTTGCAGACTAAAGACTTGACAGATACCTTGATAGATAATATGTCGTCTTTGACTAGCCATTCCATCAACAAAGCTCAAGTTCCATCTTCAAACAGCTTCTCTTCTGTCCCTCCTATGGGCGTTGGAATGGGATTTTCATCACCTATTGACAACACAAAGAGAAATATAACAAACGGACTAAATACTAATATGGGTTTTCAGACTGCTGGATTCAGTATGGGAGCTGGTCCCACCCCTCAGAATTTCTTCAGTGGTCCCAGTGCAACAGCAACAACCAAGATGAACATTGTACCGACTGCCAGTATGCCAAATTACAGTCCTATGAATGCTGCATCTTCAATCTCTCCACTGACGCAACAAAACAGACCCCCAGATATGTCGGCTTTAGATAATCTTTTTGGTCCCCAAAAACCCAAAGTTAGCATGAAGCAGTTGGCTCAACAGAAATCAAGCCAGTGGGTCAATCAGTTTGTACCCCTGCAAGGGTCCCCAAGTGCGAGCACTTCAGTCATGGGACCTCAGATGAACATGATAGGACAGCCTGGCTTTGGTATACAGGGTAATCCTTTCTTTGCTCCTCAGAACTTTGCACAACCAGCAAACACAATGACAAACAGCAGCTCAGCTAGTAATGACTTAAAAGATCTTTTTGGGTAAAACATTTTGTTTTCTTCTTTCAAAGATCAATGAAATTTGGATCATGGGTAAGCTGATTAACATCTTTTTTTGATTAGTAAAAGCATGACTTGGGGAAACTTTCAGCCCAGCAAAAAAAGACATTTGCGCTGGAAAAAAGACTTGATTTTGCATTCACTTGGTACTGCAGTGGAGTTGCATAAGTGCAAAGTCATCTTACATGCTAGAGATTTCCTGTCTGTTTACTGAGCATCAGAGCACTGAAGGTAGGATGCATATGTTCAATCAAAAAAGAAGCAGCTAAGTATTTCAAAATTATTCAGAAGTGTACTCAATCAACTCTTATGAGATTTCCTACAAAATTCTGCTTTTTAAATTCAACAAAAATGCTTAGGGGGTAATAACACCAGTGAATGCAATCCTGCAGCCCAGTCCTTTCTGTGTCTGCTAAATTCTTGTTGATAATTTGTTGCTTGAATTTGGCACAAACTGTCATTTTGTCATATGACAGTTTGCAAAAAGTAAGTTCTTATGCTGCCTCGAGAAGTTTTGACAGCCATGCTACATAGGAAGATCTCTAACCAGTAGCTGTGTAAGAGGCAAGAAGAGAAAATATTTTGTATTTCTTCTCTTACAAGATAATTAAAATTAATGTGGTAGTAAACTACAATAACAGGATTCAAGAGGCATAAGAAGTTGTTTTAAAATTTTGTGGAAGTTTGGGACAGAGTTAGGACACCATTCCAATGGTCATGTTTTTTTTTTAAAACCTGTTTTATAATGCCAGATCCTTGTTACCAGCAAGCAAAAGCATCATACCACATAAACAGCATTTTAAAATACATGTGGCGACATGTATTTTAACACATCTATTATAAATCACAATCTATTATAAATTCCAGTGTTTTGGCTAATTTGATACTGCTTCTAACCGGTGTGAAAAAAGAATAGCTATGGAACCTCCTAAAAAGAACGTTCTCTGTAAAATTCAGATTTTGACTTCCCCAACTGTGTAACTAAACAGTTCTGTGTAACTAAACACACACTGTTTAGTTACACAGAAATATCTTGAACTAATTCATAGATTTTTGGCTCCGGTGAGAAGATGGAAAAGGATTGCCTTGTACAAGTTGTACATGGTTGTGTGAAAAAGCAGAGTGCCATAAATTGCCTTGACTAGTAAACTATTTAATTTTAATTTTGTTTTAACTCAAGTCCTTATGAAGGATAAATGAATATGAAGCAAGTTCTCAAATACAGATTTGTAAGCTCTAGAATATATGGTAAATACATAGATATTTCGGATCCTTTTTATTGTATTACTCCAAATTTAATAAAGTTCTCCAGAAAACCAAACAGTAGTTTCTTCTACTTCCCAGAAGGTGTATGCTCAGCTTGCCCATGATAGAATCTCTGCTCTGTCAGATACTACTGTTGGATCTGTTTAACTTTTTCTTTCCTAGGAATTTCAGGAGCTTTCTTACATAATATTTTGAAGACTCTAGCTGGCTATTTTGAGAAGGAAAGAACTAGTCACCTTTTTTATGGAAAGCCTACATGCTTTATTTTTCAAAGCCTTTCACTGAAGAAATTGTTCTTTCGTTTGCTGCTTAAGAAACCAAAGGGCCTTATGCTGTAAATGTGACTTGTATTTTGTTATATTTCCACGGTTCTAAGCGGTAATAGCATTAAGCATATTTCTTAAAGAATTGTTTATGTATTATAGCTGCTGCCTTAGTCCTGTTGTTTTAAAATACCTGGGACCAGTGAAATTGTGGTTTAGAAAACAATACCTAACATGTTGTGATGCTTATGTGCTGTTAATATTCATGGTAAACACTGTAGGTTATGTTAAGATATCTGTGTAAACTTAAGTACAATACTAGAACTGTTAAACTATTTAAGTTCATTTACGGTTACTAGTACTCTATACTCTCAATCACACTAATGTCTTCTTTTATGTCAACTTTTGAAAGCTACGTTTTGTTAGGGTAACTTAAGGCAAACCTCTGAAGAATTACTTGAATCTGTATTCCTCTAAATTATTTGGAAAGTAAGTTTATATTAAAAATAACATCTCTTAGGACTCTACAATGTATTAAATTAATACGTCCATGGTAAAAGCAGTCTTAAATGTCAGTGTCCTGATCTGGAGTTTCAGTCACTGATCCCCCTGGACTGGGGGCTTTTCAGAACTGGATTTTAATTTAACCTATTGGAGGGAAAATTAACTGAAAAAAATTGATCTGATTTTATATACTAGAGCTCCTAAACTGTGGGATTTGGGGTATGTGTTTTTGGCACGGGCTATCTGAGAATATAATCTGTTTTGTAAGAACAAAATCAAAAAAATCCTACAAGTTCAAAGTAAGAGATGCTCTTCTATGCATTGGTAATGTGATGGAATAAGATCTTTACCTGGCTTGAGTAATAGGATTTTTTTTCTACTTATATTTGAGAACATAATTTTGATTTCTCTTGTTTGCTGCAATTTTCGGAAGGACCAGAGTAGAAGAATAACAACAAAGAAAACTGAAAAGGATGCTTATGAAAGTTATAACAAAGTTTTCCAGTTATTTAAAAATAAAAAAGAAAAAATGACTTCAGTTAAATTGAGAGGGCCAAACCCCTCTTCCTGCTTAGTGTGTCAGGAAACTGGGGGTGTATGAAGTTTTCTAATTGTTTCTTCTTAACTTAAAGGAAGGAGGAATTGCAAGAGGTAAGTCGCCAAGGCCATGTGCCACTTGGCTCCTGCTGCAGTAATTTTTCTTTAGGAAGCCTTGTCCAGGTGATCTCTCCATTTAGAAGCTGTCATTCTGAGGCCCTGCAAGAGGCTGGAAGACTCATGTCATGGCCAGAATGAATGCCATTGTTTGAGAGCAACAGTTGTACTTTACATCCAGGTTGTGGTTTGCGAAAGAGTAGGAGGAAGGGACAATGTCACAAAACGTGGGCGTTGCAGGGGCCTTCTCTTTCTGGACGTGGATGGAAAGTAGTGTTGCATCTGGCTTGGCCTTAAGCAGTGGTACTGTCTAGCCCTAATGCAAAACGAAATGGAGAACACAGGTATTGAAATTGGTATCTGATTAAGAAATTGCAAATTATGTTGCTGAAAAAGTAGCCTGATATAAAATAAGATCTTATTGCAATGCTTTAAACAATACTGTAAATTACACAAAATTTCTGCCCTTTGTATTCAACCTAATTAAAGGAAAAAATGTGGGAGCCTGGCAAGTTATATCATCACCTTCCAGCCTCCACCCTGTGCACCCATTGTACTCGCCCGTTGGGAGCAAATCTTCATTCCACTGTGGAAATTAGAGCAGGATCTGGGCTGAACTGCCCAGCCCACCTGGTTTATTTTGCATTCATTTGTAAATAAGAGGCAAAGAGAAGAGAGTAAGTTCATATTCTTTAACTGATTTATCTGTATTATGTTTACTGCAAAAGGAGAAAAGAAGTGGAGATAGCTGCACATCTGAAGTATAAGCATCAGTTGTACTTTGGCTTCTCTGGTGTTTGCTAAATGAACATGACTGCACCGAGACAGCAGTCTGTTCCATATTACAACTGTTGGTTCCATTTGGTTTTAAGTATGAAAGTCTCTGAGGCATCCTCTGAAAACTCGGTCGTAGAAAACAAACTAATCCTGCTAGATGGAAGAATTGTATTAAAGAGTCTTGAAAAACCTTCCCTGCTGGGGCTGGTGGAGAGGACCCTTGAAACTACTGAGTTACAGATTAGCTTAGAAGCCCCTAGGTCTGCCTCTCTCAAGAGGAGAGAAACAGGGAGTGAAATGGCACAAGTGTCATTTGAGGAGGGAGCCGATTTTTTTCTTTTCACATAAGTGGTGTGACTGAGGCACAGAACAGCCTGTGGAACCTGCTTATGCAGGAGGACAGTAGAACCAGAGGAAAGGGAAAGGAGTCCACCGATTATGTGGGAGACGGGGAGAGAAATTTTACTGGGAACATGGGTAGAATTCCCTAGGTTTTTTTTAAATGAAGATGCTATGTCTTCCTCTCTCAATGGTGATGTGAATTAGAAATGTCGTGGCGAAGTTTTGGCCCTAAAGGTCTGCACAGATGCTGAGTACCCCAAGTAAAAGGCCAAATTTTTGGATGTATAGGTGCAGAACATTTCAAGCCTTATCATTTAAAACTTTCCTTTTCTGTTAAGTTTTGTCTTTTTATCAACACCTGTTTCACATTTATGTAGAACTTTGACAAATACCCCAATGGCCTTTTAAAGTAAGCAAAATGTGTGTTAACTTTTGTATTATAACCCCTGTTATAATGTAGTCTATGTCTGTAGATAGATAAGTAAGTGTATATAGATTACAGGATTTTAGATTTTTCAGTTCAGTTGCACCAAAAGAGAAGATTAAATTAAATGAAAGATTAAATTTGAATGAAATTCCACAAGGCTTCCATAAAGGCTAACAATTATATGATGCTTTTGTTATATATTACAAATTCACGTGCTTAGTCTGCCTACATCTACATGTCTTGAGCAGAAAAGGAAAGGTTTTAAAATAAAAATTTATGAACACTGGATCTCTCATTGCAGATGAAGTTTTTGGACTTTAGAATGACCTTTGCTTATTGAGTAGGAGTTTTTTATTGGGGGTGGGTGATATATCGCTGATTTGTGCCATTTCCAATATAAGAAATGGGAGGGGGAGTACAGAAAAAATACCTGGTTGTATATGTGACCCTTTTTTTGTTCTTTGTTAAGAGATATGCTGCATTTTATATACTCGTTGTGAACTTTTACTCTGAAATAGCTGTGAGGAAACATATCTGGAGAATTTCAGACGAGTTAGCTGATTTTCAAGTGAGGTCCTTCCTTGTACCTGACTTTCCATTAGGTTTTGACTGCTTTACAAGGAAATTACTCAAGGCAGTAAAACCTTGGATTCATACACCAAATCCTCTTGCCTTCCAGGCCTCACACTTACATCACCAGAACAAATAAGCCCCTGAAGTTGCATTGTCTTTTAAGTTCTCTGAAACAGTTCTAACTGCTGTATAGATTTCTGAGATGAAGTTGTAAATCAAAATGTGTTATAGTGAACTCAGGCCTTGTGCAAAATATTTAATACTTGTTTATTTGTCTAATCGTACAGTCTCTGTACTAGTTGCAGTTTTATGTTTTGATTGTAAAACATTAAAATTCTCATGAGATTTATAAAGTGATGTTACTGTAGTGTCAGCTGTGATCCATAATTAGAACTGTCATAGCATGGCATTAGTGTATACTCGGTTTATTGGACAGCTCTTCAAAAACAAATTTATTCTTGTATCGACTTTTAGATCAGCTACTTAAAAGATATGTAAAAGGTACAGTGACAATTTCAAGAAATTCATATCACTTTGTACTGTGAATGAAGTTGCCTATGGAAATAAATGAACTTTTCATATTTTCATGTTGGAAGGCATTTTCATTTAAAATTTCCATAAAATTAACTAATAGTAACTTATTTAGAAAACTTCATCACTTTGTATTTTGTTTGAAATGCATTTTATCCCGTGTAATTTTGAGTTCATTTCTTAGAGCTGTGGTGGGGAATGCAGCTCAGTAGGAAACGAGCTGTTTGTGAGGAGTTACGCAAAGAGAAATGGTTCATTCTATGTTCTCTTCCTGTTGCAGGACACAAGTGGCCTTTTGTCCTGCATCTGCAGAAGCTCCCTGCACTCGTGTCACCAGCTGGAAACTACTGCCATTGCTCAGTAGACTGGAAAACTGGCTTGTAGGGTGGCAAGGTGGATTCCAGTTTGTTGTGCCATGCTTACCCCAAACCTATAAACCAGGAATTCAGAAATAAACTCCTACCTATGCACCAAGAGCAGCTAAATAAGTAGTAGCTTTTCAAGCTCTAAAATAATTTATGAAGTTTTCTAGGCATAAATTTTAGAATTAAACTGTAACTTTAAAATAAAAGTCTTTAGTTTTTTCCTCTGTAGGAAACTATGATCTCTATGAACTATACTATTATGGCTCTAGTGCAGTTTCCTACGGCAGAGTAAGGCAGTCGTGGATGTGGAGCAACATGGAACTTAAAAAATTACAGAGATCTAATGGCCTGCCTATATCTACTTACTAATTTTTGAAGGGTTTTTTTGGTCAGGTTTTTGGCTTTTGCCTTAATCATTTGGCCATTTTTAATGGAATTCCTTAAAGTGCATCACCTTTTGCAAAACACTCAAAAAAACTAGGTTTTACACTGATGGCACAGAAGTGATTTCAAGTAAGTGCAAATAAGCAAAGATGCTAATAAAGCAATCTGTAAATAGAGCAATAAATTTTATCTGAAGAATCTATCCTAACATGGCACCAGATAAATTATTTTTTTAATTATTATTATTTCTTAAAGAATTTATGAAAATAGTTGTATCTTACAGCAATTGTATCTTACAAAATCAGAGCAGGAGAATCCTGTGCAAGGTTATATTCTTGATTAGTCTGTTCTTTTTTATTATTTGGCAAGCAGGAAACCCTTTAAAATTAGTTGAGATTTTTGTAGTTTGATTGTGCTTATATGCTCTATATTTCCTAAAGAATTCCTTTCTTGATTCTTACTGATTGACAGCCATTACAAGAAAATGTTTTCCAGTGAAATACCACCTTTGCATTATACTCATTGCCACATTTTGCAAACCAGAGCCATGCAGTTGAAGCTCTTTGATGAAACAAGCACTATACATATTACTTAAGCTAATCAGGTTATCAACTGGCTGCTGGGTAGGTGTTTTCTTATTCTTTTCATGACATAAAAAGTACAAAGCCTTGGATTTTCTGCACATTGAAGAAATTAAAGAAGTGGAGGTCTCTTCACACATAATTGCCAGTATAACTGAGCTCAGTCCCGTGTATAGCACTTCTTTTGTCAGAATTTTTCTTAAGACTCTGTGCCTACTCCTTCTCCAGGCCCTCTCTGGTGCAGCCATCTCCTGCAGGTCCTCTCCTCGATTTTCTTTCCTACATCAGTACTCACAGGCAGCGCATGGCTGTGTAAAGTGATAGAAGGGCAACAAAATTCAGAGGGCTCTGACAATTTTTTTTCTGGTGGTGTTTGGTAAGAGAATGCTGAATTTAAGACAGCGGTAGCCTGTACGTTGTGCCTGTTGCTCTTCAGCTGGAGATTGGCATCAGGGGCTGCAGAAGGGAACCTAACCTGAGGCTCTGCACGGTCTGCCACGGTCCAGCTGTGGCAACCTGCCAGGCTCTGCAATGGAGGTGGCTGATGAGTGGGCTCGTGTTTTCTTTGCTACCTGTTCTATGGGCAGCATGAGACTGAAGAGTAATGTAAAAGCAGCTGCAGGTAGTGATCCAGAGGATTACCAAATCCAGATCATAGAGTGATCATAGAATGGTTAGAGTTGGAAGAGACCCTAAAGATCATCGAGTTCCAACCCACCAGTACACCTGGTTCCAACACCTGGTTCCAAAACCTCCCAGTAGAGCAGGTTGCTCAAAGCCCCATCCAGCCTGGCCTTGAACACCTCCAGGGATGGGGCATCCACAGCTTCCCTGGGAAACCTGTTCCAGTGTCTCACCACCCTCACAGTAAAGAATTTCTTCCTGATATCTAATCTAAATCTACCCTCTTCCAGTTTAAAACCATTACCCCTCATCCTATCGCTACACTCCCTGATAAAGAGTCCCTCCCCATCTCTCCTGTAGGCCCCATTAAGTACCAAAAGGCTGCTATAAGGTCTTCCCAGAACCTTCTCTTCTCCAGGCTGAAAAATCACAGAATCCCAACTCTCTCAGCCTGTGTTCTCATAGGAGAGGTGCTCCAGCCCTCTGACCATCTTCGTGGCCCTCCTCTGGACTTGCTCCAACAGGTCCACGTACTTATTATGTTGGGGGCCCCACAGCTGGGTGCAGTACTCCAGGTGGGGTCTCACCAGAGTGGAGCAGAGGGGCAGAATCGCCTCTCTCCACCTGCTGGCCACGCTTGTTTTGATGCAGCCCAGGACACGGTTGATGCAGCAAACGTGCAGGGCAAGGAGGCAGGTTTCAGGGAAGGGCTGGGGAAAAAAAAAAAGAAAAGAAGAAAAAAGGGAAGTGGAAACTGTCATCTGCCAAAATGACAGAATATCCAGTGCCAGCCCCATAGGCATGGACCTGTTTTCTTTGAGATAGTGTCCCCTGCCCACCCGCTCTGTTCTAATTCCTGAGTTGCCTGTGCGGAGGGTGCTGGCTGCTGCTGTCTCGTGAAAGAGCTTAACTGGTCCTGACAACTACTCTTGCTGACAGGCAGCTGCTGGAGCTCAGATTTAATTTAGCCATAACACACTTACTGGAACGTTTCAGCTCTGTGTCTTTTTTTTTTGGGTTGGAAATGACTGCTTTCTAAGATAGAATGATTGCGATTAGAAAGTTGAATAAATTACTCATTTTTTTCCCTGTTTTGTTGTAGCAGACATTATCTGGTGAAAGGTAGGTAAAATGTTCAGTATATAAAACTACATAGAGATTAGATCAATAAAAAAGGAACTTTATTAAAACTGTGTGTTTTAAAACAAATTTATTTGAATAAAAGTATTACTACTAGTAATTACAAATACTGTCCTGAACTGTGCATTACTGGTCACTATGTCCTTCAAGGTGCCACAGTTGAAGAATTGCATTTTTCTTCAGTTCTTTTTTATGAGTGCACTGTAAGGTAAAAGAAGGTTTTGCTTCTTCAGTGTTGCTCAGTTTCTTAACTTGGAAAAACTAGTGTTTGTAATGGAAATAGAACTGATAGCCTTTCCACTCTTTCAAAAAAACCTGCAGCTGGTCCTAGGTGCTTAGCCAGGGATTTCAGCTACCTTAGCAATATCGTTAGAAGTCATGCAAAAACATGTGGTTTTTTGAATTTTCTAATTTATAGATTGTAAGAGATGACATTATATTTGGGCACTAACAAAGATTGCCAGCAATTAAAATATCAATTTTAAACAGAATTATTTTGCTCAGTAAAACAAAAAGTTGACTTGCCATTTTAAGCTGTGTCTCTATGCCATAATGAATTTTTCAATCAGAAGGGGCTATATAAAATTTATTCTGGAGTGAATTTTATTCTAATATAAATAAGCCTTCCTGCAGTTCAACATAAACGCAACTCCTTCTTCCAAGGAAATTGTAGCATATGTAGATTTTAAACTCTGTTTTTAAGACCAATGTGATTGCTCAATCATCCTTCTCCCTCATTTCTTCTCAGCCCTTTGCAACTTTGAACCTATTGCCCACTTTCAACCCTTGTTGGATGAGGGGGTGATTGAAATACTAAAGGTAAGGAATACATATAAGTTTTATGGAAACCATTGGCTCGTTTATATGGACCAACTTCGCACTTCAAGTGAGGGAAGGGCTGTAGAGTGAGATTGCTCCTATTAAACACTAGAAAAATAATGTAAGGCAGAGCCCCAGGAAGGCAAGTTTTATAAATTCTCATCTTCACACAGGAGCTGGTTCGGATATTTACTTACATATTGGAAAGGTTTGGGTTTTGACAGAATTTAAAAGAAAAGAATTTTTTTAACTTCTTTCATGATGTTTTCCTTAAAACAGTTCAGAGCTGGGGCTAGAGGGACACAATGAACTATACGGTATAATTTGGTGGATCAATCCAGTAAGAGACTGTATTCACAAGTCAGGTATTACCACAGATAGTTTTGAATAGCATGTTACGGACATACTGCCTGACATAGATTATCTGTTACACATGGAGAGAAGACAGTACCAAAGACTATTCCCCTTTAAAATCTATTTTCTTAATAAGGACAAATGGGAAAATAGACAAATTGAAGGGATGAAACGAGTTTTTGAGTAACTTGTAAAAGCTTTCTAGAAACATTGAAGTAGTTCTTTGCTGATAGTGACAGGCTTTAACAGGCTATAAGAGATCTTCATTTTCAAAACGATCTGTAAAATATAATAAAACTACCATAAGGTGTCACTATAACCCAAGCCACTCGCAAATAAATTGCATTATAGAAGTGTTCTTATCCAGCTACAAGGCTTTTGTTATACTCCTTTCTGAAAGTAAAAAAGGACCTATTTTTAAATAGCATAGAGAATTCCTGTATGCACAGCTGGAAAGGGCTCAGTTCTTATACATGGTAAAATATAAATCAGAATCCTGAAATCTTTGAATCCATCTTAATTTATGGAGAAAAAGTGCAGACGTAAAGCCATAGATTTCATAGATTTTCATTTCCTTCATAGATAGAAAGGACCATTTTGATCATTTAATCCAAACCCTTGTATAACATGAGATCCTGGGTTACCCCTTTTATCTTTGACATCAGACGCTGTAGATCTTGAAGGCTGGATTCCTATAGTATGCATCTTTTATGTAGCATAACACTGACTCTTACAGATGCCAATAGAAATAGGGTCTCCAGTACACCAGGCACCATACAAATACAAAGGGAGAAATAATTTCACCCCAAAGTTTTACATCTAATGATTAAATATGCTTGTCATCTGAGTGGACCTCTGCAAGTGCAAAGTGCTGAAAGAAACTCCTTTGAGAAGATAGTATGGAAACTCACCTAGGAACCCTGATCTCACCCTTGGAATCCTGAGCTCATACCCCGATGCTGATAATCTTATGTTTCTAGGGAGCACATAGCTGACGCAGGCTCCCTGTGGTGGTGAGGTTTGTGATTTGAAAAGTGTTATTGCTTAGGTTAGCTTTTAAACTCTGCTTGATACTCAGTTTCATGACGAACAAAACGATCTTCACTCACACTGACCTTTATACGGCCATTTCTGTGACATGTCTAAATGTGTGTTCTTTTTATTATATCTGGACACTTTTTTCTTGTTTCTTTTATTTACTGTATCTACAGTTGTGATTTTTGTTGGAAGTATAATGAGAGATGAAAGAGACTCTCATATGAAAACCACATTTAATATTTTTTCTTTGGAAATAATTGGTTTCCAGAGAAAGCTAAGGCTGCTGCTGTCCCCTCCCCTGAAGAAGCTGACCACAGGCAAGAATCACATGAGCATTTTTGTTCCCCAAGTACTGTGCCTCAGTCTCAGGAGAAGTGCAATATTACAACTCTTGTCTCCTACTGGAGGATTTTTATTTGCCTGATTTAATGTTCTGCTTCCTGAGGTGAAGTGACAATTTCAGCTTTGAGTTACTTCAATGTTCCCCAAAACGTCAGAAAGGAAAAAGGTAAAATAAACCCATTTAGAGAAGAACTCTTATGCTTTCTAAGCTATAATCTTGTGATTTCTTAGGGCCCCGAATGTGATTTTTAGCTTTGTGTCCTGCTGATACAAAACTTATGTGATCATCCTGTCTCTTCCTCTGTATCCTCTCTTAACTTTTGAGCCAATTTCAATCCTTTTTACAGGAGTAAAAATTTCTAGGACCTTAATTTGCTACATTTTATAAAAAATAAGCAGCAGGGTAGCACACATTTGACAACATACTAAAAAATCTACAAGACAGCTTTTACAAAGATCACGTCCATGGTAAAAGCATGGTTAAACGCACACTGCTGTAGACTTCAAAGTCTACCAATCATATGGCCTACATGCAGATGAAACCAGTATTCATCATTTCTACTTCATTATTTTGCTCCTTTTGGAAGAAAAAGTAGGTATTTAAAACTTCCAAAACCACTTCATTTTTAAATATTGAAATGTTTTAATTCAATTTCATGTTAAGAAATCTTCAGTTAGGGAGATAGGGCACCCAGGATTTTCTAGTGTTTGAGCTGTTGGTAAGAGCTAGAACACAAAGTCACCTGGGAAGCCCAGAGCCACAGATAAGTAACTTTCTTTACCAAAGGAGAGTTTCTCCAAAGGAATAACAAGAGTAAACTGTGATTCAACAAGCAGCTACGAGCACCAGGGATACGATCACATGGCCTTGAACTGAAAAGAAACTGCTTAAAAATTAACGAGGTTATTCTAGTCTGACAACTGCCCAGGCTGTGACGCTTTCCGCTTGCGCGTGTTTCCACTGGAGGACCCCAGCAGCCTTTGGTTATCCTTAAGGCTGACCACACAGCATGAAGTGAAGCATCTTTATGTTAGTTCAGCAGAGACACCAAATGGTTACATTTACTTTCCCGGGATGTTAGTGTCAGGGTGTGAATGACCATGATGATTTCATATTTGTAAAGAGTTCAAAATTTTATATTTTACAAACGCTGGGAGAAGTGGCTGCTTGCAAGGCTGTATCAGGAATTGTAGTTACCAGAAGCATACTGTCTGAAGGACACCTGCATATGAAATGTGTGTGCTATCCAGTCTGCACTGAAACCAGTAGCAAAATTCTCCCTTTAATTGTGGCAAAGACTTTACCTCAACCATTATTTTGAGGAATCGATAGTAGGAGTAGCATAAAGGTGATTTTCCCAGGCTTTTCAACAAAAGAAATAACTGTAACAAATTAGATAGCCTCTAGGTGCACACTTACTTGCCGCTGTAGAAACTATTCTTCCAGGTAAGAGTTGTGTTTATTGCTAGCTCTGACATTTTCATGCTTAGTTTTCTTAAGGGGACGCTGCAATCCTGAATCTAGCCCCGAGTCTGCACGGCACAGCTATTGTTAGAATGGCACATCTCCTATATGCAGATTTGACCAGTTTCCAAACTTTTTTACAACTCCTTTTATTCTTGAGCACCCGAGGTAATGATAGTATATGAGCCCACAGCAGTGGCTGTCTGCATGCTGGTTTTATGTCCATAACTGCTCTAAAATACAGTTTTAATACAGCCTTACTAGAGGTCTTTGGGGGCAAGAGTCTGTAGTTTCAGCCAGCAGTAGCTACAAGTTTCATGAGCTAGGAGTAGTTTTAATTCTGCAAAATATCTCTGTGCAAATGAAGGCCCAAATCATGCTGTGTCTTGGACTTAGATTCTAGCTTGCAAGCAGCAGACTTACAATGATATGATATGTTACAATGTGTTTTAAGAAGGTCTGAGATATCAGAAGGAGAATCACAACGGGGTAATTCTACGTCTGTAAAAGAAAATTAAAGCATAGGGTTAAAACAGGAATGAAAAAAGTAGGAACAATGACAGCTGGGTCCATAAGGGCTATCATGTTAGGAAATGCTGAAGAAAAGGGATTTTCATCAGCTGATGTTCCAAACGTGTACGGAGATTAGTCGCATAGGGATTGCCATGGCCTTATCCAATGCATCCTTGCTGGGAATTGGGTGGTGCCCCATGGATGGTGCCCCAACAGGAGCAGGGCACTGCAAAGCTGCTGTGACACTCTCTGCTGAAGAGTTTTGGAGTCTGGGCATTTTACTGCTCTGTGAACCTGGGGAGGAGGAAGTGGAGAAGCTGTGCTGCTCCTGTCAAGCAGCCTCCTGGCAGAGAAGCAAGAGTGAGTAACACCCTTTCTTTAAGCCTTAGGGAAAGGGTCAGTGAATTTCAAAAGGGGCTACCACTGCAGCACTGAGGAGCTGCAGGCAGTGGAAGGATTGCAAAGCGTAAAGATGAGGGAGAGGTGAAACCTGCTGTAGAAATTTACAATTCTGCTAGTGGTGAGGTGGGCAATATCGCTAATGAGAGCCCCTTTCTTCCATGAGGGGAATGTACCCTGACAGATGCCAGCAAGGACAGAGGGAGCTGCTTGAAGTGTTCCCAGATGCATGGAGGACAGACTTAAGGCTTCCATGCTAAATGCCATTAGAGAATGTGTGTATAAGTGAACAAAACACTAAATTTCAAGCATAGCTCCTTTCTTGGGTCTGCTATGTGCTCTCTTTAACTGAAGCAGGACCAGAAGTCCAGGCAGAAGGGCAAATTGAAAAACCTCTGTTCCACAGCTGCTGGGAGATACAGGTTTTGAACGCCACTTTCTAACCTGAGCCTCAGTCTTCCAAGGTGAATTCCTTGCACTGGAATACACGCTGTTTCCAGTTTGGACCTGGATTCTTGCATGGTTTCAGGTGTTCAGCTGCCTTAAGAGCACGCAGGAAACTATCCCAAATGCTAGCAAATGGATGTTTGTTTAAATGGAAGACAATTTCATGATATACTTCTATTTGTATATATCCCTGAAAGCATATATGCCCCTGATGTCTGGCAGTTAGCCTACTAGTGTTCATTTTCTGTGTGACCTCTGAAATTGGAGACCCTGTTTTAATGTGTGTATGTGATTGTGGTGGGCCTGTGCTCCTTTCCACAATGGTGACCTTGCTGCCTGGGCTGTCAGCATGCCCCAGTGGGCCAGGGTGCACCAGGGCCACAGGACTGGAACAAGAAACCAGGAAGAATTTCCTCCTCTGGCTCAGCTGTGGAGATGGTCAGATTCAAGTCTGAGCAGTGTGAGGATGAGGAGGTGCAGCTTGTCCCAGGGCAGCAAGAGATGCTGCAGGGAGAGTTTACCAGGTGGTTCTTGAGCTGGCGGTGAGAGCAGTTGCTGTTCAACCCAATTAGACAGAAATACACCCAGAGAAGCCCTGCTACAGGCATATGGGTAGGTAGTGCTGGGAGCTGGCTGGCCCCACGGCCCTAGCTGCACTTATGTGCACTTATGTGAGGACTGTCTGCTAGGACAAATGTGAGTTACCTGTGCTGAGCCTGGAGTTTTCCAACATGGCTTTACAGCACATGAATTATTCAAGCAGGAGGAAGAAACTGTAACCAGTTCTGCAACAAAAGAGACTCTGGCCAAGCAACCCTTCCTCAGCTCCCAAGTCCTCTCCCTCTCCCTCTCCCTCTCCCTCTTCCTCTCCAGGTTTCAGTGCAGGCTGCTTGCCTGCCTCACCTAACCATGAGGAAGTGTTTTTTTTCCAATATTCCCTTCTTTGTAGGGGAGCCAGGTCAATCCAGATATTTGGTATTTGTATTATGGAGACATCTAAAACCCAGAGACTGGTGGCCCATGCAAGGAGCCAGAGGAGGAATGGAGGGACAGAAGTCCAGTCCTTGCTGTGCTTTGGCCCAGATTTACATCCCACTCACTCAGTTCAAACACCCAAATGAGGAGTCTGTAAGTGAAAACAACTCATATCTGGTTTGTTTTTCTGAAAGAACCGATTTTTCACTTTCTTTTTCCTTCCTTCTCTCTGTCGAGTCTGAGTAGACCAAGTTCTATACAGAAGGTAAGGGGGAAACTGTGGCCTGGAAGGATGACTACAAGGGAGCAAAGCCACAACAGCTTGCCTGGGGGCACCACTTGGCTGGTGGCAGAGTGGTGGCCAGGGTTCATGGGTGGGCAGTTGCCTGCTCACCTGTCCTCTACATGGCAATTTGCAGCTGGGGGCTTCCAGGGGAAATCAATTCTCCTGCTGTTGGCTTGAGGAGGCACAGACAGGCTCTTAATTTAACATTCATTGGGAGAGCAAGGCAAGAACATGGAAAACACAAAGCTTTCCATTTTTTGAACCTGGGAGGTTTCTGCCTTTCCCTCCACCCAGGGAGCAGGGAAGGGCTGACAGTAGCACAAAACCAATCTGAAAGGGGGCTTCTTTTTTTTTTTCTTTTCATAACCATAACTCAGGCCTTGCCAAAAGCAGAATTTTTTTCATTTGACTCCGTCTAACGTGCAGGCTTGATGAGCGTACTGGCCAGCTGCATTTCCACAAATATTTTCATTAACTACTTTCCGTCATGCTAGGAAAAGTGTATTGTTGTCATGAAGTCGAGTTGGACGGGTTCACCTCTTTCAGCCAATTTGCGTTTCAAAAATGTAATGCATTTAATTTAAAACCTGTCTTTCACTGCTTAATCAAACAGCATCACACCAATGCACTTCTGTGTCTGTCTGCCCAAGGGCCCAGGAACATCAATAATAAATGACCAGGCTGGGGAAGGTGGCTCTGGGTTCAAACCAGCAACTGCATTGGGGGGCACAGAGCAAATGGGAACTGTAGCTTGCAATAATCCCCTCCGTACAGAAAGGCCTCGTAAATGTTTAATAAACTTCTTGCCATTGCCATAGATGAGGTCTTATTAACGAACTGGAGTGGCTTGAGGACAGGTATTGTGTCCGTTACTATAGCACCACCTTGCACAGGATCTCGATGTGAAAGAAGCAGGGGAGGGAGGGAAGGAGGGAGGGAGGCACCGAGGATGAGCCCCAGCCAGCCAGCCTGAGTGAGGTTTGCCCGTGGAGTCGGCAGCCGCGTCCTGGCCAGCCAGGGACACCGGCCCTCGGCAGCACCTCCAGCTCCCCAGCTGCAGCCTCCGGACTCGCTGCCCCCACACAGGTACCCAACCCCTCACAGATGCACGGTGGAGCTGCTGCAAGTGCACCACAGAGTCCCTGAGTGCTTCTGAGGGGGTCTTGCTCCGGAGCTTTCTCCCAACTGACTTTCCAGCTTTGGAAGATTTGGTTTGATTTTTTTTCTTTTCTTCCATGCTTCTTTCTTGAGCAACTGGTTGTTATTGCAGAGGTCACCGAGGGGACCGGTGGAGGCTCCCGAGTCTGGCATCAGGAAAGATGACAGCAGAAGCGAATGCTTGTTAACATAAAGGATTTACTGAAGACGAAAGACAAAATGCCTTTCGAAGTGTTCGGTTCCCTGAAGGAAAGATTTTTTAACCCAGGAAAGGAAAAGGTGAAGAACACCCTTAGTGACTCGCTGGGGAATCTGAGAAGGTAAAATCCTACAGAAAATTCCCAGACAGGTCCATTGGTTCAATTTATTAAAGAGAAATGAAGGACAGAAAAATGTAGAAACATAAAACAGAAATTAGAGTTCCAAAATTAATATCTGAGTTCAAGTAGTGAGGGACACCTTGCTGCAAGAGAGAAGATGTAAAAGAAGCACTGTTAAACAGTATATGACTGTAGATAATAGAATATTTATATTAAACAAAAAAAGGGTGAAAATAAGTTATAAAATAGTGTTCTAATATTACAAAGAGCATGAAAAAATGTTTTAATTAAAAAACTTTTAAATAATTAAACATGAATAATTCTGTGGTTTAGCTTGCATGCGAAAAACTGATGATTTAATGGGAATTAACAGTCCCAAATGATGCCACTCTTGAAATTAGACCTAATGTTCCTGAATTACAGAGGCTTTTATGAAAATCTTGTTCCAAATCAATAAGAGAAAATTTATTAAGTATAGATGTGTATGTGTGTGTTTACTGAGACTAACAAATTAGAAAGAGAAACAGAAGAAACAGCTGTTTGCTAACAAAACCAGAAAAGAGATTAAAGATTTTTATCTTAATCTGACAGTTTATGAAGCAACAAACGGAGGGATTTTTATTTTTTTTGATAGATGAAAATACAATGGAACAAAGGCCCAGTTTCATAAAGGGGAAGAGATTTCTTATTTAAATGGAAGATTATTTCTATTAGTAATGTCCACTGAAAATATTTATTTGTGTAATCAATAGATGAGAGCCAGAGGGTTTAATGGCATTTCTTGCATGCTTGATACTAAGTGTTTCAAATCTTTCTATGGATCAGGCCAACATTTTAACTGAATGTATTTTTAGTGATTGAATTGTATTTGCTTTTATATCTGTCCCATTACCTTCTTTTGGGAATGCTATTTTGAGTTGAGATACAGTTCTTGGCACATCTGAACATGCCTTTGATCACAAGAAAATGTATAATATTTTATATGTATTATACTACAGCATGTATATGCAAGAAAACAGGCATATATCCTTTTAAAGAAGTTACTAATATACACTGGTAGATTGCCAGTTACACTATTTCTATACCGTGTGAACAGAGTATCTGTGTTCCCCACAGTTCCAACTTAACTTTTCTTCATTTACAGTATTATAGATAAAGTCTGATATTTTGCCTTTTTTTTTATTTTTAGAAAACAAACTCTACAGTAATTCCAGGGATTCAGTTTTTCTTTTAAAATATCAAGTTAAGTCATTTATTCAATCATAAATTCTCTTTGCTGTGGGCTCTGCTGGCCACTTTAACCAAATACATGTAGGGTTTGCGTTTAATGAGTATATGATGTGGCAGTACACTGGGTTTGCAATGTGGAAATGATATGCAAACTTTAAATTATCCAGATTACTCTCCTCTTGTAGCCAGGTATCAAGGATGTCATGCTGGTTCTTATGCAGTTGATAGTACTGGCATACAGCTTCAGTAACATTGCTACAAAATCAAACCAAACCAAATCTGAGTTGAGATAAAAGAAAGTTTTCTGGACTTAATTATTTTCTGTTTTAAACATACATATACCAGTGTCTGTCTTAGATGTACTAACCAGTGGTGGAAATAATCCGAACAACAGTTGTTTTTTTACTATGTGTGCAATCAGATCTAAGTAAGAACTGCTGCAAGTTGAGCAGTCTCTTCAGAAATATGAAGTCATATTTGAAGGTTTCTGTAAGGAATGAAACATGCATGTTTTAAACTTCATTCTCTACAGCTTAGCCTACCAACAGGAGCATACGCTTTTATTTCTACATGATGGTACGTATGTATACGTGCCAGCTGCAATGCCAGCTTTGCTCTTGATCCAATCCAACTGGCTTTAATATGGTGTAAATCACCAAAGAATTTGGTTTTTCTTTTAGCATTTGATAGGCGATTAGCTATATTAATGTGCATTCTTGATTAGGTCTGCAAGTGTGATTTCACTGGCTGCTGTCTGTTGATGTGGGATCAAAACTAGCAAAGTGGGCAGAAAAATACTTTTTAGCTTTGGTAAATATGACGAGTCTATGCCTTCCTACAACATTTCCTCTGTCTGGAAAACAACAGAGCAGATCCAGAAGCCAGTGTCTGCAAGACCACCTGCCAGATACTGGCTGGTCCACAGTGATTGTCCATGGACAAGTTCAACTGCTAAAGCACAGGCAGCATAAAGCAACTCACTGCCTCCTCACAGCTGTGTAACAACCTCATGTTATTTTGTGGGTGCTGCAAAACAAGAATCTGTCCACAGGAGGTTACTTAAGGGCTGCTGAATCGTGGTAGGAAGGCAAGAGGGACTGAACCAGCAGGACTGGATAGGTGTCCCCTCTCTAGGCTGTTGCCAACAGTTTCATTTGTGAGATCCTAGAATGTTTTAGATATTTTGTACAAAATAATTTTCTATGCAAAATTGGGTTTGTTCTTGTTTAGTTAAATACAGTGGGGCAGGAAAAAAAAAGTTAGAGGATTCAAGGCTTGGGTGAATGGATATTAGAGCCGGTGCTCTGCAAGCCTTATAAGTTTCCCAGAAAAGAAAGCTTTTCCTGCAGAGCTTCTTGTCATGCACAAACACTTTGGGCCTTTTGTGAACTTAGTGTAGTCAAAGAAAAATTCATGAACTAGAGCAAAATCTCAGGCTCTGTCTACTCTTAGGATTTTGGGAGTCTTGGACCAGCTAATGGCAACTGTGGGCTTACTGATGAAGTGGGAAGTGACTCAGTGGGTTTACAACTCAAATAATGTCACTGTTAATGTGAGAAGTCATATGGGCCATGTCACACAGCTGCTGTATGTAGCCCGGGCCCCGATAGGTGCAGCTCTGGCTGCTGCAGATGTCCCTTGATGAATTAGCTTAAACTGCTAAAAACTGCAACTTGAAGCTGAGCCATATACCCTTGCATTGGCCAGGGCTCCTCCCCCTGTGCTGGATCATAGCCTTAGTCCTCACAAATTTTTCCTTTGCACACAAGTACAGAGAATTTAGTGCACTGCAGCCCATGTGCACTGTGAACACACCGCAGGGTGCCCAGACTAAACTGGTTTGAGAGTACAACGGTGTTAGTGCAAGGGCACAATACACATGTGCAGGGCTGGGCTGCAGCACCTGAGGGGCATCCCTCCAGCAGATTGAGGCGATGCTGAGGAGAAACTGCAAGGCTGCCCTGCAACCTGGGAGTGCAGCACCTGTGAGATGCAGTCCCACAGGGCACACGCTGGAGACAAGCCATGAATTTCATGCAAATACCATGCAGAAACGAGCCAGAGAGGTCCCACGCGCTGAGTGACTCAAGAAGGTTTGCCTGTCTGTACTGGGATTTTGTACCAATGCAACAATTGCAGGACATGGTATGGAAAATTATCACCTGGGAAAATCCCTAGAGAGTAAACGATATCTCAGCAGATTGTATCTGCTTCCAGATAAATGCTGTTTTTCGACAGTCAGTGTGTAGTTTCTGAAGTTAGGCCAGGATCATCAGTAATTGTTGCATGTGATGACTGATGCTGGATTTGTTGGCATGAGATTTGAACATTGTGTATGATCGTGCTACAGCTGCCTGTGAAAGACTGTAATATCTACTAAAAGTCATTCTAGAATGTGTTCCAACATGCGACAAGTATTAATATTTGCCCATTATTGTAGAATCTATGTGTTTTTAATCAAGTGAAATTAAATAGGATGATTCTAGTCCACCTACTTCATTATTTTAAAAAATAACTAATTCCTATGCTAAAATCCCATAAACAGAGATTGCTGAATGCATATATGTTCTAGGGATTTTACTTATTATTGATAGGAATTTTTGAAATTTCTTTCATTCTTCCAAAATTCTGTATATACCAGAGTAATGTCATTCAATAAAGAAGAGAAATTTTGCATACAGTTATTACAACATTTATGCACAGAACATGGACGCAGATATCTTCAAATAGCTTAGCTCTTCTTACGTGCCAAGTGTTGTATGTTTGCTGAAAAAAGGAAACTGACTGATGTAAGGACTGAATATTTCCCATGCAGCTAAATGCTCTCCTATGTTAGTCAGACAATTAGAGGAGAGCCCTAGCTCTGAAGTAGTTTTCTTTGAAATCATTGGTGTACAAGAAGTGAAAATTTTCATTGGCACTACCAAAATACATGGATCAATTGGAAGACGTATTTCTCATCTTTTCATGGAGTTGCCATACTTTCATTATATACATGTTCAATAAAATAAAGCCAAAAAAAAGCTAGTCAGACATTGGCTCTGTGAATGTCTGCACTGCTAATGCTGCATCCTGGCTCCCCTTGGACTGCTATTGCAAAATAGTTCTTCAAGACAAATTTTCTGTGGAACGGTTAACATTAAGCTTTGGGGATATGGAAAACTGTGTGGATTTGGGGCCACAGACCAGTCCTCAACTTGTTTTTTTTTAATGAGTAGTTGAACACAATAGCAAAACAATTAACTTCTTTGCAGAGGCAATGTTGGCCCATAGCGGTAGTCCTGGCTCACCACTTTTAACAGTGAATTTGGAGCAGAAGGATGTTTTCATGCCTATCTGGACTGACAGCCAGCTGAAAATGTCCAGATTGGAACAGATGTTTTGGCTTTGCATGATGTGTCTAACCCTTGCCAGCTGCCCAAAATAATGCACCAATTAAAGCCTAATGTCTCTCTTATAAATAGAGAGCCTGGTAAAGGTATAAAAAATTGAGAAATTGTGCTTTGATTTAATTCAATCAGCATCTTATGTTAGAGAAAGACAAATTCTTCTTTCGGTTTGTTAATAACACTTTAGAGATGACAACAGTTCTAAAAAATAATTATTCAATTGTCTTTTCATTTAATTTTTGACATTTTATTCAGTTTACACCTACCTATATTAGCACACAGAGCATGGAATATATGCTGTCTTCTTTTTAAAGTGCCTCACTGCATTACTCTCTGTACTCTCATTTCACTAACAAATGCTGTTTCCCTGCCAGTGAATCATAAGATCTCAATCACCTTCAATAACACCACAGTAATATCACATTTCCTATGTTACCTTGCTTTAATGCAAAATCTTCCCTCCAGCCTGACAATGAGCTAATGATCTAACTTTGCAGTTAGCACTGCTTTGAGCAAGAGATTAAATCAAATAATCCTGGGAGTTCCCTTCTGGTCCCAAACACTCTGATTGTAGTGTTTCTTGGAAATGTGAGCTGATGGACATTTTTCATTTTGCTAAGGCTAAAGCTGAATTAATGGTTTTATGATTTGATGTATAAAGGAATAATATAGTAAATGATGCACAAATTAGCCTGTAGCTCTAAAGCCTAGAAATGCTGAGATTTTAAAGTGAAACTTCATGTTGGAAAGATATATTTAAGTCCACAGGAAGCCATACTTACCACCTATATTTGCAAACCCTTTAGTATACAGTACTATCCGTTAGATTATGGGTAGTACATTAGACTTACAGCAACTGGAGAAAGCTGCGATTAAACCAACACTGTTCTCCCAAAAGACCCAACCAGCTACTGGGTCGATCAGCCAGGTGTAGCCCATGCATATATGTTCTATCAACATTTCTTCATAGCTGATTTTTATATGGAAAACCAAAGTGCATTGGATTTCAAATACACGCAGCCAGACGTATGAAAGAAGGAAATACGTTACTCCGTATCAGAAAAGAGTGAATGAAATCATTTCATCACCTTCTACGGCAAGCTGGGCTTCCTTTAGATTAAGTAACTGTTCATATTTTCACAGTACTGGAGGTAACTCCATGGCAGACACAAAAGGGGCTGGATCCTGAGCTCACTGCTTCAGAACAATGCCAAAACTGAAAGGCTTTGTAATGCAGCCACTGATCGAGGCCTCCTTTTAGTAAACACTTAACCTTAAGCTCATGGGTAAGGTTCAGTGGTGTAGTCATGTATTCACAGCTAATCAGCGTTTCAGCGTGTCAGAAAACCCACATTCTGCATTTAAAACAAATGCATGGGAAGTTAACATTAGGCAAGGAAGCATTTAGCTCCCATCCAGGGGTGCGTATTCCGTTCTTTCTCTCCTCACCTTTTCTACCAAAGACATTCCCTGGTCCCGCAGCACAGGATGTTAATAGCTCCGATCAGATTGGGAGAGCAAATTAATTTTTAATTGCACTATCATGCAATTCTAGATTACATGGAAGTGCTATTTTGTTTAATATGAATCTGTCAGCTGGGCTGCTTGTAGGAAAAGGAAAGTCTGGATACACAAAGCCGGAGGAGCTGCACTCCCATGTTAGTTGGTAGCCTGTGGGCAACCTCTTGCAGGCTGAAATGGCTGGGTATTATTTGCCCTATCTCCTATCTTCCCTCCCAATTGCAGTGCAGTTGCCACACGAAATTTGATCCCAGGCAAAGCCCATTTTAGCCTCCACTACTGAGGAGTGGTGAATCAACAGCCCAGAAAGTTGCTGTCCTCCTTCAGATCTCATTTAATATTAAGTATTTTACACAAAAGGCAACAAGTCCAACAATAGGAGTTGCAGGGGTTCACCTTGCAATGACCTAAGTTCTTGTAGCAAGAGGATGTTTCAGAGAAGGGGGGGACATGTGGCTTCAAATCCCTTCAGGCAGAGAAAGTTTGGTCCTGGCTCTTTTACATCTTAAATAGGGGCTCTGATGCCAGCACCTTTTCTCCTCTTCAGTATAGTCCTGATTTTTGTCCTAGAGGTGAAAACAATTTGACAGGGAGTTCTGGGCTGAGCAAACCCATGCTTTGTGCTGTATTTGCCCTTTTCTTGAAACCAACTGCCAGCTCTGGTAAGTGGATCTGGTTAGAAATTATGATTAATTTTTTCATATGTATATTTTCCTAACAACCAGCAGAATTTATCACAACAGAGCTCCATTTAGCACCCATAATTATGCTCATAAATACCCTGTGAGCATTTTTCCAGCTAGCTGTCCAGCTAGGTGGCTCGGATTTACAAACTTCAGAGGTCGTTCATAAAAAAGTGTAGTCTATGCTGCCCTTTCACAGCCTGCCCAGCACTAATTCATCACAACACCAAGAGACAAACGCCTCGCAAGGAGATGACTTAGCGGCTGACTGGAGAACTGCCCATCTACATTTCAGCTAATTTTACTGAGACACTAAGGTATCCTGTGCATTTTCATTTATTTTTTTTTTTCCTGTTTAGGAAAATCGATGGCACCAACGTAGAGGAGGATCACATTGAGCTGACAGAAGAGGGGCGGGCCGTGCAGGCAAGCACCCGCAAGCCGGCACCCTGCGACTGCTACTGCTGCGGGCTGCCCAAGCGCTACATCATCGCCATAATGAGCGGCCTGGGCTTTTGCATCTCCTTCGGGATTAGGTGCAACCTGGGTGTTGCCATTGTGGAAATGGTGAACAATAACACTGTCTATGTTAATGGGAAACCAGAGCTGCAGGTGAGAAAACATCTTCCTTTCACTGTTCTGAGCAGACCCCACTGCAAAATCTTCTGAGTGCCACATGTCAAAGTAACGCGTATACCAAGATCAAAACCAGAGACATATGAATTTGAATTCACATAGATGTGTAGGTGCTTAGTTCTTATTTAAGTTTGCATAACAAGTTATTCACAGGAATATTGACTCTTACCTGAGGATTCTTCATGGGCTGAGGTCTAGGAAGAAAGCCACTACAGAAGGACAAAGCATAATCAGACCCTCCTAGGGAACAGAGGCTTCCTCCAACCCATGGATACCCTTTATTTGTCAGTACATTCTCTAAAACAAAACACATCTCCCAGAGAGGCAGATACCTTCTGTAGTGTTGCTAGAGGTGAATGAAAAGCTGTAAAATTATTCATCATCTTTTATCCCAAATATTTTTACTTTTGGTACAAGAAAGTTGTAGAATGTGTCTATAGTAAATTTCCAAAGTTAAAAGAGTATTTCTAATCAGACTCACTAAACCCTAGAAAGATTTAGCAAAATTAATGAAGAGTTTTCCAGTTCTTCATCATCTGCAGTCTCCTCTGACCAGCTTCTGCTGCTTAGACTTGCTGCTGAATTTGTATTTATTCAGTCTAATTCTTGGTCCTTGGGGTCCTGCTGTGTCTTTCTGGTTCTATATCTCACTCTGGAGCAAAAGAAAGGCCTGCGTAGGCTGGAAAGCTCAGAAGAGGCATTTTGAGGAAATTTAGACAAACTCATCTTACAGATCTCAAATTATTCTGTTTGGGCATGAGCACCTCTTGATACAGGAAGTTTTTCCATGCCCTATGGTGTTTCTGCCTTCAGAAATTAACACTACCTAGGAACTAAGCTGGAAATCACTAGTAGAAAATTAGGTATTTAAAACAGAAATGTAACTCAGCACAGGAAAGTGGGTCTCTTGTCAGAATACATATTGATGGTGAAGGAACTCCTTTAGCTCTCTGTAAGTATGCCTGGTTAATGAATGTCATCTTTTCCCCTGCAGGTCAAATGAGGAGCTTTTTTTAGTTTGCTTGTTTGGGAAAAAAATCAGCCTACTGGGGAAAACGTCTTCTTTTTCCACATAGAAAGTAATATAGAAAAAAGAGATCTTCAGGTTTATCATTCTAGTTTTCATTTTTCTGTAGTGTATTAGTGACAATTTTAATTCAGAGTCTAAAAGACATCTGTGCTGCTTCTTCACATGATGCTTAGCCACTTTTCCCTATGGTATGATTAGCATAAAAATGATCACGAAGCAAACCATCATAGTTTCTCTTTGCTCCAGAACAGTTCTCCTGAGCCGAGGGTTCAAGGAGGAAAAGTTGGCACTGATGTTACATTAGTGTAATTATGCTCAGCCAGGCCCTGTCAGACCTCCCAGAATGGAGGGTAGGAGGGGACCTTGGATCCGCCTTTCTTTTCTTCACTTCCTCTATGTTTTGCCCTGGGCTTTGGCTATCTCTTTTCTGAGCAATGTATGTCAAACACGGTCATCAGAGAACAGGAATGTCCATATTCAGGAAGAGCCTTGAGAAAACTGAAACTGCTTGGTATCCAAGGATAAGGCATATCGGTGAAAGCATTTCTCTTCACTGCAGATATTTTTGGTCAGGAACCATCTACGACCAGCCTGTGGGTGGCCTTCTGTACCCAAATCCAGCCCTACAACTGGCTTTTAATAAAATATAAATGGGTCAGATAGCTAGTGTTACCTAGTTTTATCTCCAGATTGATTTGTCTTCAGATGTTACCCCTCCCCAACACCCTCCCCCTGCCTTTTCTGCTCCTATGCCACCTAATGCAGATGGTGAATGGTCAGACATATCCTGACAAGGAGACCATAGACAAGAAACCCTGACAAGGAGAACCATAGATAAGCCTGAGGAGGAAGTTGACCTAAACAACCTTGATAATCTTGGGGAAATGGATATGTCCATTGAAAGGCATCAGGTCCTTCTTATAACATGGAGCAGGCTTTGAAACAAAGGTTTCAGGACTAAGCAGCCCAGGGGGAACCAGTGACAAGCTGCAAAGATGAAGGTCCAGCATTAGCTGCCTTCTGTCTGAAATCTTTCCCCCTCCTATCTACCCTATTGAAAGCTAAGAGTAAAGCAGTAATCTCACATGGGAGTCTGACATCCTTTGGCCTTAACTGGTGGGTTTCAAGCTCAGCAACACCAGCCTGTGTAAAGAGGCTGCCTTGATTTGGAGGATGGGATGACTTCTGTGTGATCCCCAAACAGTGGTTATCTTACAATGAGTATGCTTCATCTTACAGCTTTTTTTCTGTCTCCTTTACAGAAAGCCCAGTTCAACTGGGATCCAGAGACGGTGGGACTCATTCATGGCTCTTTTTTCTGGGGTTACATTGTGACACAAATTCCAGGGGGGTTCATCTCAAACAAATTGGCTGCTAACAGGTAAGAAAACAATAATCAAAAGAATTAAGCTTTGCAGCCTCACAACTGTTTTACACTGTTTAAATGATGATTACCAAAATAGTGAATTAATGTGTTTCAGAAATACAGATCTGAAACTGAGCATGCAGTATTTATGTCTATAACCAAAAATGGAACTAGATTTCCATTATGGATCTATTGCTGACTCTCCCAATTTTCTTTGTTAATCTCAAATATTTACACATTTCTTCTCTAAACAATAATGCTTTCTGGAGAGAGTTAGGAAAATCACACATAATGCTTCAGACAATGATTGTAGTATTTGTCTTTCAGACGTTGCCCTAGTGCTTTTTAGCTCAATTTAACACCAAACAAGAATTTGCAAACAAAATTTGACCTTTCTCCTTTAAAAATTCCCTGTGTACTGAAGCTGGGCATGTGGGAATTATAGAATTATTTATGTTCTGAAGACACAAATCCATCCTTCTGCACACAAATACCTTTGCCATGGCTGATACAGTATTGGCGGTAAGTAGGATTGCCTAGAACTTCTAATAGAGCCTCATGATTTCTGTTTGGTGGACTCTGAGCATCTATACAGACTTCTTCTATGTTCATTGCGTTTGTGGGCTGATTTTTTTTTAATTCAACTGCTTTTAAAATGAGAGTAAGAAAAGTAGCTAATTTTGCCAAAGCCAACTTTGGTTTTGGGCTTTACTTCAAAAAGTCTTCAGAACTTGGAACATGATCACTAGAGAGAGGGAGATTTTCTGAAGACAGCTGGTTGTGAATGAGCTCATGAGATGTGCATGTTAAGAGCATTTGGGATCTTCAGATAAAAAGGATGGTTGGTACTCATGCCATTCTCTGCAAACAAGACATGACATCTACAAATGCTTTTAGAATTTGAAAAGATCTTTAAGGCCAGCTATATATTGTTTTGCCCCAAATTAGAATACTTTCCTCTCTGCATTCTGCAAAGACCTATATGGGTTACAAGGCTGCCTGGGTGTTCTTTCCACCCATATGCCCTTATGGAAATTACTTCAGGACAGAGAATTGCCCAGAACTTCAGTCCCAACTCCCCTCTGTCCATAAGCAAAAGTTACGCAGAGTTCAGCTTGCACTGCTTCTTCAACACTACTAACATCCTCAATTATTCATTTCTCTACCACACAAAAGTGCCTAAGCTGAGTATTTTTCCATCTGCCAAATAAGCCAAACAAATTAGCTAAGCTTAATAATTTTCCCTGCATTTCTAGTCTTGCCACCAGCTTTTGCAGCAGAAGGGCCCCAAAGCACAGATGTGCACACTGTTGGCTGAGTAATTCAGCGTATTATTAGTTTGGCTTTTGTTTCCTTAATTTTCTTGCAAATAGTAAAATCAACCATGTTTACACTGTAACTCAATGTTTTCTGTCAGCGGACTACTTCCTTAGGTACGTGTTGTGCATATTCACAGAAAGCTGTATTTCTGTCCCTGTGAGAGTTTCAGACTCAATCTAATGTTATACTACAAAATCATGTTATGGGTTTGACTATCATAACTGGGTTTAGAAGTAGAATTTGCTGAGGAACAACAATATCCCAAAAGCTGACCTCAAAGAGAATTTCTGTTGCAGTAACAAGATTCACAGGTCTGGCTAACTCCATATTTTTCTTTTATTCCCTGTTTACTCAACCAATTTCAGCTTGGGTGGATTCACCAGTGGTGCCGAGTTTCTGTTTGAGAGGGGCTACTTGCTAAGACACAGGGCAGGAAACCAGGAGATGTGGGGCCAGTCTGTGAACCCACCACCCCTAGATAAACAAATGATTTCTTTTGTCCCAGCTGCACTCTGGCAGTGAGATGTACTATTCTATCCTATTACTGACATTACAGATTTACATACAGGCTCTTTTGTCACCTGCTTAAATCCTACTGAACGCTATGCAAACTCGCATATATATGGATGCCCCCACCCCTGGCACTTCTCTAATGCAAATAAGTATCTGTAATAATGTGGGATTCAAATGAATCTCAGAACAGCTGAAAATATTGAATACTTCGTGGTTTTGCACCAAAGCCATCTAACACCATGTCATTTTCTTTATCCTTTCATTCAAATTTGTGTAGGTCTGCATTCCACCAAAAAGTTCATGAACATTTAGTGGTATTATCCTTTTAACTTGCTGGTTATGCTCAAACATGCATCTAAACGTAATTTCATCATTGTTTGGTGGTGACAGGGATACATGAAACATAAGGCACCTCCTGATACTGGTTTTCAGTAACAGCACCCTGCTGGGCAGAGGAGTCTGTCGCTGGAGAAGTCTGGTTTGATCCCAAAGTGGCAGCTGGCTGAGGACCATGGCAGTGAGAAGACAAAAACATGTGAATGAATAGAAAAGAACTGGGATATTTTAGGTCATGGTGGGGATCAACTTCTTTGGGACAAATGGCAGTAAACTGCTGGAAAGGCGCTGCCTCTTTGTGGAAACACTACTCAATCTCTCAAATAGTGGCAGAAGAGTGACTGGTTCTGATTCAGTATAAATGATGCATTTACAGCCTAGGCATATTAAGAGTTGGCACTCAATGAAGAAGCAGAGGTTGGAAACTCAGTCTTTAGAGCTAGCTGTTCAGCTAATTAAACATGTTCTCTTTCTTACAGCTTATTCTTTCACATGCCTATTAATATTAATTTACATAATTTTTGGTAGTTCCCTGAGACTGACGATAACAGACCTGATATTTCTATTAGTGGCAAGGAGGCAAGGTGCAAAACTCTTTTCTTCACTGATCATAACAGATTGCTAAGCAATACTTATTTCTCAGTTAAATGTTTACTTGGTTTTGAAAGCAGTCTCTGAAATGTCAAGATATGACCATAGGCTTTGTATTCTAACTCAGATTTTCAGACTGCTTTCTACATAAATCTGTTCCTTTGTCACGTCTCTCCACCAGCCTACCCACCCTCTTTGCTTGTGCGTTCATCTGTTGAGAGCTTTCTTGTCATTCAGATTATGAGCTCTCTAGGCATGGACTGTTGTTTTTGTCAATAGGTGCAGAGAACTCAGATAAAACGGTGTTCATCTCTGACTGTAGATTCTTCACTCTGTGATGCTGCTATTAATCCTACTTGTGAATAATACGACCAGATTCAAAAAACGAAGTGACATTATTTGCTATGAATAAGTTTTCAAAAAGAAACTGAAATGCAAACAATTGAAATCCTTAAAAAAAATAGAAGAAAAAGAAAAGAATGGCAACAAATGTTTTAAAAGTTTATAAATATTTTTAAGTGGAGCATGATAAACAGCTACGCATAATAAGATCTGTGTATGTCTCTGGCAGAAAAATAAAAAGGGAGAGAAATCTGCTGTTGTCCAAATCATATGATTTCTGATCAAATATTTGTCTAATATCATATATTTATCAGAAGGAAGCTTAATGTATCTTTCTGAAATGTTACTCACGTAACAAGACAATTCAAAGCTTGTTAAATGTCACTGAATTTGGGTAGTTTGAAACAGGGACATAAATTATGGTCCACAAACAGCAACATACCGCTAGCTAACATCAGTGTAGCTAGGAGTTGAGGGCCTTGAACAAAAGAGGCTGCTTTATTCTCAGGTTGTCACCTTGAGTCCTGGAGCAAGAGAAGGCAGCTTTGGGATGACCTCCCATATCCTAAGTGCTGTGGTCCCCAAGGCCACCAACTGCTGCAACTTTCTATCTGCAGAATGAAACATCTGCCGCACAAAGGCAGTCCACAGGGAGCCAGACATGGTCGCTTTGAATTGCAGACAACACAAAGAAGACAGTAAACTACTGAGGATTAGCAGTAATCCATTCAATTTAATGGTGCTTGGCTGTGGAGAACTCTTACTGCCAGTTCTGATATTTTTCAGTGCCGTAACAGGATCTTAGAGGGGATCCTCATGTATATCAGCTTCCACAGATGCTGGAGTAATGAACCCTTGATATTCAGAGAGCACATGACACAGCTATTGAACCCCATTTGTTGCACAGAAAGGAAACCTGAGGCTTCAGTCAGCCAGATGTGAAGATATATGAAATCCAATCAATCAAGTACAGCTCATTCCTATGAATGGTAGTAATTTAAGTGATTGTTCCAGCTGGTTATTCCCAGTCTCTTTCTTGGTTTCCAGTAGCGCGTTTTGTGGTGCAGCAGCCTCAGTTTTCAAATGAGCTCCCCAGATGTCCTTTCACGAGCTGTGCACACAGAGATGCTTTTCTCTTGCACTGCAGCATCAGTGCCTGGCAAACCTGCAGCCCATGGCATACTGAAATGACTGCCCCTGTAGCCCAGCTGTCTTTGATGTCTGGTGTCACTGTTGTTTATTATTGACATGGGGCAGAAAGTGTGAACCACTCTTCAGTTAAACATAGGAAATCCCATGTCCATGCTGCAAAAAGCTCCCACAGACTGTGGTAGGTGAGGCAGACATGGCTTTGAGTGCTACCCCAGGGCCTCTGAGTGGCCTGGTTTTTCAGGGATGCTGTTTGGATCCATTTTCACTACAAAGAGGTTTCTGCTGCCTGTTTCTCTAATGGGTACTAACATTTGGGAGGCTGCAAATGATTTCCCAAAGGCACTGGGCTCCAGATGCATTTAAAGCCTCAATTGATTTGTTCCCAGCTGCAGCAAGTGCTCTTCCCAAGCAGGGTAACATGATGTTTATATCATGTTTTTCACAGAAATTGTCTTGTAGAAATGCCCCTTCCATGTCATAGTCACAAAGGACACTTGTAGCTGTTATTTAGTGAAATGACGTTGGAAAGGAGTTGATCTCAAGCAGCCCTGTTATATATTATAGCACCAGCAAGTGGAACTAACCAGCACACACCCATGTTCAGAGAGACATTTCAACCAAACTTTACCTGATTTAAGTTAAATCCTATTGATATAACAGAATTTAAGTACTTCCCATGATTTGAATGCTTCTCTCAGTTCAGGACTCATAAACAGCTTAGCTTCCAGTACCAGCACCCATATCTATTCCTCTGATACAAAGAAAAATCCAGCAGCTTTAAGTATGTATAAAACCTCTGTTCCATTCAGAGAAGAAAATGTATTGACCATATGGGGATTTATCCCCTTTTGCCAATAAGGGGACTTTACAAGGATTTGGGTTGGTGAGATCATGGTATATGAGATTGTTTCTGCAACTGTACCCAAGAATACCATTGCTTCTGAAAAGTAGATGATAGCTATATTCCCTTTCGTGTTACTTTTTTTTTAATAGGGTATTTGGAGCAGCTATCTTTCTAACATCTACACTGAACATGTTCATCCCTTCTGCAGCAAGAGTTCATTATGGCTGTGTGATGTTTGTAAGGATTCTGCAAGGTCTGGTGGAGGTAGGAGCACTCACTGTTTTGGTCCTTTCAGACATCATTTGGTTTTGCAGATCTGATTCTAAAAAATCGTAAGATCTTTTGGTCAAGTTTTCTGATAAATCTACATTTTTACTTATTACTCGTATAGGATGACAATTCTTTTAATCATACCAATTTATATTTCTCAAGTTTACTTAAAAAGAAAGGAAAAGTTTAGGTTTTGGTGCTGTAGTTCGATCTATTGTAGTTTACTTTTGCCACCCAGTGCATGTACCAAATGGCATTGTTACCCTAGAACACATTACCATTTAAGTGGTTATCCAAACTAGTTTGACATCTTCATACCCAAACAACAGAACTCTTCCAGGCTTACCTAACCCTTCCCACATCATTCCACGGTGACAAACAGCTAGACAGGTTGGACAGTATCAGCATCTGCTTGAAGTAGGAATGTAGTGAAAGGAAATTATATGATGTGTGAAATGTTTGCCAGGGGGTCACCTACCCAGCTTGCCACGGGATGTGGAGTAAGTGGGCTCCTCCACTGGAGAGAAGCAGGTTGGCCACCACATCATTCTGTGGTAAGTTAATAGGCTTATATGGTTTAGGTAAGTACATATTCCTATTAGACATATTTTATTAATTTCACTATTTTGAAGAGAAATGCAAACCCTCTGCCCTTTGTTGCATTTGGCTTGTAACTGTGAGCTCAGGAACATGAGAGCCTTTTTGTTTAGTTGTTTAGTATGTCACCATTTTATCATTTAAATCCAGCTCTCAGAATTACTCTCATAGTAAACTAAAACGGGTCTAGAGGCGCCACAGGAGAAATCACTTCCTTTTTTTTTTCTTTTTTTTTTTTTTCTTATTTTCTCTGTCATTTGGGATTCCCATTTATTATACATATTGAACTGACCCTCCTAAACAAGCATGCACTTAAAAGATTTATTAAAAAGACTTGAATACTTCAGGTTGACCGCTCGATATACTGCAGTGGAGGTGATGTAACTTGTTGCCACTGGCTGTTCTGCTTTACTTTGTTTCGAATTATGACCAGGCTTGTACTTTGCTCTCTTCTCTGGGTCCCTTTCCAATGCTGACAGCTGGCCTTCTGGAAGATGGCTTATGGGAAATTTCAGAAGACTTTGGGGAGAGGAACCCAGTGGAAAGATGGGAGAAATCAAACTCTCTCATTCCTCTTGGAATGTTTCTAGCCTCTGGAAAGAGTGTCAAACATTGTTATGAAGCAGGGAGCAGGAAAAATCCTGAGGTTTTACACCTTTTTCTTCAAGGAAGATACCTCCTTTGTGTTTACAGCCACACTAATTAAAAAAAAATTATACATATATATATTAAAAAAAGGGGTTTCTACTATAAATTATATTCTCCAGGTAGCAGTTTTTGCCACAGGTCACTCTATGCTACCACAGTTACTTGCCAGAAAAGAGTACTGTGAGTGTCAGACCTGTCTGGTCCTTTCCTAGGTCTAGTTTGAGCTGTCCCCTCCTCATACACTAATGTCTTCACATTCTTTTGGTAACCCTGCAATCTTCAATTAGCTGCTAATTCCAGGGAAAACAGTGAATGTTAGTATCTCCTTACCAGCTCCAGGCTGGGTTTGAGTAGATGGCTAAATGTAAGGAAGGTAAGGCATAATCCAAATGTACTCCCTTTGTTTTTTTACCCTAAAAAATCCAGATATGCAAAATACAGGGCAGGAATGGTTCTGCTGTAATTTCAAATGCACTGTGTTGGCAGTGAAGGAAAAGGCACTGCTAGTTACTTCACTCTGTCATTTCCCTCTAAGACATCCTCATCATCTGTATTTGGTGTGTCCCTTCCTGTTTGTAACAGGGAAATTGGAATGGTGAGTAGATGTCTAATAATACTGGAGAAAAATCAGAAATAGTAGGACTTCAAAGAGTAAGCAGTTGGGAAAGGTGGACGAGAAAACAGTGACAATAAATGCAGGTGGTGGGGTAAAGCCAGCTGAAGATCGATGTTTGTGAGAGAGAATATTCAATACAAAATTTAAAAGTAAAAGGAAAAAACAGTCTGTCCATTAGCAGTGGAACTGAAAGACTAGGGAAAATACAGCACTAAAACACAGGAGAAAGGGTAAAAGGAGGAATGAAACAAGAGAAAAAAACCCTAGCTTTTCATATTATGGGAATTTTATTTTTACTACAGATGACTCTGGGGTTTAGTGATTACTTAGGTGTTTCCATTTTCAGAACAGACTGAAAGAGAAGCCCCTCTACCCTCAATGCTCTCTCCTTGAAATCCTAGCACTGGGTAGAGAAAGATCCATCCTGCAGCCCAGCACTCATTTCAGTGGCTACAGATCGCTGATTCTTGCACTCAAAAGGTGCACAGGAACAGTGGAAAAATTAGGAAACCCCATGTTAACCAGGTTCCTGGCTTCTCTGACTATATTCTTGTCTGGGGTTTTGCTATTGCTGTAGGAAAAATAAATTACACAGAGAGGAGACAGAAGGGTTACTGTGAACCATTGAAGAGAAGTATTTGCTAATGAGTAGAGTATTAACAAAAGTTCATTAATAAAGTATGTTATACTCTCAAAACTACAAGTATCTCGTTTCCCAGACTAATGCAAAGCAACGCTTCTCGCATGTGAAGCTATTGGCCCCGTATTGTACTAAACCCAAATGTCCATATTGCATGAATTCTCCCTAGGGCCTTCATGGAAATTCCTTTCCAGGCACTTAAATACTAATCTCTTTCTACAAGTCACTTGGAAATATATTTCACCAGTATTATCTATTTCCCAATCAGAAACCTTGGCACAGATCACTTTTTAATCCTTTTTTTTCCCCTGTCAACTTTTACCTATTTATTCCAGTTATTTGTTCATGCTGCTGATATGAACTAAACATGGTTAAACAGACTCAGGGTTCGTCTGAACACCCCTTCCACCAGTAGCACTGGGTCAGAGGGATGACAAGAGCCTCCCAGCATATCTGCAACCACCAGGATTTCTGGACACTAAGGTTTCTGAAGTTTGGGCCATTAACTTCTCTGGAGCTCACCTCATACACAACAGGGTCAGGAGGGATTCTCCACTTCAATGCATACAGTTTATAATGGTTTACCATTAGTTTCTACTTTGCAAATCCCATTTACCTACAGGGCACAGCACTTCTAGATGAAAAATGAGATTGGTGACCCCGCACCAGTGAGGGCCAGTCCTTCCCACCACCCCAAGCTAAATTTTACAGTTGTGATCCCATTCCCCATGTTCAAAAGAAAGCATGGTGCCAATCAGCCAGAGGTGTCCCTCCAGTTCTACCTCCATGAGCATCTGCACTGGAGGCTGGGCTCACCTATTATAGCTGACATGTTTTCTTAATCCTTTTTTCTCCTCAGGGTCTTATGCTGGTGCGGTGGTCGCCATGCCACTGGCAGGTGTGCTGGTACAGTATATAGGATGGTCATCAGTCTTTTATATTTATGGTGAGTTGCTTAACATAAAGGATCTCTGTGACTAGACTGGTACTGCCAGCAGTTTTGTTAAACCTGTATAACAAGTATGGATCAAAGTTGTTTTGGGGAATGAAGATGTTGCAAACGAGTACTCCAATTTATTCCCTACTTATTGCAGCTTCTGAAAGCTTTTATTTTGAAATCATATGTTGTAAAATGTTTTAAAATTGTAATGACCAGGCTACAGCCCATGGTCACCCAGTGACAGGGTTATGTGCAGTTGCAAAGGTTGCTCTGTAGCACAAACACTCACATGATAGGTGTCCCGGAGCACACACTAACAGCAAATACTGCAGTATACACTGCTGATGGGGAGCTGAATGCCTCTGAAACCTTCTGCCCTGAGACATCTACCCCATGCTGCCCACCCTGGGTAAAGCAGTGCCACCTTTACATGAGGTACAGCCTCACAACTGGTCTGTGGTGCCTTGTGCTTCCCCCCGCGGTACACGGCAGGGCTGGCTCAAACCTGCCCTTGAACATCGGCAACCCAGTTAGGAAGGGTTTTCTCTGGAGAGACAGAACGCACTGTAAGATTTGCTGTCACAATCTGATTGTGAAGTTCTTTTATGCAGATTGCGACTATGTTATGACCAGTCTGCTTTTTTTCCTTCCCCAGATCCCACATAAAGCTGTGCTTCTGCCCATTCTCTGCCCCACGCATATGACATAATACAAGTGACAAAATGTTCAAACACTTTGCAAGCAGGCATACAATACACACAGAGTTAGTTATCATAGTTTCTTCCTTCCCTGGACATATTTTCTACACAGATTTGATTTAACTGACTCTTGAAAAAAACCTCAAGGCCTGCAAGTACTGAAGTGTGCCTTCATTGGTTTTTAAAACCGAGCTTTGCTTTTCCTGCCTGTCCAGGAATGTTTGGGATTGTTTGGTATATGTTCTGGTTGCTTCATGCTTATGAGAGCCCTGCTGCACATCCAACAATAACCAACGAAGAAAGGATATATATAGAAACAAGTATTGGAGAAGGAGCCAGCCTAGCGAGTACAAGTGTAAGTAAAAAAGGCTTTTCTGGTTATAATTTGTGAGCACTTTACACAAGATGAATGTATGACTGGATGGATACTATTAGCTGCATAAGAGCAGCAGAATATTTGCTGTTGATGTTTAGGGGCTTTTCCTTTCATGAAAATAACAGGTTAAGGCTCATGCAGTTGGAGAAGAGAAGTTCAGCAACAGGCAAAACACATAGTGCTGTTTCAGCTCCCAATTTATGGGACCTCCCTAATCTAAGGAGGGGAGGGGGTTGGAGACAGAGGGAGAACCACACACTGATCTCCTGCTCTTGAGTAACTATTGTGTTTGTTCTAAAAAATATTAATGGAAATAGCTAAATCAGAAACTGGCTGCAGATGTTAAATTATCCAGCTGCCTTTTGAGCACTTATTGAGGATGATTGAAATTCTGAAAACATAAGGAGAGGGTAAGAGTAAGCTCTAAGAGTAGCTTAGCTCATTGTTCTAAGACTTCTCTCTCTGAGGGGATCCTGGAAGATCCTGTGAAATTAAAACTAAAACTGTTTTTCCTATCAAACTTCTCTCCATTTCCTTAGATAACTCATTTTTGATAGTGGTGAAAAAAAAAAGAAAAAGCTGTTTCTTGATAAACTGTTTGTTCTTGGCTTTTACTCTAGAATATTCTGAAGCAAAATAACTCCAAACTCTTTCCTCTACATGTTTTGTGTAATAGACTTGCTGAGAGTATAAAGAACCAGACTCTCCATTTGGGTGTGCTCCTAAGTTTGGCTGAAGTTACTCAGGTCTTGGCTGGATACACACACACTCATTCCAGGTCATGGCTTTCCCCTTGCTGTACAGTGGTTTTACTGCAGAGGACCCTCGTACCACTGCCATGTGTTCACACATCATCACAGGCATATGGTTGCCTGTAGAACACAACTACTATTAAAAAAAAAAAAGGGAGAATGTCAATGTATATTGCCATAGTTACATATTTCAGCTTCTGATTTGAACTCTATTACAAGTGAACAGGGCTCTGAAGTGGTTTTTGTTCCTGCTGTATGGAGTATTGAGGCATAAATAGAAACTGAAAATGCCAAAAGCAAGTTATAGAGATTAAATCCTCTACCATAGACTTTTTTTTGCGAGTGAAATGAATTGGGTTGAAGCAGGTACCTGCCTGTTGCTGTGCTACCACATATTTCTTAGCCTGGATAATCCTTTTTTTCCACAATCCTTTCACTGGAATGTCTCAAACTGCATCATGCCAAAAAGTGGAGAACAGCACAAGGTTTTCTCTAGTTTTCTTTGATTCTGTTATTTATCCTCTTATCCCAATAGCAGGATTCCAGAAGACCTTGTGTAATCTCAGTAAGTAGAGCAATAATAGTACAGTAGTCATCTTAAAAATGTTAACTATTCTAAGAAAGTTTCTCTGCTTGTCTTTTGCTACTAATCCAGGAGATATCTTTCACTTGCATTGTGAGTGATTTGCAGTGTAAATTGGATGCAATGTACTGGATAGTCCTGATACTAAAAGATACTGGGCTCTTTATTCTCCCTCCTGCCTACTCAAAAATGCATTAATTTTTTTCTTATTTTTTTTCCTAGAAATTTAGTACTCCCTGGAGGAGATTTTTCACTTCAATGCCAGTTTATGCAATCATTGTGGCAAACTTTTGCAGAAGCTGGACCTTCTATTTGCTTCTTATAAGTCAGCCCGCTTACTTTGAAGAAGTCTTTGGCTTTGCAATAAGCAAGGTAAATGTCTGAGATGAAGGTGTGACCTTCAGACCTCACCCTAGGAGATGCACAGTGCTTGAAGATCCCTAGATCTCTCTGGAGGTTATTCACAGTAGCTGGGATTATATACTTCTGGTCATCTGATAGAAATAAAAGCTTGCTAGCATCAGATTATTAGCAAAAGGAAAGAATTGAAAAGTTAGTTTGGGGAAAGAGTTGATTAAGAAAAGCATATATCATGAAAACCACAAGGTAAGTAAACAGAAATGCACTTTTTTTTTCAGTGGTGGCAGTTTAGCATCACTTGCCAGGCAATTTTTATCATCTTCTTTTTTTTTTTTGCAATTTTTTTTTATTTCATTACTTTTCATTGACAATGAAGGGTCAAATTCTGTATGGATTGATATTCCCTGACACTGCCACTTCATTAAAGCCAGTATGGTTACACTCTCTCTTCAGAGCATGTATGAGGACTACAGAATATTTGTTCCAGAAAAGTTTTCCCAACATTCCTTTTAAAAACCTACTTGCTATATTGTAAATTATTTTCAAACAAGTGTAATCCTGCAAACTCATAGCAAAAACCATAATTATTCTGTGTGTTCTGGGAACACCAGTGTGCCCAGGTTCTGCAGTGCTGCCATGGTAGCAATTATACTCTGAATGGCCAAGCACAGCATGGAAATGAAGAACACGAGTATTAAGACAAAATAGGTTTGTTTATTCTGAATTGCCTTTTATAAATGCTAGAGTTGCACCTCTGTGTACCTCACTAATTAAAAACTAATGTAAAACTGGCTCAGTGACAATGTAAGGCAGTTGCACAGCCTAAAAAATAAACTCAAACTTCTTACTAGTTACTTCTTCAAAGAAAAGCTTCTAGAATGATGATCACTAAAACTCCACAAAATAGTCTTTTCCCATATCTGGGAAAAGTACCAGAGCTAACAGTAATAACCCTTTGGCAGAAAATTCAGCCAGAGGAAGTCACACTCGATAAACCAACTTGATGAACTTCTATGACGACATGACTGGCCTGGCAGACAAGGGAAGAGCAGTGGATATTGTCTACCTAGACTTCAGTAGGGTGTTCGAAGTCATCTCCCATAAAGATCCTCATAGACAAGCTGTTAATGTAGGGGCTGGTTGAGCAGACACTAAGGTGGACAGAAAACTGGCCAAATGGCTGGGTCCAGAGGGTAGTGATCAGCGGAGGCCTCAGCTGGAGGCCAATAACTAGCAGTGCAGTACCCAAGGGATCAATACTGGGTCTGATCCTTTTGACATCTTCATTAATGATTTGGATGATGGGGCAGAGTGTACCCTCAGCAAGTTTGCAGATGACACTAAACTGGGTGGAGAGGCTGATACACCAGAGGGATGTACTGCGATCATAGGGACCTCAACAAGCTGGAGAAATGTGCTGACAGGAACCTTGTGAAGTTCAACAAGGGGAAGTGCAAAGTCCTGCATCTGAGGAGGAACAAGTCCATGCACCAGTACTTCCTGGAGGACCACCCAGCTAGAAAGCAGCTTTGCAGAAAAGGGCCTGGGGTTCTTGGTAGACATCATGTTGAACATGAGCCAGTAATGTGCCCTTGCAGTAAAGAAGGCAAATGGTACCCTGTGCTGCATTAGACAAAGTATTGCCAGCAGGTAGAGGAAGGTGATCTTTCCCCTCTGCACAGCACTGATGAGGCCATACCTGGAGTATTGCATCCAGTTCTGGGGTCCCTAGTACAAGAAAGACATGGACTTACTGGAGAGAGTCCAATGAAGGTCCTCAAAGATGATTAAGGAACTGGAGCCTCTCTAATTCCTATGAGGAAAGGCTGAGAGAGCTGGGACTGTTTAGCCTGGAGAAGGCTCAGGGGATCTCATCAATGTATGCAAATACCTGATGGGAGGGTGCGAAGAAGACTGGGACAGGCTCTTCTCAGTAGTGCCCAGTGACAGGACCAGAGACAATGAGCACATTCTGAAACACAGGAGGTCCCATCTGAACATCAGGAAACACTTTTTCACTATGAGGGTGATTGAGCACTTCCATGGGTTGCCAAGAGAGGTTGTAGAGTCTCCATCCTAAGATCACTCCATCTTAAGGTTACCCAGGTCTTGGTTGCAGGTTCTATTGGAAGAAAAGTCTGCAATCATCCCACACAAGGACCCAGGATAAAAATGTGTCCAGTGGCGGGGGGGCGGGGAGGAGTGAAGAAGAGATATGGTTCCTATTCTCCTGCCCCTAAATCCTGAGGAAGGACATAAGCAGTAAGCATTCCTTTGTCTAATTGCAGGTTGGCCTTTTGTCGGCAGTTCCTCACATGGTCATGACAATCATCGTACCCATTGGAGGGCAGCTGGCTGATTTCTTACGGAGCAGGAAGATTTTAACCACTACCACTGTAAGGAAGGTCATGAACTGTGGAGGTACTATTGGATTCTGAAAATATGATATTGCAATTTAGTGCTGCAACTGATGCAAGTATCATCCTTCGGGCCATGTTTAGTTGTAACAGGAGACAAATTACCCTAGATTGCATCTGCAACTGGTTAATCTGAAGCATTTAATGGAGAGCTGATGTTAGATGTCCTCATGGTATAAAACCTTACTCATATGAGCACACTTTTTAAAAGGGAGGAGGCAAGAAGCCTGGTTAATAATTAAAAGGTCAACAGGGACTGGCCCAGAAGATGATCATGATCAAATAGGGCTCATCCTGCAAACTTGTACAGGCAAAGTTAACCACGTACTGTGGTGTTAGAAAGATTCTTTCCCAGTGGATACAAGCCTGCAATAACTGGCCTGCAATAACATGTTCCCATGTGCTGCTCCAGCAGAACCCACTGCAAGTTTCAGCTGGAAGGGTTGGGGTAAAAAAAAAGATGGGCGACGAACAGACTTGTTTTCACTCAGCACAAAATAATTTATTTCCAGTTCAGTCACTGAGCTGAAAGATCAATGACATCTACATGTAAGGAAGATACTAAATTAGGGCAAAAATTTCAAGCCAGATAGCCTGTGGAGTTGCTCTCTTCTGCCAGTTCCTCGCTTACATTATTTACAGATGGCAGAGGCTGCCTGAAATAGAGATGCCTGCAATCAGAGATGCCATGCAGCTTGACTACACATCATCACAAAGGATCCTCAGAGCCATTGTGTTTTCAGAGCGTATTTTCAGTGCCATTCAAAAAAAAAACCAACAAAAAAAACCCCAAACCCAACCCAAAGCAAAGGACTGTAATGTTACATACTAGAAAATATTAATTTGCAGTAATGGCAGAGACTGGAAGCTCCCTGTGATACTTAGGGCTGTTCTCCTGGGTTGGTGGCACACATGTCTGAAAAATGCTCTTTTGCTCCATTTGCCAAGAATGTCTCAAATAATGAGAAATTGAAGACAAGAAGTACTTTTCTCCTTTCCTTTCCATGTTTGTGTGTTTGTGAATTTTTCAGTGCTTTGCACAGAGTCACTTTCTCATTGTTTCCCTGTACTGCTCAGTAAGTTAATGTCATCAATTGTTTGGGTCATTTGTACAGCAATGAGGAGAAAAAAGTAAATTCTCAAAGAATAAATATTCAAATATTTCTGTGAATCTATAAAGTTGCCAGGTATGTTCAAGAATAGTTGTGAGATATGAAATAATTTTGTCTCATTTTAAGTTGCTATTCTGGCTAGAACTTATTGGTATCTCTGTAACCAATAGTAATTCAAATGTAATTTATTCCCATGTGTTTCATTTGAAGGCTTTGGGATGGAAGCAACCTTGCTTTTGGTGGTTGGTTATTCTCATACAAAAGGTGTGGCTATTTCCTTTCTGGTGTTAGCAGTAGGCTTCAGTGGCTTTGCAATTTCAGGTAAGAATTAATCTTATTATTGATTTTACTATTAGTGATAAAAGTGATGTTATTATCCTCATTGTTACTGTCATAATTTCTATTACTCTGCTCTTAATGTGGCTGCTTATGGGGTATTCCCTATTCCTTCATATATCAGAAATAATTTACTTCAGTATCTATGAAATGTTGGACTTAGGATATGAAGCTTTGAAAGAACCTGCTCTTTGTTGGTTCCAGTTTACATCAGCTTTGTGCTGTTATTTTCTAATATACTTTTACAGCGTCAGCCACTTTTTCTTCTTGAATAAACAGTATCCCTAAAAGTAGAGAGAGGGAATTACTCTGGAATGAACAGTTGCTTGAAGGTTATCAGTTGCAGCCCCCCTCCCAGCCCTAGCTGCCAGTTTCTGCTTTCTAGGTCAGTCCTCTCTCTGTTGTGTTCTGTAACCAACCCTTCTCCAGAACAGCTGTTTCTAACACTTTCATGGGTCCCACCAGTCTCAAACTGACTTTTGTAGCTCCACCAGTACAATCGTTATCAAAAAAACCCCTTTTGTTATAATGATGGAAGGCCAACAACTAGCAGACTGCCAAGAAGATGGATCTATTGAGCAAAATTGACTGGCAAAATAACTGCTGGTCTTCGGTTGTTTCAGGATTATGCAGATGGGAAGTAGTTTTGCTACTCAGTTATGAGGTGCCTGCATAGCAGGCCGTTTCAATCCATCAATTTTTATTGCAGGATTTTCCCAGTACTCAACTTTTTACTGTGTTTAATCCCATGGATTTGAGATTCATCATCCTTTCTTGTGATCATCCATAGCTCATATGACTAATTTTCATTACCTAAAGCAAGATAATTATCTGAGCTGATTTTTACTATTTGTTTTTATTTCTTGATAAAATATGTACCCAGAAGATATGCTACAGTAAGGGTAATGATTTTTCCTACTGGTTTATATTCTGGGGTTTTTTATTATGTTGTTAAGCTGTTACTTAAAGTACCGGAAAACGTGTATTAAAAACTACCTAAATCAAAAGAGATCAGACACTCGACAAACACGAGGCATTCATTCCTTAATTAAAAGTGTTTCCTGAGTGCATTGTTTCAGTATGAGAAGATGGGAAGCACAGATACTTTAAGCGAGGCCAAAACAAAACTATATTTTCCATATAGTATGATCCCCCATAGGTGGTGAATCTTCCATCTTTATCCCCAAGAAAATACTACCTTTGTTTCTCATATGTAGAGTAATGGGGTTTCCCAGCTTTTTCAGGCTTCTTCAGCCAGAATGGCCATAGAAAGCCCTGTTGGCCCATTAGTTAGAAGAGGGTTAGCTGCAAAATAAAATTACTGAACAGAAAATTGATTTTGTTTTACCTCAAACCAGGACAGCCTGGTAGCGCAAAGCTGTATAGTTGACCATTCTCTCTCGCACGTTGTAGGATTCAATGTGAATCACTTGGACATAGCCCCACGTTATGCCAGCATTCTGATGGGTATCTCCAACGGTGTGGGGACGCTGTCAGGCATGGTTTGCCCACTCATTGTTGGTGCAATGACAAAGCATAAGGTAACATTTCTCCATGTTTTCTAGGAAAAGGATTAGGTAATGCAAGAAAAGTTAAGATATTTTGAAGCTTCCTGGGAACTCCATTTCATCGTCCATCTCTGCAGCTGTTTTCTGTTGTTTGTTTTAAACATTCACTTCTATAATCATGGGGGGCAGACTCTTAGCTATTACAAACTAATTATCTGTGTAGGGAGATATTATTTTATACCACCTGAGGCTGGGTCTTTGCACTATCTTCGTACTACCAGGTAGTGCTTATAGAACTTAGGAAACTCCTCTACAACACATCCCTGGCAGGGTTCCTAAGCAACCACTGATCTACAATAAGATTAAGTTAGTTGTCAGAGAAATCCCTGCATTTCCAACTCCATGAATATTTCGCATGCAAGAGAGAAACTTCACTGTGAGAAAAAAAAATTCCCATTTTTTTTTATTAACTGCTGTTATGAAAAAAAAAAAAACTTCACAATGACTCATAAACTGTTCTATCTGTAATATCAGGAATCAAACAGCGGTCATGGTCATTGTTCAATATGTGCTAATTCATGATCTAATTCAGAGAATAATATTTCTTTTTACTGCAAATTTAATCAGACCTGCACTATTCTTTCAGACCCGGGAAGAATGGCAAAATGTCTTTCTGATCGCAGCCCTGGTGCATTACAGTGGAGTCATATTCTACGCTATCTTTGCTTCTGGGGAGAAGCAGGAATGGGCTGACCCTGAAAACCTCAATGAAGAGAAATGTGGCATAATTGATCAGGATGAACTTGCTGAAGAAACAGAGATGAACAATGAAACTTTTGCAAGTCCAAAGAAAACGTATGGTGCTACCAGTCAAAACAGTGAAGTACAGAGAAGGGAATGGAGAAAGCAAAAGCAAGTAACTCAAGACATGGAAGAACAGACTTCTTACCATTATGAAAATGGAAATTTTCAAGATTTGTCATAATACTTGAAATTGTAAGGTTTGTATAGCAGCTACTCCCATCCCCCTTTCTGCCTAGCTGCCCCAAATCATCTGGTATCCATATTTATTTTCTTATTCAATTGTGTAACATCTAGCCATGTGGCTAGATACAAGCAGTGGTAGTTCCCTTCTAATAGTATGGAAGAGGGCTAACAACAATGGGACTGGGAGAAGTGATACTAAGTCCTTGCTCAGCCATCGTATCCCCTTGGGAGGAGATCCTGCACCCATTAGGAGATGACCAGGCCTGGCAGGGCTCTTGCCTGGTGCAAGCCTATGACTGTGGGAGCAAAGAGTGCCCTCATCTTCTTGGCTGAAGAGAGAAAGGACAAGGTTGTATCAGGTGGTGGATCCACAGGGATATTTGTAATTACTGGGGCTTCAGTAGCATGGAAGTCTGCCTTCAGTGGCCCTGCTTTGCCTTTTTAGGATTCCTGTAGTTTGGCATTTGAGCTGCTTAACTCATGTCAAACTGCAAACTCATGCCAAAAGAAAAGCAGTTTTATGGCAATAGGCTGTAATTAATTACTAGTCGTCACTCAACAACAGGAAGAGGAACATGTAGCAGAGATGGCACAGAGATGCTTCAATAGTTCCTTCAAATTGACTGACAGTCTGCTTTATATGCATAGCCCACAGAGTCTGGATAAGGCAATAAAATGGATACTTGTGAGATTTCTCCCCCTCCGAAGATTTTGTGCTGGCATGAAATAATTTTGAATACAAAATCATCGTTAGTGATGCAATATTATTAATCCTTATGAAAGGAAATCTTAGTCCTATTTGGATTAGGTTTCTCACTCAATTCATTATTGTGAAGTAATTTAAATATATTTTTCTAGTATTTTACTGATAGAGTTCCTGGCCTCAACCCCAACAGTCCTCATTTAGGTGAATGAGCTTACTTACACGAGTAAAGTCTTTAGTTCTCAGTCTGTAACTTTTCAATGCCTCAGTCTTGCTGTTGCTACAAATGGAGTACTGTACCATTTGAGAGTTAACAGATTGCACATGTCTGAAAGTATAAAGTGGCTTTAGCCTTTTTCTACCATTTTTAGAATCAACCAGTGGAGCATGCTGTATCATCTCAAGCAGTTAGCAGCAACTCAGAGACTCAATGTGGCATTAATAGTCTTTTCAGAATGGAGAATTTCAGCAAGCTGTGATTTAATTTGCTTTTCATTATGATTACTGCCTCATTAAATTCAAGTGAAAGCTATCCTGTCTAGCCTATGATGTGCTTTGTGATGTTTCAATATTATTGTTCTCATGTACCATATATAGCCACTGTGATACACACAAGATTTGGACATTTCTAACACGCATTTTGCTATTTTGCTGAAGTGCAATTGAACACCATGAGTGGCATTACACTTGTACATTCATTTGAATCCATGGATGATTCATCTTCCCTACAAATGTAATTAAACAGGGAGACCAGGAAATTAGCTGATTCTCTTCTCATGCCTCTGGTTCCTTTTCTACCCAGCAAAATCCAATCTACAACTATATACAGATGAGAAATAAAATAAGGTGAATAGATGCATACCTAATTTGACTCCAGTGAGAATTTTTTAATTGGTATCAGCAGATAATTTAGTGATATGGGTATTGTTATGTTACAGCTCAATCCTACCTTGACACAATGCAGCTTATTAATAAGCCACTCAAAAAGAAATTATAACTTTATTCTGTTAGGACAGAAAAGAATATTTTTTCAAAATTCTAAAATTCAGTTTAGACTAGAGTTGCTTATTTCACTACTGATGTTTAGAACAGGCATAAGAAAAAATCTCCTTTTGTGCAGGTTATAGTCAGCATTTGGGGATTTAAGTGGTAGGAGCTTGAGTCAAATGTTCTCATCAGTCTATCAGAAAAGCCAGACCAGCTGTCAAATTATTTTGCAACATCCACCACATCTTATGAAAGAGAGAGGGCCACTTCTTTGCACATGCACAAACCAAACAGCTTCTTCCCTCTCCAACCACACAGCCATGCATGTAGTTACTACAGGAACTCTTAATAGGGAAAATAGTATTATGAAAGGATTTAATGTAAGAATCTGTGTAAGTATAATCTGGAAAAGGTGAAAGAGTAAGAGAATCAGATGGTCTTAGTAAAGAGAAGACCAGACAATGGACTATTCTAGAAAGAGTAATATTTTCTGAGAAGAAGCATAATTTTTCCAGCAATGACAAAAAGGGTAACTTTCCTGTCTCACTAAGAGGAACACAAAGGGAGTGAATGTCATTGTTATGACAAAGAATTACAAACATCCTGAAAGTTTGGGAAATGGCCAGCTGGCACATGAGAGCTCTGTTGCGTCCGTGTTGAATGTAGCAGTTATTTCTTACTGCTACAGATATGTGCCACAGCTGTCACAAGTGACACGTGATACAGTGAGGAGTTCAGTTTAGCAAGATCATTTCGTATCTGCAAATAGACTGCACTGATTTAGTTCAGTGGAAGTTTGACTTCAGTGGACATTAGTTAATGCCCTGAAAGAAATGGTTTAAAAGTATTTGGACAAGCTTTTGCATTTAAATAAGCACTTTCTTTCTTTCTAAATTTAACTGCTTCCAGAGGCAGAGTATGATCGCTGACCAGTTCAAGTCACACACAGATCACAATGCTTTTCCAGGCAATCACATTCAGATGCTTGGGCTGCCTTTTTCCCTTTCCTTTTCATCTGTTTGAATTGTTCGGGTGCATTGCATGAAGTGTAAGCATCAGCACTGGATGGAAGTTAGTTTTCTTTCCTGGAAATCTGTTACTTAATCAACTCTTTGATCTACACAGTGGCTTCCACAATACTGCATGACCAAGAATAAAGCCAACTTACTTGGATCAAACAGGATTTGTAACTTCAGTTTTGCTGGATGTCTATATCCGCAATCTGCTCCAACAGCCTTTCCTTGTGGGATCTGAGAAAGTGCAAACACCAAGGGTGTTTCTGCTAATACTGTCTTCTTAAAAGATGTGAGAATTTGGAACATTTAAACAATCAGGCAAACAGCTGGCATATCTCAACCTGACTCCAAAAAAGTCATGACTAATGCTAGTGGATGTGAATAACCCAAATGATATTTTCTAAGGAGAAATATTAGCTTGATTAAAGTTAATTTATTGCATTATGTGCATATTTTTCTGTTCCCACGTCCAAAATAACTTTTGCGTATTTTCAAATATAAGACAGTGCTCACACTCTCAGAATTTGGTTTGAAAATGGCTTTCTGATGGCAGAAGGAAGTAAAGTTTGGTTTATATTGGAAAAGAGATCTTAAGGAAGCTAGTATAACAGTCAGCTCTCCATAATGTGAAATGGTAGAATAGATAGGCTACAAAATATTAATTTAAGTCTGAGGAGAGAAAAAGTAGGATAGTAAGTCCTAGCTGTATGCTATTCAGTGGTGTTATCCACTGATCTTTCTTAAAAAACAAAGCTGCAGCTTTTGTTTTCTTGACACTTGATATTTTCTAGGGACTACTAGCAGAAGTTTAATGGTAATTAATACTCCTCTTATATTTATGTAAGAGTTAAACAAAATGTTCTGTGTGGTGAGAAGGGAAAAAATAATGATGAAAATGGTGAAAATGCACCTGAGTAGAAACTTATCCAGGGAAACAATCACTTGGTCCAAAAGAGTATACAGATTTTTGGGTAAGAAATATAACAAGGGCATCCAGATGTTAACCAAGTGCCCGGAGGAGTCTCATGTGTGTAACATAATTAATTTGAAAGTAGCAAGGCAAAAATTAATTCAAGGACACGCAAAATATGTCGTGGGTTCACATGAATGTTTTCAACTGACTCCTGTTGTCAGATAGTTACAGAGATCTTTAAGCTTTGTGATTATTTTAAGGACCTTTTGTCCTTGTGTTAAGGAAAACTTTGTTAAAAAAACCAGATTTCTTATTTTATTTTTTTCCCATCTTCTGTTAAAGACCTTAGTTTGAGACTGCTATTGAATTATTCATATTTTAAGACAGAGGAGTGAGTATTTCTTGTGGTTAAAAGAACAGAAAGGATAAAAAGAGAAAGCAAGTTGCAGCTAAGAGCCAATGCAGACAGAGGGCTGAGGATGGACAAAAAATCAGCTTCCAAATCCTGGAAACAGAACTTGGGAGTTCTCTAGATTTTTGAGTTAAAAACCTACCAGATGGGTCAAGATATTCTTGATATTCTGCATCATCCCAAGGTTCAGGGAGTTCACTCATGTCTCATTTCAAACCTTAACTCTCATAAAATCAGGAATAAATAAATGGAGAGATTAAAAACCTCATTCTTATGCCATCCAAATCCTTATGTTGGATTAGATAACTCTACTACTGAGATCACACTACGAACATTACTGCAGCTCTATATGTACATGCAGAATACAGTCTGGCAGGCTTCTTTGTAAAAATGCTTTTAATTGCTCACATACTGATATCAGTTATTTCTTAACTCCCATTTGATAGCAATGTTTAGCTGTGACAGGAAAAATTGTCCCTTTTTTGTCTCAACCTTTTTCGGTTTTAGTGTTTATACTGCTTATAATTTTTACAGTTCTTCTATATGCAAAATTACATAAGTAAAGAAAAAAATTTATGTAAGAAATGTAGTGAGATTGTACTTCTTTGTGCTGACCTATCTTTAAAAATAACATAATAAAAGCCCACACATTTTTCCCCAGAAGCATACCATTTGGATATTTTAAGTCTCTATCATAAAAAAAGCTTGATTCATTTAAGTTGTTTCTCCCCCTCATTTAATTAGTGTATTGGATATCTGCAGCAGCAATCAGACCACATTTGTTTATGTATAACCATATTTATCTGCTCAATAAAGTCAGTGCTCAGACTTCCGGTGTACAAACTTTTGGCATTTCCTTTGCTCCTTTTTTTAGGCTTACTTCTACCTGCATGACAAATTCAGAGCTCCTTTGAGCAGGTCATGGCTGTTTTGTTAAATATGTGTTATGAGAACACTGGAACTCATGAAAAATAAATCTCCGTTGGCTCGGACTTGCTGTTGGCCAGAGGTGTCTCGCAAGTAGACAACAACTTTTTTAAACCAGGAAATATTTAAGGTACCTGACAAAGATAGCTCCACTCTCAGGAGCTGGCAGTCATCACCAGAAACACCATGCCAGGTGCTTTCTCTCTGCTGGGCATAGCTGTAATGAACAGCAAGGGGATTAGTCAGAGAAACTTGCTGATGTCATGATCAAGATAAGTTGAATGGCACTTTCTCTTGTTTTAGGGAGGGGACTTTGATCCCATCTGCTTGCTCCCTGCCCCCTCCTGTGTGTAATCAAAAGAAAGACACCTGTATGTCCTGAGAGACCCAACCTATTTCCTGACAGTGATCAGTTCTGTAGTTTGCGCTGGTAGAAATCTGCAGGGGGAAGGAAGCAGCTGAAAGTCCCTGCTGATGCATGGTGGGCAAAGGGAAAGCCATCATAATAACATGAAACTTCAATTTAGACATGAAAGATGTTAATGGTAAGGATAGAAACAAGTGAAGGACAGTCAGCATGCATGGGTGTAATGTTTTTCCTGTAAAATAACGCTGCTGTATGGGACAGGCAGAGGCAGCTGGGCATAACCCCAGCAGGTAGGTTTTCCTCAGCAAGGGAATGCAATGTCCTCTGTCCTACAATTTCCCATTGCTCTGTACTGGCTGCAGGTTTACCGGTTCCAATGCTTTAGGCATAGTACAAAAAAGAGCTACAGTTGCACTGGACCCATATCTTTACTCTGTTTTCTCGTTTTCATGTGTGGCTTCTCCGGACTCATGGAATAGTACACAAGACCCCAGGGCAACACAGAGTCAGTAATAGCAAGGGTTTGCTTTTTAGAAAATTCCCTATTTTCTAATTTTTTGGGTTGTTTTTTTTTTTGCTAGAAATAGGGACATTTTGTGCCGAGGTCTCTGCTCGCAGCAGCAGCTGGAGTGGCTAGGCCATGGCGGGTAGCTGAGGAACTTCCCTGGCTGGCCAAAGGTCAAGGCCGCGCTGGCCGGCTCTGCACCCTCTGCCCTGCCAGGGCACAAAGGGAAACGTCAGACTTGGAGAGAGCTGGAGGGCAAAGTCACTGATGAAGCCGGGAGGGAAACTGCAGAAACTGCAGGGATCTCTGTCCCCTGCCCTTGCTGGCTGCATCAGTTACAGGAACTGTCAGAGCACAAGAAGCAGCTGGTTTCCAAGTCTTTTTCTGCATCCCTCATCCACTTTTTTACTATTTCATAGAATCATTGAATGGTTTGGGTTGGAAGGGACCTTAAAGACCATGTTGTTCCAACTCCCCTTCCATGGGCAGGGACACCTCCCACTAGAGCAGGTTGCTCAAAGCCCCATCCAGCCTGGCCTTGAACACCTCCAGGGATGGGGCATCCACAATTTCCCTGGGCAACCTGTTCCAGTGCCTCACCACCCTCACAGTAAAGAATTTCTTCCCGATATCTAATCTAAATCTACCCTCTTCCAGTTTAAAACCATTACTCCTTGTCCTACCGCTACACTCCCTGATAAAGAGTCCCTCCCCATCTCTCCTGTAGGTCCCCTTCAGGTACTGGAAGGCTGTTATAAGATCTCCCTCCTCCAAGCAACCACCTCTACCCCAATTTCATTAAAAGCTGTAAGCTGCTAAAAATGCCCCTTGCTGAGGGGCAGTCTCTGCTGTTAGATTTGCTTATAACAGGGAGCAGCCCACAGCTAACTCCTTCCATCTCTTAAGCTGCATGCGGAGCCGAGCACCCATTCTCTGCAGTGCTCCCAGTCTGTCCATCCTTCAGTGCTCTTGAGCTGTACCTTTGGCCCACGCACCCCTCTGCACCTAGCCCCCCTCCACACATGGAGCCAGAGGATGTATTTTTTATCCCTTCTATGCAGGAGCTTGGATGACTTCAGCTGGCTCTGGTGGCTCTTCTCCTACTTAAGACTGCAGGGTCCCTACAAATTGCAGCATGCATAAGGCAAGAATAAGGGCAGGCCCAAAACCTACTAACCTGCTGGATCTCTCATGCCATGGCTCAGGCAGGAGGATTAGCTAGTAGTTGTTCTTGGGCAATTTTATGTCTTTCAGAGAAGATATTGTTGTGACTCATGCCAATTATTGGGAAAGACTTCCCCAAAGTTTAACAAAAGAATCTCCTCTTCAAAAAAATCACGTAGGAGAAGTTGGCTAACAGGTTGTTCTCTGGTTTGTGTCAATGGTTGGGATTGGTTTTAGAGGACACAGGCACGTGTTAGTTTGAAAAAAAATCACAGGATATTTCCTTGAGCCATCAAATAACTGCAACAGCTGAAGGTCAGCAAACCCTCTAACCAACACACCACACATGCAAATTTCCTCATCAAGAGCAGTTGATACAAATCCTTCTAGGGAGTATAGTTTCCTTCAGTAATATTTTCATTAGTGCTTCGCCCAAAAAAACCTATGAAATAGCTAAGGATGAGCAACTAAAATCTGCCAAACTTGTGCAGAGCTTGTTTCCACAGCTGGTATGCTCCCCAAAGTGTGAGTAGGCGTAATATTTTAATTTATTTAGTGATGCTACATTTTCTTTTGGCTAGATTTCTTCAGCTAGTGTTTTAGTAAAAGGTGCCCAGGTTAATTTGGTTATTCCACAACACATCACTTCTTACATCATCACAGAATAGTTGACATTGGAAGGGACCTTTGGAGATCATGTAGTTCACAGACACCCCACCCCACCCCCCCCACTGCTCAAAGCAAGGTCAGCTAGAGCCAGTTGTCCAGGACTATGTACAGCTGAGTTTTGATTATCTCCAAATGGGAAGACTCCACAGTCTCTCTGGGCAACCTAGTCCAGTGTTCGACCACTCTCACAGTGGAAAAAGTTTTTTCATATGTTTAAATGCTTTTCCCTATATTTCAGTTAATGCCTTCCACGTCTTGTCCTGTCACTGGCTTTCACTGAGAAGAATCTAGCTCCATTTTTTTTACTTCCTCTCATAAGGTATTCATATGCATTGATAAGATCCCCCTTGAACTTTCTCCAGATTGAATAGTTCCAGCTCTCAGCCTCTCCTCACATGTCAGATGCTTCCACCCCTTAAACATCTTTGTGGCTCTTTGCTGGACTCACTCCAGTAAGTCTATGTCCTACTTGCACTGGGGAGCCCTGAACTGGTCCCAGCAGCCCAGATGCATCTCACCAGAGCTGAGCAAGGGGGAATGATCACCTCCTTGACCTGTTGGCAATGTTCTTCCTAATACAGCCAAAGTACATTATTAATGAAAGTACATTGGTCTCAGTATTGATCCTGAGGATATACCACAGCTTACTGCCTCTAGCTGCGCTTCATGCTGCTGATCCCAAACCTTTAAGACCAGCAGTTTAGCCAGTTTTAAATCCAGCTCACTGTGTACTTATCTAGTATGTAGTTCATTGTTTTGTCAATGAAGTTGTTATGGTAGACAGCGCTGAAAGCCTTGCTAAAGTCAAGCTCTCCCCTTGTTCGCTGAGCCAGCCTTCTTATTGTAGAAGGCTATCAGGTTCATTGTCTCCTTCTTAATGATAGAGTGACATTTGGGTTTGTTTTTTTTTTTTCTAATCATCAGAACCTCTCCCAGTCAGTATGACCCTTCAAAGACAATTGAAAGTGGCCTCACAGTGACATTTGCAACTCCTTCAGCACTCGTGGTACATCTCATCAGGGCCCATAGACCTGTGCACATCCAATCTGTTTAGATGTTCCCTAAGTCGATTCTCTGGACTTTGACATTGGTCTCAGAGACCTGGGATTCCTGGAGTCTGGTCTTACCAGTGAAGAGTGAGGCAAAGAAGGCACTGAACACCTTAGCTTTCTGTATGTCCTTCATTACCCAGTGCCCTGCCCAATCAGCAGCAAGCCCAAATTTTCCCTAGGTTTCCTTTTGCTGCCTTTCTACCTGGATTGTTTGTCCCTGCTGTGTTGTCCCTCCAAATGATATTGGGGTGGTTAAAGACCCTCATGAGGACCATGCATTGCACACGTGAGACTTCTTGAAGTTTTCCAAAGAAGGTGTCCTCTACTTCTTCCTTTTCAGACAGTCTGTAAAAGACACCCACCACAACATTGCCCTCGTTGGTCTGCCTCTAATTCTGACCTGTAAATTCTCAGCTGGCTCAACCTCCATCCCAAAGCATTGCTTTATGCATGCTTGCTGCTGTCATGTACAGGGCAATTCCACCTCCTTGCTGACCCGGTCTGTCCTTCCTAAAGAGCCTACATCCATCCAAGGCAGCGCTCCAGTAATATGAGCTATGTCTCCATGATCCCAATGAGATCAGAGCCCTGCAATTGCACACCTACCTCTAATGACTTTTATCTTCCCCCCTCCCCCCCACTGCATTAGCGAGCAGCTAATTTTTTGGCAGGAAGTGCACAAATATCCACCTTCTGAAGGCAAAAAATAGAGGCACCCTGCATTTTTAATTAATTTCTAAAACTCTGGACTAGGAAGTAGAGTGCTAAAATACTGTTCAATGATGATTATCAAGTGCAATCAAGGGTGGGTACAGGAAAACAGTGCTATTTCACACCTCAGTTATTGCCTTGAAGTAATCCAAGGTCAGGTGTAAAGGCAGTCAAGGTTTCATTTCATTTTAGCACCTGCTGGCTGACATTCCCATTACAGAAAACATCATGTCTCTGCCCACTTTTACTGGCAATCTCAAAAAAAGAGAAAGGGCTGCATCCGGTGCATTATAGATCAAGCTTTTCCAGTTGAAGAAATGAGGAGCAGTATATTTACAGAACAGAGATTTATTACATTCAAGAAACCTAAAGTATCTGGTTAATTACAGTTAAATTCCTGGAATAAACTGACAATATTCCAAACAAGACTTTATCAGCTTCTTTGCAATACAGTCCATTTTACTGGCATGCTGTTCAAAGGTTTCTGTTGCAACTCATACTTAGGAGAGTTACGTAAAACTTGATGTAGGAATGAGTGACAAAGGTTTTATTTATTTCATATTATTATCTGTTGACTTTTAAAGACCTAAGTAACAAGACAGGTTAAGCAACAAGTCAATGATTAAGCTGATAAAATGAGTATCAACTATGCCAGTTTTAAAAGAGATTTAGAAAGTATGAAGTATAAAAAATATAGTTCTTTGAGTTGTAAGTTGAAATACTAACATTTTCGGCTTCAGTTATATTTTTCTGTTCTACTGCTTATTTACAGTCTCTGATATTTATTACTTACCTTCTTTCTCAGGCAATTTATTTTTGTATAATCTTTAATGTCAGAGAAGAGGCATACGTTTGGTAAATTTCATTTTTAGATCAACTTTACAACACGATTAGGTTATGCTTTGTCAAATTTTCCTAAAAGATTAAAAAATTGATGTTTCTTCAAGTAAACATTTTTTAATATAGAGAGAATCATGCTATAGCAGTGACATTGAGGCCTTGCATAGTTCAACGTTACAGTTCATCACCTACTTGAATAGCAATTCCGTCACTGGGAAAATAGCAGCTCCCTCACATTTTCTAATTTCGAGTTATCTTTCTTGGACTAAATTCCAAATGGTAAGAGCTAAGCATACCCTTTCTTGGCCCTCTCTGGAATGAACTGGATGTGCAGAAAAAAGAATGCAGTTCCAGGGTTTATGTACATTTCCAGGTTGATATCACATATCCAGGAAATAAATATTTTCTTTTTTTAAAATCTGATGTTGCTACACGCCTTTTTTTTCCTCTCTATCAATCTTTTATTTGGCAGGTTGTACATTTATTGGCTGCACATTAATAAGAAACAATCTGAAATACAGAATCACCTGCTAGTTTCTGGGTAATTTTCATGCATCCAGGAAGGAATCCCTTTTGTTGTGTTTACATGAGGATGACTTTCTGACAGCATACATTATATGTGGGAAGTCATCAGTTTCATAATGTTAGAACAGCATCAGTTGTACCTACTAATCATACTATTACTTCAGTATTTGGTGCCTTTGATGTTCCCATCAAATTCTACTTCTGTGTTCACCATCATCAGACATTAAGGGGGAAAGACTACTGGAAAAAGAATAGGGCACAAATTTTGCCTCTCAGTTGTGAGTGACACTAATTTCTTTGCTAATCCCATGTACAGATTCTGTTTCTTTTGAGTAGAAGCAGCAACACTTGCACATAGGCACACACATCTCCTTCAGCTTGAAAAAAATTCATGTGTAACTTTGCTGCCGCTAAGACTCAGCTGTAGTCCACATGATAACCAGAACAGCAGCTTCCTGGTTATCGACCAGTTGTGCTGTCTAGTTTTAACTTTTCACTTAAATTTAAGAGATTGGAAACTGGAACTTCAATCTCCATGCTACATTGCGGCTGGTTCTCATGGGCCAGGGATATTCTTGCTAAGTAGTTCGCTCTATCAAAGTGGTTGGTAGGAGGGCTCCTGGTTCCTTCTGGAGCCCATTTCTCTGCTAGTTTCTGACAGTCAAAAGAGTTAACACCATGGCTGGCTGCTCAGTCCAGCCTTTGCTCCAAAGAACTTCCTAGACAGTATTTCTGTAACAGTAACACCTTCCTTTCCCCATTTGCCACTGTGGTAATCCATTTCTATGTCCAAGAAACGCAAATATGGCTAAAATGGCTAGTGAAACGTAAGGGCCAATCCCCCAGGTTCTTGAGAACTTACTCCACCATAGGTCAGCAGTTGAGAAATGGCTGTCTCCTGTATGAACATGGCTCATCCTTGGGGTGGGAAACACCAGGGGAAATAACAGTTTTAGGGGAAGGCTTGTAAATTCAGTTATAGCCACCATTTCCCACTAATCTGATGCAATTTCCATTAATTTCCTTGATGGAAAGGATAGAAACCTCTAATTATGCTCCATATTTGTGAAGAGCCGGGACAGAGGGAGGAACAATGGTTTATCCTGCTGACTAGGTGAACGGCCATGCTTTGAACTGATTTTTGCCCTTTTCCACATAAATTACCTCATCCTACACACCTATTTAGGGGAACAATTAAAGCCTAAAATTAATGGATTTGTAAGGTTCCCTTCCTTGTGAAGATTTGGTAGGAGGTGTCACTATAGACAAGAAACAGAACGAGACAAATTTCCCATGCATGTAATCTACTCTATCACTATTCTCTAGATAAGGTGGTTTTGTTTATACCTTTTCTGTTGTGGGATGAGCTGGGAACATGAAATGTATCTGCCAAGTGAGATTTGAGATAAATGAGGGATCTGCCAATGCAAATTATTCTTATTTTGGGATATGACCCAAAGGGTATTCAGAATAGGCTTTGATAAATGAAGCTCTTCTTCAGAGCGAGCCCAACAATACTTCAAGGAGATAAGTAACCTCTGCGTTTCCCAATTTGTGTTATTTAAATTTAATAAACTTTATATTGCATTTTATTTCTTTCTTCCAAAAAGGGAAGTAATTTTTTTTTCAGAATGCAATGATGTAAACTGAAGTTTAGGAAAGAAAAGAAAATAAACTAAATCCTTTAATTCTCCCAAGATCTATTGTTTAACATCTCCTCAACTTCCTCGTTAACCACCCCACTTTTCTTTCAGGCCTTTAGCTCTGTTTTCTTTTTCTCTCATCTCCAACTGTTTTCTAGGTGGAAACCAAGAGGATGATCTGGCTGACCTCAGCCCTAGTACATGAACTAAGGATCCTCTGCCCAGTTGTCAGTGGTCTCCCTCACTCTCCTCTAGTTCACCCCTGTGTATCTTAGCCCCAACTACATGGACACTGCCTGCTCACTTGCTTGTTACTGCTAATTATGGCAGTTAGTACATTGTGCACCTCCATGGCTAAGCGGTCTGAACATAAGGAAAAACTTTTTTTACTTTGAGGGTGACAGAGCACTGGAACAGACTGCCCAGAGAGGTTGTGGAGTCTCCTTCTCTGGAGATATTCAAAACCTGCCTGGATGCATTCCTGTCCAACCTGCTCCAGGTGAACCTGCTTTGGCAGGGGAGTTGGACTATATGATCTCCAAAAGTCCCTTCCAACCCCTCTGTGGTGAGTACTCTTCAGCTGAACTTGTGACATCAACTGTTTAATATCTCAGTTTTTCCAGTGCAAGTTGGACATTAGGGGGCTAGTTCTGCTGCTGCTCCTCTTGCCTGCCACAAGTGTCCATAACCGTGTTCACCATGTGTCCAAATTCCCTGGTAGGCAACAAGGAAGAGCCAAAAAAAGTTTTGAGAGCAGCTCTACGTCAGGACACTAATAGGCTTTAACAGCCCTGATCAGCCTCACATGGGGCCTCCCACACACCCCGCCCAGGATGCTATTTAAGATCAAGCTGGGGCCCCTAGTCCTGGCTTGTGCTTGGAGGTGTGCCTGGTGTTGTCTTCCCATGTCCTGGCTCACTGGTGGATTTTTCTCAGGTGGACTGCTGTAGCCTGCATTGTCTTCAGTCCTGCTTCTGCTCTGCCTCCTGCGTGGACCTCAGGCTGATGCTGCAGGTAGTGTGTCTTCAGTCCTGCATATGACGCTATCTCTTCCTGCTGCTCTTGGCTGATCCCTCAATGGCTCCTGGTCCTGACTGACCACCTTGCCTCCTCTGGGCCTGTTGCTATCAGCACCCTGGCCCCATTCAGGTACTGTGGGACTGATAGCCCCTGTCAGTGGGGTTATCCTCAGCTCCCAGCTCATCTTCCTCATGGACCAGTCCTGCTCATTGCTGATGTAAAAGTGTCCTCCTTGCAGAAGGAAGAAGGCAGCTTCTTCCAAACTGAGTTCTGCATGATTCCTCATAGCCAAATTTGATGTTCTCTCTACTCCTGGATTGTATAGGCAGGTGTAATGAGCTTTCCATCAGTTGCTGTGATTGATGTCCTCCTGTTCCCTGAGTGGTCATGGACCTCTTGGGGCAGGATGGTGCAGTTCACCTTGACTTTGCTCTGGGTACTTGTCTGGGGTCCTGTGCATGCTCTGTAGCTCCCCTTCAACAGCAATGAGAGCAGTCATTTGTCTGCAGTGCTTCAGAGCACAGTAGGGTCTCCTCTAGAATAAGAAAGTACAGAACTGAGGGTTTAAAAGCCTAACAGTGACTCTTGCTTGCCAAATAGCATTAGTAGAGGCTCCTTCTGCACCTCCAATAGCTTACACTGTCTATTCATGTGATGCCTAGACTACATTTCCTCTCCCATCCTGAAAGAAATGATTTCTTGTAAGTGATTGAATGAGACCTTTTAAATCTCTTTTTCTTTGACACCAGACACAGTATGAAAAACAAGCAGAGACTTAAATGTTTGCAGAATTAATTTACTTACTGTGGATATTTTAGCAATTCAAAAGCCCATATAAAAATATACCAATATTAATTTATTAATAATACTTCACTTATCACCTTTGACATCTAGTTTAAAAGAACTACGTATTAATGAAAGGTCAGTGCATTCATTTACTGGAATAGATCAACATTTCATAATATTTTTATCTCTCCAAATATTTATATAAACGAAAGCTAGCTCTTATTAACTCAATCACTATCATACTGTATAACATCAAAATGTCAAGAGGAAAAAATGGAAAGAATAAAGTATCTATTTACTCTGAGGCCTCTAGGAGAATTTCTTATCAGCTAATACTGTACTAAAATATTTAAAGCAGTGATTCCTCTAAGAACTTTTAAACTTGTAACCCCTAGCAGGAGGGGGAAAAAAGAGCATGTAATGTCAATGCTTTAATTAAAATTTAAAATAATGAGAGAGAATCTAATGTGGAATAACCAGAATTTATTTATAGAAAAATACTTTTTTAATTTCAGTTGAAGTCAGCTAGAGGGAGATAAACCAAGTTCCCCATGCTGAAGTTTAGTATCTGATATTGTAGCTGATTCCACATATGCTCAGCTCTCCCTTTGCACCCAGAAAGCTGTAAGATGGTATCTTTTTAATAACATATATGTTTTTGCTAGAGCATCTTGGCTAACTATTAACTGCCTGCCATCAGGGAGGAATTCCCCCCCTTAGGACAGATTGTCCCATGGTCATTTTACCCTTTCATGACACTCCACTTTAAATACATGAGTGATAAAGACAGAATATTGGATTTCATCAGGGGACAACATAGGATTGTTGAGCAAATTTTATCCTGCTCAGAAACTGAGTGATCAGAGAGCAACTTATAATGAAATGGCTCTGATTAATGAAAGACTTATTTAATAAGTTAAAATAATCTTAAAAGTGGGGATACTCCTGCACTTCTGAAATGCAGGAGGAAAAAGGTGAATAGCTACTGAAGTTAACTCACTGAAACTTTGCACCCCGTTCCTTTCCTATTTTTTAGCCTGTACAGAAGCAGCCTTATCTATTAATATTACTTAATTATCTTCATATGATAAAGTTTATTGTAAGCTGGTGGTAATTTTGGCCATCCTTCAAGAAATGAAAAGCTTCCTTTATTCACTGTAGTGGTGAATAGTGCTATTTCTGAGAATGCCTAAAAGTAAGGAATGGCCGGTCTGAGGAGACAGACCAATACCCAAAGTTGGGTAGATGCTGTGTGTCCTCTGTGTAGCAATCATAAATAAGGGGTGCTGCAGGGACAAAAGGTGTAAGTGACTCTCCTGTTTAGCGCCATCTGTTTATAATCAAGGCAGGAACACTTTCCAAGCTGCAAGTGGTGGTTTGTGCTGAGGCATGATGAGCCCTAAGGTGTCTGCAGAACCATTCATGCTGGGAGCTGTCAGCACAGGGGAAAGAGGTTCTTGAGCACAAGCTGATCTCAGCCAAGGCACATGTCCCTTGGCCTATCAAACAAACACAGACCTGAGGTCTCTCACTAGTTGTGACTGATTGTCATCTGTACTGTGCTGCTGGAGCTCCAAACAACTGGCTGTGAATTGGCAGAAAGTTGTACAGCTGGTGGCACGATTTTCTATGCAAAAACGAGAAGGTACTGGTAATTTGTGGGTGTTTTATTTTCATATTTTTTTTAAAGTGTGGTGATGCATTCATAGATGTGTGAAGAGAAGGAAATGTTGAAAATGAATGCCCAACCTACCTTCTCTTCCTTTCTGTATCTTTCTGTGGTAGATTTTCCTATTCACACTTTTGATGACAAACTACTTTGATGCTAGGATTTGTCTTGCCTTTCAGTGGCAGAGGCCATGGAGCTACCTTGACAAGTGTGGGATGGCAATTATTTCAGTGGAGAAAAGGCAGAGTAGCAGGAGGAGAATCAAGCAGGAGCTATGATAAAATTTTCAAGTCTTTCATGGAGTGTGGATTTTCTGAAGCAGTATTTTCTAGGCAGACAGATTTCGAGCCCTGAATTTTTTATATATCCCTATTTTTTGTAGGTGAACATGTATTTGCACTGATAATAGCATGGATAGATTTTACAACATGTGCTCTTTGTCAGTTACAGAAGTAACTAGTATTGTCTAGAGAAGTTTTTGTATATTAATTTTCTGAAATTTTAAAAATTATAGCATGTAATGCTATTTCAGAAAAGATACTCTATTTATAGGTAACTGGATTTGCATCTTTTCTCTTCCCCTCTTCTCCCTTGATTCTGTGTAGGTAGTCTCATGTAATACTACAGAAGATATATTTGATTTGCTCTAATTCCTTTCTGTTCAATTTTCATTTGCACATCAGCCACAATAAAATATGAACACCTGGTTTGAACTAGTAATGCCACATGTCGTTGCTACAGGCAACGTCTCATCTTTTGATCATGTGGATTCTTTCTTCGCTTTTTCCAATAATGTCTTGAAAGTATTGATTAGTAGACAAAGAACCACTTTACCACTTGCCTCTTTATTATTGTAGGTAAAGAAAAAATGTTTTAATGCAACAAATTCGTTAGTGAATAGGGGTATTAAATTCTCCTTTCTTTGTGGTGAGCTCTTCACTGTCTAACAAACAGCATCCACACAGAAGGAAATGTTTTTTTGAGGAAGAACCTTTATTGAAGATTGGTCTCTAGGGACTTCTAAACAGTAAATGCTCTGTGCCACCGGCTATCTAGGACCAATGATGCAGGAGGCTGAAATCTGAAAAAGGGATTTAAGGTCCTCAGAACTAGCCGAGAGATGGAAAACTCCATGAGACATAATGTTGGACTTCTTGGCCTACCCTCCACTTCTTCACCTGGTAAGGGACAAACCCCATCACTGGCCTCAGGATGACCAAAGAGAGAGGGTGTTTTTTTCTTTTTCCACATGTTTCCTCGTCATCACTGGAGTGGGCATTTACTGGAAAGTGTCAGATGGGATGTTGGTATGTTTAGAATTGTGGAGACCACCTGTCTCCTATGGATAGGGTTGCTTTGGAAGAATTCTCTTATTTGAAAGTACTTTGTCAATGTTGCTAAACATGAATTTGTAAAACAGAAATCCCATTGTTTATGGTAGTGATGGCTTTCAGAGAGTCAGAAAGCAGAACTGAGAGAACCTTAGTCTTAAATGTACTTATCATATGGTCAGTGCCTGCTGGAATGAACTGTATGTATGAATCCCTGAAAACAGTACCCCCTTGGGAGTGCTAGTATCCAGTGATAGCCTTTTGGCATCATTCTCCCATTGATCTCTTCAGAAACCTGTCATACCACATGTGTTTGGCTGGCTATCAGGTGAATTTGCAAAAGACAGAACACATGAAAAAGACCCATTATTAATTACATTTTAAAGGGAAGACTAGATAACTTCAGATTCTTTGATGTAAAGTTGAGGATCAATATACCTTTTTAAATTATATTTTTCTCTTAAACTGGTGGAAAGAGAGGGAATTGCACTCTTTGTAATTTCAGGGCCAGCAGCTGTCACCTTTCTCCTAGAGAGGACTGTGTTTGCTGCCCAATGCCTCTCTTCTGGAGTAGGAAGTACAGCTTTTGTCTCTGTGTATTCACTCTTGATCAGACAGTGCAAATATGTAGAGAAGGACAGAGAGCATATACCCCTGTGGCAGACTTGAACTCACTTACCATGAGTGATGCTGCCAGATGTCCCCTCTGGCTGAAATTTGCCTCAATACCACTGCCAGCTCAACCTGTCCTCACTGGGTATGTTTAGCAATGGGAAACAGGGAGTTATTACCCTAGCTGTGTAGGTGGGCTGTTGAAACAGAAGTCTGGATTCATTCCAATTTACTTTAAATTCCGCTACTGGATAAGTGGGGATGTAGTAGTTCAAGGCTCCCCTTTTGTCATTGGCAAGAGATCAGCATTTGCAGATGCAGTGCAGCCCACCCAGGATGTAATTCACCCTCTACAGGTACCAATTTATTCCCCTTGTGCACAAAAGGTGCATGAGTCTACTAGGTTTAAAGTTAAGGGCCTTAGTTTAATGCCTAAAGCCTTATGAGATGAGCCCAAATCAAAATGAAGCCATTTTTCAGAGAGTGTGACAGATGCAGGAATAAAACTCTAATGTCCCCAATTCCCTGTAATTTATAGCCCATTCTGCTGCTTGAGTACTCAGTATAATGCTCAGTTCCCCTAAAAAGTGTGAAGAGTAACAGAAATACTTAAAAGTCAAGTATATGTCTTGGAATGATATCTGGGCTCTTTGGGTGGGAAAGAAAAGGAGGCTGAGTGTCATAAAAATGTATATGTGCAAGAAAAGTGTTACTGTCAGCAGCAAGGTACTATCCCCACACTTTTTAAGCCAATTTACCCCCTGCACCCAGCTAGTGTGTTAATGAGCATCTCAAATATCTGTGCTGATAGACAAGCTGGGATTCACAATGTTTTAATACAGCCTGTGTTTGGAGAGTTTCGCAAAGAAAGTATTGTTAATGAGTAATCCTTGTCCATTAGGGCACTGAGCCAACAAGCCCAAGCTTTGATTCATTGTGTTATCACTACAGGCTTCTGCTAAACCTAAAAAAAAAAAAAAGCAAAACAAAAATGTTCCTGTGTGAGAATCGTTAGGATACTGAACTGAACGCAGAACTGTCTTACATCCTGCCATCTGCAGTCTTCCAGAAAAGAACAGTAAGTAATAATTCCTTAGAGTGATAGCTTTTGCTGTTGTGTAGTATAAAAGGAATTTTATCACCTGAATTATTTAGTAGATGTTAATGGATTTTTGACCAGGAAAAAAATAAAAAGATTTTTCTAAAGCTAGTATTTTATTGAAAAATAATATAAGGAGAAGTAATTTCATCTATAAAACTGGTGCAACAGAAGGAATTCCCCTTGGGAAAAATGTTAAGGTCATGAAAAATAATGACAGTGTTGGAATTTGCCTTTAGAAAGCTGGTTTATGTATCCCTGTGTCACTGGAAAAGAAAGCATAACTTTGATACTGAGACTTTCATGCCATAACACTATCTAACTATGTGCATCAGCTTTAAAATTGTACTGTTAATTTTTTTATCCTTTTAGGAGCAAAAAATGTTTTAAATGTGATTAATGGTAGAACAGAGAACAATCCAGAAAGGGAATAGTTATATTTGCTTTATGTAATTTCTTTGTTTGACAGTTTTGTGTACAGATTCCAGGTGCATCTTGCGAAGTCCAGGACTTTAGTGCTTATTTCACATAACTAGCACAAGCGAAAGGGGTTTTCACATTTCAAGGGATTGCTCTTTGAATTCATTGCCAGTTTTTAAGAAAATGTCAGTTTATTCCGAGTTTTCCTGCTAGCCATTTATCTTCAGAAAACTGTAATAGTGGTGGGACACATTTGGCTTTTGTTACTTTTATTGCTATTGCTTGTGTAACAGAATCTAGAGATCCCGTACTAGATTGAGATCCCACTAGGCTAGAAGGGAGTCCAGAAAAAGGTTAAGAAAGGAGATCTTGCAGTTTTAGCAGGTGAGACATGATGCTGGAGAAAGGAAGACACAGAAATGAGGTTCAGCAGCTCATCCAAGGCACAGTCAGAAGCTGGCCCCACTCTTGGCAGTTACTTGCCTACCTGCAGAAATGCCATTGAGACTTCCGGTAGAGTTTTCAGTTCTCCTTGTGACTGGCTTAAAGATATTTATTTTTGCTTCAGAATTAACCTGTAAGAATATCCTGTATTTTTTTCTGTGTCCTGCATCTCTTTGCTGCTCTGATGTAAAATGTCATATTAAAGAATCTAACCCGTAAATTTCAAACACATGCAGTAACACACAGTCCTGCCTCTGGTTCTCAAACTTGCTCATGCTGTTGCTTGTATTTTGCACCCACTGCTGTGTAGCTGCCCGTGGTGACATTCATCGTGCCAAAACGATCTGGCAGCAAAAGACTAGAAACAAGGAGCACAAATCTTCCTAATGTTTTCATGTCTCTTTGATACACTTTAAAACAAACAAGCAAGCAAATAAAAAAGGCTCTCAAATAAGTGAGGCACTGCATTAAACATGCTACAAAAAAAGCTACGAGGCCAGATCAAAAGCCTGTGAACTAGATGGGAGTCTTCCCATTGATGTTAACAGTGCTTGGATTAGGCCATAGATTAATGATGTTACTGAAATTTCTCTTTGAGCAATTGGCAGCCAGATGTGTAAAGAATAGGACAATATTACAGGACAGAAGGAGGAAAATGTACCTCACTAATATTTGTGAAAAATTTTGCTCATGCTTTGATATATTTTCCTTTACTGGGTAATTTAAATAGATTCAATCATTCTTCTTCTGAAGGTAAAACCCAATTAGACTATCATGGAGCTCTCCTGATGATCAAATGTATTTTTACTTTACCTGAAAGAATAGGGTTATGATGCTTTTGTCTTTCAGTGAACCAAGTTGATTTAAACTTCAATTATTTCATTAAAAGGCTTGGCTTTGCTTACACAGAAGCCAGGGGAAGCTTTACTATTGACCATAGTGGGGTCAGAGGTAGTCCACTGATAAGAGTCCACAATAAATCTGAAACCTACACCCACATGAATATGTGCATATACATAAATTTGTATACTCCCATGAATATATATGCCACAAGAAAGCTGCATAAACATGCAACACATGAATATGGTGAAAGAACAAGCCACATACATAACAATATACATCTTAATTTTCTCAGTTAAACACAGAATACATAAATATGCATTGATTGACTGTTCTGAAGTATGCTAAAGGATACATGTAATAATTTTATGTAATTCAGAGCTTTTAATATGCAATTGATGAAAATTATCAAGCAACTGGGCACATATTTTACTTAATACATATTGATTTCTGGTTTTCTTTGCTCTATATTTTTTAGCCTATGAAAATAATCTCAAAAGGGGGTGGAGTAAATAGGTTTATTAACAATTTAACTAAAATAATTATTTGGAAAACAGAAAGCTTTGTAACTTATCCTATGCCTCTTAATTTCTCTTGAAGGGCTCTCATTTTGCAGAGCAATATTGATTTCCTGTGTACCTGTTGCTTTTATTTCAGCTTTTACCTATCTATCTGATGCATTTTTTGCTTCAGTAAGGAGCATCAGTCAGTTGGCTAAGGTCGTCTAGATTCATCTTGATAGCAGTAGCTAAAAGATACACTTCATATAAGGAGGCAAGCATGAGGCAGAAATACCTATGTAAGTTCAGTCATACCAAAGATGCCTGTGAAAATCAAGAAGGATTCCACTCATTATGTGGGTTTGGTGGATAAAGAAATCTGAATTAAGAGAGTAGCTACTGATCCCAGTTCCTGTAGGTGAACTTATTCTGGAGGCTGAGATGACATAGCTTTATGTTACCAGCCAAAAAACCCACCTCGGACCCCTTATCTTTAGAAGGAATATTTCTGCCAAGAGGCTCACCTGTGCATAGGTGCTAAAGATGGCACCCTTTGTCACATGGCCATGTTGCTAGCAATTTGGGTGTCTCTATATGTCTGCTGGATGTGACTATCCCACTGGCCAGAGCAATGCTTCTGGAGTTGCTCCATGGGAATTGCAGCCAGCTGGGACCACAGTTGTTTAACTGCAGCAACAGCCTGGGAGAATTAGGATGAGAAGAGGATAATGATGGGATGTGTGTTGTGGCTCTTTGAAAGTGGAGTCCACCCCTAGGTCTGTGGTGCCTTGTGACACTGACCTATACTATTTCCCAGAACTAAACAATGTGTGGAATAAGTGATGCTTAAATGCTCTATATTGTGTACCTGGTGTAGGTCTGAAAGCTGAAAACCAGTAGCTGCGGCTTTTAAATACTGGTGAAATAAATAGGATAAATCTAGTATAGGCTAGATGGCTCACAGCAGGCTGGATTCATGGGCAAATCAAAGCAAAATGTCAATCAGTATTTAATTAAGATCTTGGTGTTCAGGCAAATTTACAGTAGCAAGGCTACATGTAATGGAAAACATATTTCCAGTCTTTTTAATGGTGGTCATGTCTTGTGCCTTGCAGAAATCCCCAGAAGATAGGATTAATTTCTTCCATGAAATGCAGCAAATTATCTACATCAGCTGAATATATTAAATAAAATGAAGTATTGAAAAAGGTGGGAACTGTAAAACCATCATGAACTTTTGCCTTCAACTGAATCCATCCAGATCAAAATTAATGTGGCAGGAGGGGTAGAGTTACAAACCTGTAACATCCTAAAGTATTGGGAGGTTATGACAAATAGATCTTCAAGTTTCTTACTATAAACAAGGTAGCATTAATACCACCATGTTTTTTGCTTTGGGTGGGGCTTTTTTGTGCTTCTTTGAAGAATAATAGATTTTAAGAAGTTTGTCTTGAGGTTAAAGAGTAAAATTATCTAATGACATGTTTAAAAATGGAATGGCCTCAAAGAAACAAGAAAGAAGTATAGACATTTCAAAGAGACTGTAAAAACACAGACATTGTATTAGCATTTAAAAATATATCTTGCTTGCTTTGTCCTTTATTTTCAGCACTGACTAGACAGATGCAGGGTATATACCTTACAAACTAAGAAGGTATGAGTTGAAAGTCTGACCATATACTGACAATCCAACAAAATACTTTAAAATGAATGGCATTTTGGGACTGTCTTTAAAGTATTTTGATATAACATCCAACATTACCTAAGAAGATAAGTTCTAGGCTCTGTATGAACATACAGAAATTCACAATCCCAACTCTTATGTGTTTGCTCCTCATATAGGGTCTGAGGAGGAAACGTGAGAAGTAGTAGTAGTCGTGTTGGAACATAATCTTCAAGTCTGGCTGCAGGGAGAGCTAATCCTGCAAGGAACTGCAAGGGTTGCATACCCATGGGCTGTAAGAAAGATATTGAAGGGCTTGGACATGAGAAAAGGTTGGAGATAGCCTCTCCCCCCTCATCTTCAGCAAGAAAACCCAGAGAAATATTCAGGAGCCCTCTGATGCCTCATTTTGACGGTTTTCTTTCTCCCTTACTGACCATTTTAAGTGTCCGGACTGTGCTGCTGTCTTCTCCTGTCACAGAACCCTTGTAACGGGCTGGAAGAGAAACACCCTCCCAAGGCTCTGTCATGGGCAGTTCATGAGAAAACTGACTGTCAGGAATTGTAAGACCTTTACAGCCATTTGGGCAGCCCCACCTCTTGAGGCCAGCAGATACCTTCTCCAGCACACGTGCTGGCAAGACAGTAAAATGGTTGGGAGTAGATGTGGGCCTACTGGGGTGGCCGGGCTGGTTGCCAATTCCTCTCCCAAGATACATGGAGTTTTTTCTTGTTGCAAAACTGTTTCTGCACTAGATTTGAGACTGTGTGTTTACATGTTATTTGCCACAAGAACCCTATCTGGGCTGTGATACAAGTAGCTTTTGACATTTCTGAGTAAACTGTTTAAATTATCTGGGGGCAGACATTTAAAATGCATCTGTCTAATTAGAGGGCCTTTGTTTATGTTAAGAAAGAACTTAATGAATCCTTACGGACAAATCTGAATATAATTACACAGTGCGCTTGCCACTCTCACAAGCTACTTGCTAGTCTGTTCAGCACTGGGGCCTCCTGCTGCATTCACGTTTTTGTCAGATGACTTCATTTCTGCTCAAAAACCATCCTGAGCCCTCACTGGGAAGCAGACTGGGCTGTAACTCTCAAATGCCACCCGTGAGTGGAAACACAGGCCCAGGGAAAGTCCCATGGGAATAAATCTGAATAAAGAATTAAGACTATAAAGCAAAGTAAAACAGATTTCTGTCAACTTTTGCAGGATCCTCTTAGTGTCTGCATAAATGCTTGAGACATCTCCTGGTTGGAGCCATATGTTCTCCTCTTGGTGATGGCCCTGCCTCAAATGCAATCTTGAGTTGCCTCCTCCCACCCACGTGATCCAGACCTGGGCAAGGGAGCCTCTTGCACGCCTTCCTCCTGGATGAGGTCCTGCTCTAGCAATAGCCTCTGCTTGAGTAGGAGGCAAGGGAGGGCCTCTTGCCTTAATAACCTAGTGGTTGAACTGAGAAGGAGAAGACCTGGACACAGTGCCACTGTCAAGCTTAGGAGATGAAAGCTGCTCCATCTGACCTGCTAGGAAAGTACACTATTGAGCGGGCACAAGCACCTCCCAACCTACCCAAGCAGGAGTTATATGGCTGCTTGAGACCACAAAGGGAACGGGTGGGCAAGCCTGGTTATTAAACCAAGGCCTTATTTTCTGTTTTTGCCACCATTTATCTTGTTCAGACGGTAATTACTGAAGGGAAGATAAAGAGCCAGTTGCTGGAAATTAAATTCGAGTTTCCTGGATTGATTCTTCTGACCTCACCATAAAGTTAGACCTTTTCAGTAAGTGAAAACAATGAAATGATGAAAGGGTGATGAAAAAATAATGCAAACAACTGGTATTCCCTGGGAGGGGGGCTGGGCTGCATGCCCTTATCAGGTCAGGCCAGTACTTCAGTTGGTGAATGTTTGAATAAGGTTGAGCATAAACGGCATTAGTTTTAAATGAACAGCAGAAGGATGGCAAATAAAATATACCACAGCAAGGAAAAAACAAACAAACTAGATGCAGCATTTTATTTAAAGGCTGAATTAGGTATTGTAACTTCAAGCCAATGTTTGTTACAGCAAATATTGAAATAGCCTCCTGAATCCTGCCTTACAATAGGTACACAAAAATTAGTTCTCTTGGTTTAAATATTCTTTTTGCTTTATATCTTTCAGGGTCTTCATTCAAGTTATTTCTTAATTCACATATTCCTCCTGAACTGAAGAATAAATGGGATCTGAAATGAATTTAATAGGACATCACCAGCTAGCCACTGCTGATGGATTTTCTCTTGCTGAAGGTCCTCATTTGTTTGGTAAGTCACCAAATTAGGCTAAAATAGAAAGCTATCCTTGACTCAAAAACCTAGAAGAAAGTGCACTGAAATCTCGAGTCAAGGACATGTGGTTGGCATGTACCAACCTTCTTGAATCTTCAATACCTACAGAAGGAATAACAAATAATGGGTCTGTGGTGTTAAGGTAATCCTGTGCAGTATTGCTCTCATCACTGCTCATAGCAGAGCTTGTAGGTTGTTTTCATAACACTATTCTAATAGCTGAAACCATTCAGCAAAGACATACCTTTGCATGTAGGCTGGATGCTATCTTCATGCGAGGCATTTAAATCAAGCTGAGCAGATACATTTTCAGTTAATTTGCAGTATAATTTTACTGCAAATTATTTGCATTGTCATATTATGCAAATTTATGAAAGCAATTTCACCTAAATTAAAACCATTGTCTTATTGAGACCATTAAAAACTTATACTATTAACATCAATGCACAAGAAAATTTATAATGCAGGCTGGAAAATTCTCCTTTCTCCAGTTCCACTGAATTTTTCAAGGCTAATCATGCATTTGTTTGGTCAGTATTTTATAAGCATGGGGAAGCTATCTTCTGTTATATGTACTGCTAAGGAAAAAAGATAATACATTTTTTAGCCTTTCTTTTGGCAGCAGAGGGGGAACTTCATTGAGTAACATGACACATTCAGAGCCTCACACATAATACAGACTCCCACAGAAAGCTGCAACACTTCTGAAATTTCCAGTCCAAATAAGACCAGAAATCTGTCCTTTTGAGTGCTGGAAAAATTGAAAACAGTTCCGTTTCATCTATTTGAAACAAGAGTAGTGGCTTGGTCATGGAGGACTCTTGACATGCAGAGCCACTCCTGCTGCAGAGCTCTTACATGTCAGGAGCATCTCTCCAAATCAGATCACTTCCAGTGTCCTGGCTTCATAGAGCTAAACTAAATTACTATCACTAACGACAAGAAAAACCCACTGAATTACTGTGTGGTTTTTTGTTTTCCCTAAATGTGTTGGGTTTTGGAGGGAGACATGTTTTTGCAGTTGTTAAAAAAAGTATATGTAAATAGCTAAACCACTTCCTTGCTACATATTAATTCCAATGTCAGGCCATGATATAAAAGAGAATGATGTTCAAATCTAGGGTGCCAAATTTTACATCCAGTTATCCCTTTAAAAGTCCTACATACTTCAGATTTTTGTCAACAAGATTTTCCCCCTGATGTCTACTTTTTCACTAATTATTTCTTTATTTTTAAAGAGTTACGATCAGGTAGCTTCAAAATACAAGACAGCATGTTAATGTAAAATACTTTCCTTCCACATTGAAATCTTACTCAGAAATTGTGAGGTCTTCAGAAGAGGGATTGTGTCTCCTATTATAGGTATTCAGAGCTTAGCACAATGGAGATTTAATTCAGACTGATGTTTCTGTAACAGAAAGAAATAATGTATTAAGGGGTTGAATCAGCGGTCCCATTAGGAAGTAGACTTAGCACTCCTGCTGTGTTTCACTTAAGCTGACTTCTGTTTTGTACGGTCACTTGGTCCTGTTCTGCAGGATGTCACTCAAGTCTCAGAAGTTAATTCTTTACAAATTTGGTGTCTTTTGCTTTTATAGCTGGAAAAAAACATCAGAAATAATATGCAACTGAGTCCACAGAGAAAGTTACTCGTGAAAATATGACTCCATCTCTTCAGAATGCTTGTAGGAAATGGTTTTGCATCTTAATTTTATTTTTGTAAACTACTTGCATTTTTTGACATTCAGTTTTGGCAGGTAGAGAAGCGTGAACCCAAGGAAACGGAGGGAGCTTTACTTTTAAATGACCCATAATACATACATTTCTCCCGGGACTCCTCAGGCATTACAGCTCTGATGTAATATAAGTGAGAAATTGCTGCTTACAAACATCAGCTTTTATTCAAAACAGTCTCCTTTTTTTGAAGGTGCATACTCACATTCTGTAAAAAACCTTGGAAATATATTATCTTTTCATTATGCTTCCCTCAGTCTATGGAGAGAGTGTTCTTAGACTTTCAAAAACAAATCTAAGTGCATCTCCAAACATTAGCAGCAGGTCCAGGTCTCTCAAAAGAAATGTTGTCAATTGTGAGTTGCTTGTGCTGTGAGCATCATCACCATGGTAATTCCAGGGCACTTCTTACCCTCAAGATTTCTAGTTGCAGCAGCTTTCAGAAGAGCTTAAAGGAAAAAAAGGTTTTCTACCTTTCAGTATGTGGAAATTGTACATTGCTGTTTTAACAGTATATATCTAATGTAAAGTATCTCTTTATGTCTTTGGAGTTAGTGGGTTTTAAGTGTAGTTTTTCACTTCTGTTGTTATGAGTCCCTGAAAAAGGGGATCAAAATGCAAATGAGGAAGGATCTTTAACCCAGCAGAAGTGAGGGTCCTTCCCTCCCACCCTGTCTTCCTGGAAAAAGGGTTTTATTTTTCTACCTCACTACTCAGGTGATTTAGAAACATCCTAGATCTCTTTGCAGAAAATATGTTTTTGAAGAAATGGCCAAAACCAGCTACATAAAACGATACATCCTCTATAGCATCTGCATGCAAATCAACTTTTTTCTTCCTTGCAGCTGTGGTTTTCCTAGTGAGGGAAAGGGACTCTCGATGACAAGAAATCCCAGAGGTGCACGGGTCTCCATAGGATTTGTCCCGTTAAGACACTTTTCTTCCTCAGTCAAACTGTTTTTGTTTCACAAGCACCATTGAATTGAACAGGGCCAGCTATGTGAAGACTGGTCCAATTTCATATCCTCAACTAAAAGAAATCTGCATTTTTGAACCCCTGTAATTTAGGACTGAATTCCAGATCTCCTTTAAAACCTTTGGGAGCTTCATAGTTCACTTTACAGCCATGAATTTTTCCTGTGGACACTTCCACCATGGTAGACACAGACTGATCTGAGCTCCTCTGATTTGCTCCAAATTGGCTGGATGCAAGCTGTGACCTAGAAGACACTGAGGTGCATTAGCAGAGCACTGTGCTGAAGCTGACAAGCCTTGTTCTAAGACAATAAGGCAACTCAACTGGGACAGCAAGACTGTTGCAAAAATGTATTTGATAACATCTTTCAATTGCTTTTGAAAGCTATTCATATTAGGACCAACAGCTGTGTTGAATAACCATAGCTCCACTATCTTATTTCATAGATTCATAGATTGGTCCAGGCCGGAAGGGACCTCCAAAGGTCATCTAGTCTGACCTCCCCGCAGTCAGCAGGGGCACCCCCAACTAGACCAGGTTGCCCAGGGCCTCGTCGAGCTTCACCTTGAATATCTCAAGGGAAGGGGCCTCAACCACCTCCCTGGGCAACCTGTTCCAGTGTTCCACCACCCTCATGGAAAGAATTTTTTCCTAATATCCAATCTAAATCTCCCCTTCTCCAACTTAAAACCATTGCCCCTTGTCCTGTCACTGCAGGCCTTTGTAAACAGACCCTCCCCAGCCTTCCTGTAGGCCCCCCTCAGGTAATGGATTTCTTCCAGTGGTTATCACTTGCCCTTTTTTACAAGGGACTGAACTAATTTTCAGATACCAAAATTGTCTCCTTTGTATTTTGTGTGTGGAAAGTAAGCTTTCATATTTGTATCGTATCTGATATATAGACAGCATTTGACTCAAACTGTTGTTTATATGATAAGTAAGTAGTGGGCCTCTAAAGTAATAGCCCTGTTCTATTTTCTGTGAAAGCACCTTATATAGGATTTATTAATATGCAAGATATTAGGTGTCAAACTTCAGCTATCAGAGATGGAATTATTTCTAAGAACTTGGAAAGATAATTCAGTACTATTATATGTTTACTTTGTATAAAGGCCTATTGTAAGTATTTTTTTGATGGCCTGACAATATTTTCTTGTAATGTGACATCAAAATATAACCAGACAAGAAATGACGCCCTAATTGTACATGTCCCTAGTGGAGAAAGAAGGTTTTTTTTGAGGTGAATGAGCACTCTTAAAATGTATTGAAATGGACAAGGAAGAATAAACAAAAAATGAAACCTAACAAAGAGGAAAAGAAAGTGACACATCTAAACTTGTCTTAAATATTTGACAATGTAAGAACAACAAAACGCCATTGAAAATTGTTGTAGGCATAGAACAGTCCATAAGATGAACTTAAACGGCTGATTTCTTTTAGATAAATTTGTATTTGTTCTGGTTATGCCTTTTTTTTTTTTAAAAAAAAAGGTAGTAGGATGAATTGTCCAAACTGATTAAACAGCTTCAAGATCATAAGATATGTTAAATAACTACTTGTCTTTAGTACCACCTGGCAGATGATGCAACATCTGGCTTCAACCCTGCAGAGAAGATAATTAGCCCTGTAACACACCCCCAAATCAAAAGGAAACAAGCCAACACAAATTAAAACACAAAATTGTGTACGTATAATAATTATGAAGAGAGCCAAACCAAACAAAGTAGCAATCTGAGAAAAAAAAATTAATGAGAAGGAATGCAGATGAACAGGGCTCTGAGGGTGAAGGTTGCACCACTGAGTAAGGCAAAACAAAAAAACAGCATTTGTACCATGCTTTTTTTTTGTGCATGTGAGTCATTTGTGGATCTTATCCCGGAAAAGAGGCTTTCATTAAATAAGGGGAATCTTGCAGTCTAGGGCTTGATTCTCTGCCTATTTACTTCCAGGTGTGATTCTCAGACATACCTCTGGTCACAAAGTCTTAGCAGGCTCATCTCAGTGCTAGATGAAAGAGGCACAACACCTTTGTCTGTCCATCTTGACACTACTCAATTCTTACCTTGCTCTGGGCCTCTGTTTCAGATTGTTTTAGTAGGTGTATTTAAGTCACGGGCTTACTCCAGAGACTGTCCCCAAATAGGCAGCATGGACAAGACTGCAATAGGTTTGTCTTCTTTTATGCTGCACTGTCTTCTAACACTGTCTCAGTGGGGTTTGTACCTTCATGCCTTAGCTGCCATCAAACCAAGGCATGCCACACAATCTTCTGACTTCGTGCTGTCCCAGTACGGCTGTGGTGGCATCCAGTACAACCCTCACAATGTTACAGATGCTTTGAACTGAAATTATATGTATCAAACAATAAAATCTGAGTGTCACAGGGAAACTACATGGGCCTGGAAGAGTAAGGTCAGCAACAAAGGCTACATAGTCCTGTCCCCTCTAGAGAGAGTTAGAGTTACCCCTAAGCTATGCAGGTGAGAATCAATCTTTGATATTTGGCTGTGGGGCCAGGACATCTCTCTGGCACTCTTCTATCTTGTCATACAGATGTGTCCAGTATGGCCTGAGCACTTTGGCCTTTTTTTGAAAATACAACATATCTGTGCTTAAAAAACATCTGTTAATCAACTCAGCTAAAACCTGCTTCTTGTGATATTGAAGTGGTTAATTTACTGCACAGAATCACCTGACATTACTCTATATTTATTGATAAAAATTTTGTTGTAAATAAACCACAGTAGGTACAAAATTACAGTGGCTAGGCTACTTGGAGGCATCCCCTTGAATTGTAACCATATTTTAGCCAGGTAAATCCACACTGGGAAAGGACATTGCTATTGTTTCAGACATTCAGAAACAAGTTTCTCTGTAATGAAGTTAATCAGTAAACTATATAACCTCTGGCCTGTGTCACTCCTTTGCTAGTCTTAAAGAAAGTTCTCACAGTAAAGAAGTCTAAAGGATACGGACAAAGTGGAAATAGGAAGTTTTATTTATATGTAGTCTCTAGGGGGGAAAAAAAAAAAAGAAAAAGGGGAAAAAAGGCTGAATACCTTAAGGAGAGTATTTTTCTTCAAGAAATGGTCAGACCGAAGGCAGACTAAGGTAGGATATTGTCGTGTTCTTGCTTGGACATGTTTGTCACCTGATCTTGCATTCTTCCTCGAAACTGTAGGATGGTAGACAGTTGTTTAAACCAAATGATCTTTAAAGATCTACAAATAATTTTTTCAGAGTTAAATCAGAATTTTATTGATGGTTATGTTATGATTTCTGAATTAGTTAATCCTGAATCTTGTTCTTATATCTTTAAGTTCATTCATGAATATCCTACCGAGAGCTAGAGGTTCATACTTTAAACCTGCTTTGAATTCTTTTCCCTTTAATTAGCTTTATATTAATGGAACAATACCACTTACATTGAAATGTGTTCTCTTTGTAAGTTCTGTAATATTCTGAAAAAAATGTTACTCTTCAATCTACATGTAACCTCAGTGTAATTCTGCAAATTGAAAACACTTTCTTTAGTTCCTACGAAGAAAATTCCCTTTTACTTCTACAAATGGTTAAGTCTAGGTCTAATATTTTTTTCAAGTCTTGTGTAAAATATCCTGTGTAAAATTTAAAAGAACAAAAGGAAAACTCTCCAATGAGTTCAGTTGCAAGTGGTGTTGTGGAAAAATACTCGTACAATATGACCATATCCGTGTGAAGGTTTCACTTTGATATTGGTAAGCTTTCCAGATTTCTGTGAAATGTCTTTCATTGAAAAACACGTATTTGCAAGACATACTTATGGCTGTAGATCTTTTAGATTAACATCACATTTGTGTGTGCTTAAGTAGTCTTTCTTTAAAGATGTAAAAGGTGCGCTTCCAAAAGCTAAAATAGACAAAAGTTTCAAAACAGTGAAGGCCACACAAATATAAAAGATATCTGTATTCCAGTGAGCTCATTTCTGATTTCACTTTCGCTGCTTTATACTACTGCAACTCCAGCAATTTCAGTCAGCTGGCTCATGCCTTACAGTGGCAGGAGACCAGCCCCTCTCAGACTTCTACAAATATCTGGATAAAAGCATATGAACATTCTGGTTGGCAAGATAAGATTAGTTATCGCTTGCAATAAGAAACTATTTGTTCTAGACTAGCGTGTACTTTGCAAAGCAGAATTAAGAAAAAAATCAGTGTGGTTTTCAAATATCAGGCAGGACAGAGCAGTGCACCATATGCCTCTGAAAGCAGAATCCCTTCAGCTATTGTTGGAATCCCCGTGCACACAGAGGGCTGGGGAACACAGCTTAGACCACCCTTTTTGGATCAGGTCATAGAAATAGTTCGTCACAGTAATTTCAAGGCATCTAGTTTCTATATCAACCTCATAATTTCTTTCAATTTTTTAAGATAATATTTCAGAGTAAAAGGACATTTCAACCGAAAAAATGAAACAGTTACATTTTGAAATCATCTTTATTGAACACCTCCACAGTTTTAAACAATTATTTTTAGGAATGGTTTTAGATTACTAATGCTTTGAAGCATACCATTTCTTGCAATATTTAATTCTAGGCTCATTGACAATTTTGTGGGGGAAAAAATAAATAAATTTGACAACTGTTTCTGATCTGCTCTAGGTAGAGAATGGCATCTCACTGAGTCAGCCACAGTTGGCTGATTTTTAAGGATGAAATACAGATATCCCCTAAGCCCTTCAAACAGGTCTACTTAAAAAAAAAAGGGAAAAAAAAAAACCTTTAAGCAGGAAAACCTACATAGTTACAACCTAATTATATTTAAAAATCACCCTGGTCTCCATAACTGTAGTATCCAAGCACTTCCTAGAGTTTTTGCTGTAAACCTGTTTTACATCAAACAAGACCGTGTTCTCTCAGTCTCTCTTAACCCTTCCTGTTCTTCCTTTTCCCTGCCATTGCTCTGAGCATGGACTGAAATCAGCTGAATTGTTAAACTATGTGCCTGACACAGAAGGAAGAAGAAGGAGGCTGGTTGGTTTTTTTCCCCATATTTAACTTTATACATTATAACATTTCTTTGTTTCCTCGAGAAGCAGAGTAGAATTAATGATTGTGAAGATTTTTCTAAACATATCTGTAACCCAAAAGGATCTACAGTGGTTTAAATAAACATCCAGTATTGTCTCAGCATGCTGCGGTTCTTTAGCAGTCCTGAGTTTTTTAACAAACCCTGAGAGTATTTTTTTGCTGTGGAAGGAGTGTTGCTTTCTCCTCTTGCTCTTTCAGAGGCCCAAGCACTTCAGGTGGTATAGAGCTTTTGTGGAATTTCCTGTGGATGGCATAAAGTTAAAAATCAACAATATCTTCCTTATCATTTTGGGATCGTCCCACTTTCCTTTAGCAAACTCAATCAACTAAGTAAATACTAACTAGTAAATCACAATTTATGTCTCCATGGTGAACAGATTCCTTTCCAAAGAGACTCTGAATGATTTGCATGATTGTGTATCTCACAATTAACACCAGTTTTTGAACCTGGACTACCTTGACCAGTCTTAATGAGCAGCAGTCTCAACAAACAGTAAATACAATTAAAGAAAGGCCACCCACTCATTAAGCCTCTACTGAACAATAAAGGTCAACATCAAACCATTGCTGTTCTCACCTTTTATGTGATTTGTCACCCCTGCAGCTGGCAGGTATCAGTAACAGTTTGCATTTGATGCATGAAGCTGTAACTGCACTTCCAGGCTCTTCCATAAAGTCCCCTGTATTTTGTCTCAGGTCTCCATATGTCTATGCTGTTTATTTAAAGGGCATAACTTGGGTTTGCGGAGTGCCTTCTGCTATTCTGCTTCTGCTAGTGTAGTGGTCGGGGCCCTGGCCTCTTCTGGAGACACTAAATGCAACCAAAATTAAACTAATTGTTAATAATAAATGGCATCGTTATTCTCATTTGGTTTTGCTTCACGTTTTTCCAGAGGTGCATCTTTCTGCTTATTCTTAAACTGGGACCTCAACATGTGCTATTGGCAAAGATGTGCTGTGGACAGTACAGCAATCACACAAATCCAAAACGCTTGTATGGCTTCTGCAGCATCGTAAAGTAGAAAGGCCAGAAGGCTGCAGAGTAAGAGCGTTAGACCTTGAAAGTCAAAAGCATGTGAAATTAAAAGGTTAGTTTCTGGCACTAATTGAAGTGAGACAAAGGGGAGGGAAGAATCCCCTGCTATACATTTTAATTGTTGTTGTCATTACAGATGTTCCCTCTTCTTAACTGTTAGCATTTCTTCATTGTTTCTGATTCCTCAGAAGTGAAGGAGACTTGCCAGGGAACCGATTTTCGGTCAGCAAAAATGCTTTTGGAGTGCTTCTGAAGCACTGTTAAGTAATGATCACCAATGAACATTAATCTATGATTTCCTTGTAAATACTTGTGTTGATTCCAATAAAAGTAGGACTCAGCATCTTCCTGGAAATATGCACTATTTTTCTCAGATTCTCTTCTTGGAACTAATGAAGGAATTGTGTCAGTGTTTTCATGAACCAGCAAGATGTGGCTTTCTCCAACAGAAAATATGAAGTAGTTTGCAAATAACTTTTAAATTACTCTTTTCAGCTGTTTGACATGGCTTGATTTTAAGTACACCACACAGGGACTGCTAGATGTTGTTGTAGTACAGAGAAAAAAAAAAGACTTAAGTTGTTTGCATATTTAAACCTGCTATTTACTGGCCAAAGTTAAGGTAGCCTCCAGACACTGTGTTGATCCCGACACGAAAGATTGCCATTCCTGGTACTGCTGCCAGGTTTGTTGTTGGCTAAGAGGTGAATAGCACTGGCTTACAGAAGTGCTTCATATGAGAAGCACACAACTGCACTGAAGGGCATAGGCTTGTATGGGCTGGGGACCAGGCTGCAGAGGCTGGGTGCCAAGAAGGTCACATCTCATAACTTATATTAAGAATATCTTCCCTGTTCCTTCATGGTAACCTCACTTTCCCCTTTCAGGCTCTTCTTGAAGTTTTATTTAATGTCCTCTAATTAAGCCTTGATCTTGTCGTCTTTCCCCAGTGCAGTTTTTCCTTGTCATGGCTTATTCATTCAGAATTAAATAGAAATTAACATGATGTTTGAGTCTTGATCTAACTTTCACCAATGCCACAGGATTTTTGGATTTTGCTTGTATTTCTCTTATTCCTCTGTGAAACCTAATTTGGGTTGCTAGCTTCTCCATGGCATGGATTGCTCGCTCTTGTAAACTGAACATTTATACAATTATCTGTCACGATTTTTTTTATGTAAGTTCCAGTGCCGGACATTTCCACCAATAATAAAGGAGTGGGTGAGAACGGCTAAGTTACTTTTAAAATATCTTGCAATGTATTTGCGTGGAACCAGGACCAAAGCATATCTGAGCTCAGATAATGCAATCTTTATGATTATGATTTGAGATGGATGTCTGGAAGTGGAAACTCTCTGATAACTGCAGTTTCATGGTGGTGATAGAAATTGGTTTTGCATTATTATTTTCCAGGTATCCTTTCAGAGCCAATGAGTTCTCCAGTGCAAGAGACAGATGTGTCACCTTACACACAGTACAACAGCGTGCCATTTCCCCAAGTTCAGCCTCAGATTTCATCACCCCCATATTACTCCAACCTAGGCTTCTACCCTCCGCAGCATGAGGAATGGTATTCCCCTGGGATGTACGAGCTCAGGAGAATGCCCTCAGAGACCTTTTTCACAAGGGAGACAGAGATAATGGATATCCCTGCAGCCAAAAAGCCTAGGCTGGGTCACTCCACAGGAAGAGTGAAAGGAGAAGAGCTCTGTGTTGTCTGCGGTGACAAAGCCTCTGGGTACCACTACAATGCTCTTACTTGTGAAGGATGCAAAGGTAGGATGAAATAAATTACAGAATGCAATTGAGCTAATAAGCACTGCAGTTTCTGAGTATATTTTTCTTTCTTGTTAATTTTATCTGAGTCATTAAGCATTTTAGAGATTTACGTTTGCATCTGGTGTACACTATTATATATTTTCCCCAAGACAGATTGGCTGTGTCTTCCACCACTGTCCTGTGCTTACAGAGCACAGTTGGCCAACCTACGGCTCCTAAAGATGGTTGGCCAACCTGTGGCTATCTAAAGATGGTTACTCCGTGACACGGCTGAGGTACATCATAGAAAGAAAACTAATGCCTCAGTTCTTCATTCTATTTTGAGAATAAATATTTCATTATTATTTCTGTTGTATGGATAAAGGCTAAAGCCATGGACGTTACTGAAGCACTAAAACGTCTTAATGTGGAGCTCACTGTCACTGAGAGTGGACTTAGAATTAATTTGGGAGGTTTGCTTTATCTATTACAAATCCATTTCTGAGGGTACAACAGACCACACTGGTCAACCACTCTAAACAGGAATACGGTCAAGGGTCATATAGTTTATCTCAAGAATTCCAATAAATAAGAGATTTGTTTCTTTCTGCTGTCCATGTGAATAGTCTCAAAGTCAAAAAATATGAATTAACTCATATGAATGCTGTCATTATAAGTCATTTTTAATGTGAAGATTCCAAGTAATATTACATTTACTCTTAGTAAGCTATTCCTACTGTTTATTAACTTCATTATTAGATGTCTTAGTAAGTTTTCAAAGACTTACAATTACAAGCTATGGAATTTGTAAGACTGTTCCTAGAAGAGAGGTCAAAATCAAAATCAGTAGGTAAATACTCAGACTGAAACCCATGATGAAAGGGAATATGTGTTCATCTCTCTACTGATTCAGTTTGAATCACTCTATGTAACAATAATTTTACTGCTTTATTGGGATAATTTGTTTTATGTTTTTATGTTTTTGCTCTGTTTCATGACTGCAACATCAATTACAAAGAATAGTAACCTTGATCAAACATAGTAAAAGTTGAATTATTTAAAGATAATGCATTCTGTTTCTACAATAAACTTTAGAGGTGATTAAAGTACCAGCTGATTCAGTAAAAAGATGTGCTGAGGACAGTAATTCTGTTTGGCAAGGTGGAAGGGATACTATGTTTTCTAGAGTTCTGATCATTCTCATGTGTCTGTGGAATTTTTCACATGGGTATACATTACCCTCAAAGCATTATGAACAAAATCGGGCTTGGTACCTCAGTTGTGCTCTTATCAGGGCAGTAGAAGAACTACCTTACGTGTCTCACATCCATATTTGAGACTAGCCCTTCTTTTTGACAATGACTGTTCATGTTCAATGTGTGTCCAAAATAATATGCAGATCTCTTTCTGCAGGACTAGTGCTCACCTTGCAGCACTCTCACTCCATTGATGTTGTGGATATTCTTATTCAAAGGGGGAGACTTTGCACGTATTTTTATGGGATTCAATTTTCTGTTATGAATATGTTAAATATTTTTAAATTTCTTTCTTTGGTATTGCATTCAGCAACACCCTCTGTTCTTTTTGTTTTTCTTTCTTGGGCAGAAGGAACAATATTAAGATCTTGTTTATCATCCCTCATGAGAATATTTATCTAAGGATATGGGCAGGAATATATACTTCTATATATATTTTTTTAATACATTACCATTCATTAACAAATTAGTTTGTTAATATTTTACATATTATGCAAAAGCAAATTAAAATGGACATTTGCTCTCATGCAACATTTGCCTGCGGTACTATAAAAAAAAAGGCATCCTTGAGATTTCTCTCACCTCTAATATATCACAATGACTAACAATAATAGCACAGTTGTGGTTCGTAAAGAATGAGGCAGTTCAGGAATTGTTACAGTATAAGGAGCAATATACTGTGCTTTAAAGCCTGCTGCCGTAGAGGGCATTTCTGAGACAACCTTTGCAAACAGACATCAAAGACTTTTTGGTATAGCCTCAGCCTGTATAGTGATACTGGGTGTTAAAGGGCCAAAAATGATCAGAGGGCTGGAGCACCTTTCCTATGAGGACAGGCTGAGAAAGCTGGGGCTGTTCAGCCTGGAGAAGAGAAGACTCCAGGGAGACCTTATCGCAGCCTTCCAATATCTAAAGGGGACCCACAGGAAAGATGGGGACAAATATTTTAGCGGGGCCTGCTGTGGCAGCACAAGGGGTAATGGTGTTAAAGTGAAAGAAGGTAGATTTAGACTAAATATAAGGAAGAGGTTTTTTACAATAAGGATGGTTAGACACTAGAACACGTTGCCCAGAGAGGTGGTAGATGCTCCATCCCTGGACACATTCAAGGTCAGGTTGGACGGGGCTCTGAGCAATCTGATCTAGCAGAAGGTGTCCCTGGCCCTGGCAGGGTGGTTAGACTAGATGACCTTTAAAGACCCCTTGCAACTCAAACTATTCTATGATTTTCAGGTGTTACAGAACAAGCGTGACATAGTATTGTGATTGTTCAATAAAGCCACACAATAAGTTCTGCAGAGGCAAAAGCTAGTTGTGAATTCCCCCTGCACAGGCTGGCGGTATGAGTTTTTGCAATCTTCATACCACTCCTGATTGATAACACTTGATGTCTCTCACACCAGACTGAGACTACTTCTTGCCAAGAAGGTCCTGCTTTAATTTTTTCCTCACACTAGCACCCACCACGTGGGCATGGGGGGAAGGAAAGCTGCAGCACATCTTGGTAGTCTGATAGAGCAGAGCAGGTGCTTTGTTAGCAATTGTGAACTTCAGAAACTTTTACATTGAAAAAGCCAAAGCAGTTGACCATCACGATGGCAAATGGAGATATTTACAAATCTTTCATCTACACTTTTAACAGCTGCCCTCCATCAACTTTCCTAATTTCCATAAGAAAAAACAACAACAGTAACATTGGAGCAGCTCTAGCCATAATTAATCATATTCATGACTAGCTAAGAGAACAAAGCAATGTCAACGTTTCCAGCCAACATGAGCTTTTTGTAATTTGGCAAGATCAGATAAAAGTTAGACTGTGCCAGAAAAACCTTCAGCTTTTAGGGCTACTAAATTAACATTAACAGATGCCATTTCTGATTTACCTCTGAATTTTTGCAAAACTCCTTCTGGTATAGAAGTTCACATATAAAATATTTCAGGCAGTTTAAGTTCATTTTGAATTATTAGTGAATAATATATATATAGAAATTCCATTCATACCAAAAAGCTAAGTTCAAAATTAATTATGAAGAAGTCTGTTCAAGAAGACAAGGATTGACGAGTCACTTCATGATAAAACTGAAGCAGGAGTAAGTTTAAAACTACTTTTTGCCAAAGAAATTATTTCACTTCTCATTTCACATCATTTCACTTTTTCAAAAACTCTGTTTTCAAGAGAAAATATTTGACTGCTTGGATCATGTTGGTTCCTAGCTTTTGCATCCATACTTTTGCAGTCTTCTTTCACATTCTTACATACTTAAAAACATTAATTTACTAAAGCTCTTTTTCTTTGCTCGTCCATGAATAAGCAAATGCACACCTTGTGGGTAGGATGAGTGATACAGTCTTCAGTCGGACTTAGAATGTCATAAATATTTGTACAGGGCTTTTCAACATTTACTACTAATTAATGTGTCATAAATTACAGGATTTAAATTTAACAAATAAAATTCATAAATGATGTAAAGCAGATGCAGTTGCCTTTAGCTGACACTGAGAACCTACAGCTTAAATCCAGCTCTTTTTCTCTCTTCCCTGACCAGCAAATGGTAATGTATTAAACACCACGTGAATGATGAATAAAAATAATGCCTGGGGCTGCTGGAGGTTCTACGCAATCTGCATTTCAAAAGCGACTGCTGCCAGTCAACTGTATTTATCTGAAAAGCAGCCAATAAAACAGACAGCACGGAAGAGATTTCAAGCAGGAGTTAGAGCAGATTCAGAGAAATGTCAGGGGGTTTTTTGTGACCAAATAGTGGAATTGTTTTACTGGTAGCTACACATTGGTGCTTGGAAGAGATTATGCAACTATAAAAACATGGACTAAAATTGGGAAATGTCATCTGCCAATGGCAAAATCGTCACGGCATCTGTTATCTCGCCTGGATTCAGCGGGACAGTATCTTAGCTGAACGCATTCTGAAAACACACAGACAAATCCTGCAATGGACAAAAATTCAGATCCCTGTCTGAATTTGCCCTACAATTTGAGTATGAGAGACTGGGTCTTATCTGGTGCCTGTCTTAGTACATCAAAGTGCCAGGTTGGAAAACGGTGGTGATTTTATTGTGCCAGCCAGTGGCAATATGAAAGCAAAAGGTTTGTTAATAGCACTGGTTAATATAAATTTACGCAGAGCTCTAGTTTGAAGTGTACTGTAAATCAGTGATGTGCCAGCAGAGACTTCCAGGAGCCTATTTCAGAAACCTGCCCTCAGATGAGGAGAAGAACTGATTTCCTCTGTAGTTGATGCTAAGTAGTCTCTGCCATACGAAGGGCAATGTAAAAAGATGTAACGGCACACTGAGTCACACTAAAAATTCAGAAAAAGTTCAAATCATCACTGGTAGCAAAGACTCCGTTATTTTGTGATGACTCTTTTATTCAATTACATTTAGTATCTTTAGCACTCCACATTTTACCTACAGCGCCACTCTCGGAAGTGTGCTAAGCCTCTCAATTTCTTCGATCAGTTCCTGTTTGCAGTTACCACTGTGCAATTTTGGAGTGAATCCAGTGTCGATACCAGTAGAACTGCCTGTGTAGGGGAAATTAAGTGATAGCTTAACTCATCAGGTAGAAAATATTTAGTGAATGAGGCTGGAGTATCTTGTAAACAGTGGAGGATGCCACATGTACAATAGGCAGATACGATGCAGCTTCCTTATTAAACTTGGGCGTGGGCAAGCATCCACCAGTATGTGGAGCTTCTGCAGATCCCAGGAGCTGAGGGAACAGTGACGAGTTACTCAACTCTCTGTGCATCTTGTATCTCAAAAGACTTAACAGACTCTTATTTTTTTTCACTGGCTATTTGTATGGTATCAACCTACAGCTCTACTGCTGGTGCTCAACCTGCTCTTGGCAGGTTTCAGATTTAGGTCTGAATTTTCCCAGCATTCACAGTTCCAGGACCTTACTTTGAGTCTAATGTTTGGGCCTGTGATTTATCATGTTGATTTATTAAATTATATAATTGATACTGTTGCCAATATAGATATCAAGAACATAGTCATCCAGGCACTGAAGGAAACTCACAGTGCAGCAGAATGTATGTCATTCCAAAAACCCAGTGGAGATGGAGGTGGTCTTCAACTTGATTACTTTCTTCTTTGAGTGTTTTCTTTTATCTATGTCATTGCTGTTTTGTGCAGGGTTCTTCAGAAGAAGCATCACAAAAAACGCAGTATACAAGTGTAAAAATGGAGGCAACTGCGAGATGGACATGTACATGAGGAGAAAATGCCAGGAGTGCCGTCTAAGGAAGTGCAAGCAAATGGGCATGTTGGCTGAATGTATGTATACAGGTATTTGCATCATATAGTCAGAGTGTGCATCAAATACTGTATTTGTTTAATTAGGCTGGGTTTAATAATAAAGCTATAAAAGATGTCATCTAGCAGGTGGAAGGTGCATTAAAGATGATGCCATGGCTGTGCATCAAATCCTGTAGAAAAAGACAAATGCACTTAATAAGCAATGGGATTTAGTTGGTGGTCAGGGATACAACGGTGTAAGAGCCAAGCAAATGGTGAAGGAAGTGCTGTCCTGTACTACATGACAACCATTAGTCTACTTGAGCAGGAAGGAAAAGCAGTCAGGGGAAGTGAGTCTACTGGAGACTCCCCAGGAGCGAGGATTTTGTACTGTTGTGGAAGCCAGAGCAGGAAAGTCCTGGTGTGCTTCCCTTTACCGCTCTTTCTGGGGCTCTCCCTGTCAAGTTCTTGATGACCAAGTCCAAATTTTGGCTTTCAAACAATGCCATATTCAAGAAAAGTGGAGGACTGCTGCTAGCAGGAAGTTTCTGAGGACTTGCCAAGTGTATGTTCCCAGACCTCACCCAGCAATCAGACAAAGCCTGCTAAGGGCTAGCCCTTTTTTATAGTCTCATTAGCTCTTCTCGTGGCACTACAGATTTTCCTGCCTTGTATATAGGCACATAGGTAGAATCATTTCCAGAAATGAAGCTGATGGACTCTAAAAATGTTTCATATTGAAGTGAATATTCTGTTCCGACTGACAGCTTATAAACTTAATTGAGCTTCACAGTGGCTAACTTAGAACAATAGGGATACCGGAGTGCAACTTTAAACATGTTTAAAACTCCATTTTGAGTAAAATATTGGCCAATCCATTGTTTTTGCAAGCTTGTTCCTGAAAACAGTATGTAAACATCTGCTCTTCTGCCTCCCATGATCAGGGCTACAATTTATTTTTCTTGATGGCTCCAGTCATTTTAGCATACACGTATGTGTGAAACCAATTTAGGTTCATACAGGAAATTAATCTACTTGGAATTTTTAATATACTTCTATCCCTCAATCTGATCAGAAGATGCTATATTAACTGTTGGTTTTGTGAGAAACAATAAGCTCCATCAATACTTGGAATGCATTGCCAGCATAATGTAATTAATCTTTCATTCTGCAAATTGAACAGGCTACAAAGATCCCGAGATATGACATATTCTCATGCAATTCGTAAATATATGAGCAGACACCACCACTGTGATGACAGCACTCAATGTGTCCCTAAGTGTCAGAGGAAAATAACTCCCCTGTGGTGCTAATCCAAGGTCCATTGTTCCAAAATTTTGAGGGTTCAAAATAGCCTGAGTGACTCAGGACAACAGAAAAACAACCCATCACTGAAAAAAACAGGTCAGCGTAAATAATACTGACTGAGCCCGCATGAAATTTTTAAACTGGCCTATCATTTTCACAAACTGGCATATGTGAAATAAAAGCCAGCGAGTGCTGCTGCCATCTGACTCCCTCTCTGCAATGGAAACACTGGGTATCTTGTGTTGCTCATGACTTAACCATAAGCATGCTCTAATGCACTGCAATGAGGATGTTTGGCAAGGTACTAGTTAATGGCTTTTAAGTTGGAGTGTGCTATATAATTGCTTGTAGTTCAAGGCAATCCAGGACAGTAAAACATGAAGCTTCTAGTAGTATAGAGCATTTATTTGGAAAAAAAAAAATAAATGTCTGGGAAATAAAAGGTTACCTTGAACTTTGTTTCACTTACTCATTTTGTAGGATTGTAATTGCAAGCTCTGTGCATTTTTTTTTCCCTCTGAACAAGGAGGTAAAGCCTTATAAATATTTATGGCACGGCTACTCAACAATCCTACTTCTGCCCTTTATACACAAGCCACAGACAGATCAAAATTACTAACCATCAGTTCCAGTCATTTGCTGACATTTTCATATAAACTGCAAGTTTCTTGGGTGAAATGTCTGCCTAGGGAAGACCCAGGTTCTGCCACGCTTCCTGGAAGGTAGTACTCATTGAAACCTAACTATTTCTGAGGTAAAAAGTAAAGTCCTGTCTCTTACGTGAGTTTCCCAGCTAACTTAAATGGATTCAGAATAAGATGTCAAGGTACTAGTCAGTAGCAGGAAGCATGAGAAAAATCTGTCTTATTGCTTAAGGCAAATGTGAACCAAATTTTCCCTTGGAGGGTAGTAGACCAGATCCTAAGCTGGTGGAAAACAGTACAAGCCCATTAACACCGCCAAAGGATGCACTGAATAATTTAGAAAAAGAAATCTATGATGCTGTGCGGCAGCACAAATTACATGGCTCGATACCAATTATTATCTCCATCATTTCTATTCCCCCCTTTCAAGGTATTATTTGCAGGTCTTATTTTAATCATGTAAATTTCCTCTTTTCTCAGCAGTTCAGGTAGGTTATTTTATATAGTGCTTAAACAGGAAATTAAAAACATTCATAACGAAATTCACTGTTTTCATGGTATCTTCCTCCACCATCATATATTCACTGAATGCGACTCCTTTCCAGCTCTGCATTTTCAAAGGTGAAGAATGGGAAGGATACTTGAAAAAAGCTCAAAAAAAAAAAACAACAGTCCTGTGCTGATAGGTTTATTTTTAGATGAATACTTAGCTGTTTACTTTTTCATTTGTGCTTTCTGGCTGTCTTCCACAGGTTATGTAGGGTATCTATTGTCCCTTTCTTTTGTTAGCACAAGCAAATTGCTAGTTTTTATAACATCCACACAAGGATGCTCCCTGGTTCAAGGTACTGAAATGTATTCTAGACACAATCCACAAATGCAAAAATCCTTTTATTAGGGCAAGTGAAACTCTATAGTAAAACCAGGGCTTTATTCAGTCCTCTAATACAATGAAATTCAAAATAGCAAGACCAACTGGATAACATTTTAAATAAATACATTTTAAAGCTACATTTGCCAGCCTGAGTTACATCTGAGTCTACATTTTCAACTGTTAGTCTATCTGCATAGTGACACTGTAATGGCTAAAGCCCTGGAGTCCTCTCTTCTGAGTGGGATTTCTGTGCAAAGATTCTGCACTACAGCCATAACATGACTTAAAGATTATGGAAAACATCCAGTGCCCTTTGTGTAAGAACAGCTGCACCTTGATTACTGTTTTGGATCCGATGAGGAGCACACTTTTGATGACAGTCTTCCAATTGTTCCTATTTGCTGCGCTTTGTTGGAGCATATGCAAGGGTTTTCATTCGATGAAACTAAACCAAAGGCACACTCCAGCACACTCCCATCACTAATGGGTTTTCTGTCTGTAAAACCAGATTAGAGCTGGTCCAAAGCAAGATCCGTGACATGCACACTCTGTGGATGCTGGGTCTCCAGAACCAACTGTTTTGCTCTGCAGATGGGCTTCTGCTGGGCCAGACTACTCATTAGTGTGCGCCTAGTATGTCTCATTAGACACACATCCAAAGATAATGACACATTGAGGAAATGATCTGCACAGATAAGTGGGTTTGTTAGTGTAAAGGACATTCATGGGCATGTTTATGTACCTATTCAGTGCCTGAAGCATATATAAATCCAGTTGCTATCTGTTGTACTGTGTGTTCAAGGTCTGTTAACAGAAATACAATGCAAGTCAAAAAGGCTACGGAAAAATGTGAAACAGCCTCCAGATCAGACAGCCAATGAAGATAACGAAAGCCATGACATGAAACAAGTGACATCTACAACTAAAATTTATAGGGTAAGAAAATTCTTGTAATAATTCGTACAGTAGTGGTGATGCTTGAGCTAAGTGTGGCTAGTACAGTGAGTATAGAGTAGTTGCAAACTCTCTGGAGCTGTCTCTATTAATTAAAACTCCATCTCCTACCAAGCCACGGAAATACCTTGCGTATAGAAGTAGTTCTGATAATTTTAGTCAAAACTCAGTAAAGCATCTATAAAATGCATAAAGTATTTTTTTCTGTGATACATATTCAGGCATATATCACATATGGTGAGGTGTGATGATAAAGGGTGAGCATACCTAGTTATTTGCTAAACATTTCTAATAATAACCCACACAAACTCATGCAGTTTAGAAGCATTATATGCTTCTGTTCTGTACACTTCTATAGAAATCTCAGTGACAAGCAAACCTCTTGCCTTGGTCTACAAGTGTAAGAAATAGATGTATAGCTTTTGCCTAAAGCAAGAGATACTAGATCATTTCTACGACTGCATTTCATGATGGGCTTTTTTTTTTGCTAGTGTAGGAGAAAGTAGAATTTACCCCAGAACAGCAGAACCTGCTTGATTACATCATGGATTCATACAGTAAACAACAAATACCACAGGAGGTGTCAAAAAAACTAGTAAGTACGTTGATGAATTAATTTTTGAGATGCGGATACGGAAGCTCAGGATTACATGGCAGAAAATATTTGTACTTAGTATAAGTAGGTGTAGTAAGTAGTAGAGCAAACTATGGATAAAAGCTTGCAGCTCATTCTCCCATTCAGTCAATAGTTAGATCTCATATTTGTTTATCAAACTTAAATGCTAAGAAAAAGCTTTCAACTCTGGAAATACATTTTTATGCTCAGATCTAACCTTTGCTGATTGGAACTTTGTTTTTTGAATTGTCAGTATAGGCAGTGATTTGAGTTCAACTTGCAGCCAAGCTTCCTTTCTGTAAAGACACCTGGAAGCTTGAAGATATTTCATTTTTTTTGAACCCAAATTCCCAATATTTTCCAGGTTTGGATTTTTGTTTAATCCTTTCTTCTTTTCTTTTCCTCTTTACCTTCCAGAAATTCTATATTGCCTTTAAGAACTCCCAGTTCCATGGTAGGATGGAAAAAGATTGGGAAACAGGGAGAAGAGGGGAAAAAAGTTTAAAAGAGTTACACTTTTTTACAAAACTATCATGTTCAAACTTAAAAAAAAAACCAAAAACAAAAACAAAATGACTGTAGAAAATTAATTCCTGTGTCAGCAGCTTTGAAAACTGAAGACACTTGCAGGAGGAAGGTTGAATAACCCATAACTAACTTGTGTAACTTATTTCCATGGGAGGCTGAGGAGGTTAAAACCAAATTATATTAAAAAAAAGAAATAGACAAATTCATAGCAAACAAGGCTTTTGGTTAAATATTATGGCACACACAGAACTTCTCGCTCAAGAAGTGCCTAAATAAATCTATTGCTAGACATGGCATTGAAAGTATGACAGATACTCCAGAGGAAAGGACACTGTCAACTTATACTTTTTATGTTGCCTTCCAAAATATCTGGTTTTGGCAACCATTGGAGACAATTTACAGTATTAGATGGACCTCTTGCCTGATCTAGTCTAATAATTCTTGTATTTTATGTTCTTAAATGTGAAGTGACAATGAATATTAACAGATTTTGTTTGGTTTGATTTTTAACAGTTACACGAGGAATTCAGCGCTGAAGGAAATTTTCTGATTTTAACAGAAATGGCTACCAGTCATGTGCAGGTTCTTGTGGAATTCACAAAAAAACTACCAGGTATATCCAGTGTGTTGGGAAATTTTATTATTGCAAAGTTTACATGCCTTTCAGTTGCCACTTGGTGATTGTTGTGTATATTTCAAAGACTATAAAAATGCTGCCTCCTCTGACACACACATTCTTCAGACGCTGCCTATGAAAAGGAGCTTTGTGCTTAGAGGAATAATACATTGAATAATTCAAACTCTGCCACTCTGAGATGTGGCACTTTTTACTTAGTAACAAACAAAATGCTCAGGGAAGAGGTCGTATCTCTAGAGAGATTTTATTTTTATATATCACTGCAATGCCAAATAGTCTGCCTCTATATTACCACTAACATTTGCTAGAGTCTGCTCCACTAGCTTTGCTGCCTTTCTAGCAAAGCCTCTAGGTCATGAAATCCACAGAATTGTGAGTCCTAAACAAGAACTTCCCCTTGTGTGTGACACCAATATTTATGGTCTTTGCATGGTGTGTTATGGACAAGCACTGAAAACCTGAGTTTATCAGTAGTATTTTTTTAACTCCCAAGTTAATGTTACCTTAAGAGTTAACACTGGGCATGGTACAGGTTCCTTGTAATTAAGGAAGATGCATTGTAACACTTAGCTGTATGAAAACATCTTTTTCCTGGCACTCCCATCGTATTGACCGGTCCTCCGTGTGTTAAGGCTTGCTTCAAAACCTGGCACTGCAGCTGTAACTATATTTTTTTATGCTAACTGGGATACTGGCTGGCAGCAAATGAAGAAGGGAGGAGCTTTGTAATTGAATAATCTACTATTTTCAGTGTTGACTTAGAGTACATTTGGCAGGATTTATCTCCTTTTTGTTTCATTCTCTACTCATCTTTTTCTGTGCTTCCTCACAGAATCAGGGGGTATGTATAAGGTGGGTACCTGGAATGGCAAGTACGAGGAGAGCTTCCATGGTCTTCAGCTCCCCATTCCTCTTTGGAGGAGCAGCTGTGTATTCACACAAGTTACCAAATTTGTCCTGATTTCTTCAGTGGGTTTTAGAGTCTTTTGCCTCCAAAAAGAGAAATGCATGTTTAAAACACAGCAGGAAGCCTCTATGTAAAATAGTATATTAGTCCAAAGGCAAGATGAAATATTTAAAATTACATGCTTCAAATGCTGGTTTTGCCATCAGAGCACGGAAAGGGCTGAAAGCAGCATGGCTGTGGAAGAGTTATATAGAGAGCTCTAGTGGAAAAATGGCAGACATTAGGGAGCAGCACCAGGCTACTGGTAATGCTATGCCACTAGATTTTGCTTATCGTGTTCCTCTTAAAGTACCATGAACAATGAAACACAAATCTAATTCTAGTAAACTTTGGTGAGGTCCAAATCTGTGTCATGTTCTGGAGTCTGGGTTTCAATTTCCACAGCACTTGGCAACCCTACTGACGTCAACATCAAGGTTACTCAGATGTGTAGCACCTCACGTGCAAGAACTTCAGGACAGAAAGCAGCGGCAACTTTTCTGTTGGTGCCTTACTTATCTCTAATATCTCCCCAGGCTTCCAAACCCTTGATCATGAAGATCAGATTGCTTTGCTGAAGGGCTCAGCAGTAGAAGCCATGTTCCTACGCTCAGCTGAGATCTTCAGTAGGAAACTTCCTACAGGACACACTGTCCTTTTAGAAGAAAGAATTCGCAATAGTGGTAAGTATCTTGTTTAACAAGGGAAAAACAAACACCACTTCTGTGTCAGTATTTTGCCCTTGGAAAGCTAGTAAAATTGTTTATTAGCACTGAAGCAGGTTATCTGAATGTTGTTCTTTATATTAACCAGAATGAGTCTAACTCAGCCTTGAGTTGAAAGGTGATAAGGTAAAGGTTTATTTATAAATACATTGCAAGTATTATGAATAAAACTACATCAAATAAACCCAGTGCAAGTCTCCAATGATAAACATGAAAGAGCGATGAAGAAGAAATACCACCATTCAAATTATTCACATAAAATATCAATATTTATGCTTTCAAAGGCAATCATTCTAAGATAAAAAAAAAAAATTAAGATGTTACTGGAGATGACTGAGGGGAACCACCTATTCTTAGGGTCAGTTTGGTAAAATTGAGTCACAAGGTGCATAGAAGAATTATAAACATGGCATGTTCTCAGTATATTTTCTGCTTCTTAAGGTCCATCAAAGGCTCAGTGGCTGTGATAAATTCTACTGTTTCTAGACATAAATCTTAATAAATATGAAAAGCCAAACAGGACTGGATATTGTTTGTTCCTTAAAGCAGGCAAAGTCATGTTTTGCATTGTTATGTATTCTTTGTGCTCCACTGATGCAATACTGCATGTTTTGCCTTTTTCTGTATAGAGCAGAAAACTTTATCCAACCCTCAGCTACCTATCATGCAAAATTCAAATGTAAAACCAATTCCAAATCAGAGAGTCTGTCTATAGATTCTGGCTTCTGGCATTCCTTTTTAATGGTCAGAAGGAGAAGAGACAGGAGAATGTTTAACCTCAATACTACTCATAGAAATGGGCTTGAACTCAGTTCTGAAACTCTTTTAAAATCAGTAATGTGAAGGTGCTACTAATGTACACAAAAATTAGGCCAACACTTATATCTTTGAAACTGTGAAAAGGAGTTAGGAAACTTCAGAATAGCTCACTCGCTGAAGGTATTTATTTAGTTTGACTTAGCATGCTCATTTCTAGATTTATATTTTGTAGTTTTTTATATTTCTTTCATTTTTATTTATTATAAGAGGCTATTGTTTGATGGACTGGAAATGGTGACTCCTAGACTGTTATGAATGGCTTCTGGTCCAGATTCTGCAAGCAGAATAGTATGCCAAGAAGGCCAGAAATAGTTCCTGGAAACTTTAATTGAGTTGTCATGGATCCAAATGTCTTCATTAAGAGATTTTTTTATTGGATTATAACCTAAATTTTTGATAAATTTCTTAGATAAATGATTCCATATGAATACATGGTTACTGAAAAGCTTCTCTAATCTGTAAAGTGAGTATCAACCTTCATGTTCAAGGTGTCAACTGTTCATAAAAAACAGAAGCAGGAAATACTTTGATCCAGGACATTACATAAGCCATTATATCATACCAATAATTTTTCCTTACTCATAATTTTAAAATAGCCTGTTAATTCTCTGCAACTATTGAGTCCAGATGAGAGGCAATATTATTTTTTGCAAATTTGTTCTAGACTTAAACATAGCATTTCATAAAATAACATGAATAGCTGGAATATGACATCATATCCTGCCGTAATGTTATTTACCTGTCATGAAACAGATTTAAAAAATAGGATTTTGTGTAGAAGAAAATGTCAAGACAAGTAATGATTTCAAATGTGGCATTATTTATTCCAAAGGAAGATTTACCGTAATACTTTTTTCCTGCGGGGAAAAAAACCCTTCAAGGTAAATTGAAAATGCTGTATCAGAAGAAAACCTGGAGTGAATAGCTCCCAAGAAATGAAACACAGTAACTTTTTTTTTTTTTTAGTGTGTATATATACACATATATATCTTATTGCTCTTGGAAAAGGCTCTCTGAAACGTCTTCCCTCAAGGTCCCCAGGAACAAGCTGGGGACATAAAAGGAAATTTCTCTCTCTCTGTATTAAAGGAGGATAATATATTAACCAGCTTACTTGCTGCTGCCTGCATTATTTCCTCCCATTAATAGCCAGAATACAGGAGAAAATACCCTTTTCCATGTATTTCATTTCTCCACTCTGTGCAAATTCAAGCCTACTTAAAAACTTTTTCCTTGGCTGCACTTAATGGGGCTGTGACAATAAATAACAGAAGCAACTTATAACTCTTTGCATTTGTAGCAGTGTTAACTGAAGTGCTGCTACCGATCCTATTTACCTGTGAGTGCTACTGCACAGACCCAGAAGTCACTCAAAATTTCCAGTCTTTCTTTTTGGACTCACATTGCTGCATACCGGAGCGTATCTATCTGTCAACTTGGCAATGTCCCTTCTACGAAAAGGCTGAAATGTGTTTTTTTAATTGCCTCTCTGCCCATGTTTTCAGTACTGGTAACTGCCTGTCAGTTAGTGGCATTACTCCTTTGCACTAAAAATGCAAGTAGATCGGTTTATAATAGGAAGGATTTTTACTAGGTAGATTTAGTGCTTTCATGCTTCCTAAGTGTATTTCTCAGTCTTCACTGAACTTTCATAGGAATCCTGTTTGTCACACAAGCTACCAGAGTTTTTTGTTTTGACTTTAAGAGCTGCAATTTTTCTGCATGTTTTGTTTTAGTTTATGATAAATTCCAGAATGAAGCGTTTAGGTAAATTGAGTAATTGCTGGAAAATATCTGCTAGTGAAACATCTTATGTTTGTGGTTTAAATCATGGCCATTTTCAGGTGTCCTGAGTTTAAACAAAGTGAAAGAAAGGCATCCAAATTCTTCTGTTATCATTGCTTACACATACAGCTTTCATGTATACTAAATGTGCATTTCACACCCCTGCATGTCTTAGGACTCAACACCAGGGCTCTAGGCCGGCTAATACCCTGTACTAAATGTGGTGTCAGGACAGAAACTAAAGCAGCCTCTTCCAGCCTGAACTGGTAAGAACGCATGCTACTAGAAACTGCAGCTAGCCATTATCATGTTATAGATTGGTCCAAGAGATAAAATAGCCAGAAGAGATTAAACCCAAGTCAAATAAAAAAAAACCAAAACAAAACAGTAGAATTACACATAAATTTGGAAATAGGGACTTCTTTTTTTTTTCTTTTTTGCATACACCTTACTGAAAAAAAAAAGACTAAATGCAGGAAGCTGAAACACTCTGCAAAGACAATAGAGAGCAGTAGAGGGAATGCAGTAATAGCTGAGTGAGAGTTTAGAAATTAAACTTATAGGTATTTAATGAAGAAGCAGCATCAGGATTATTCATGGCTCCTTGTGAGGTACTAAACAATGTCAGGCCATCAGCCACAAATTATTGCTGTTAGTCAGAACTTCTGTCCACATATTTTAGGTGCAGACAATTGTCTGAATGTCACATAAGTCCTATTGTCAAGCCTTGATGTTCTATATCCATAAAATTGGGGGTGGGCATCCTGTCTAAAAGTCACAAGCTGTCCAGACTTCTGTCACCTGCCACCATGTCCACTTGGAAGCTGCTCTCATCTATTAATATTTATGCCTTTCCAGTCTGATTGTATGGAACGGATTTATTTTTTTTTCTGATAAAAAAGCCAGAGATCTGGTGATGATGACCTTTGAGCATCAGCAGCCTTCATTTTTATTCTCATGCTGATGAGGTGTATTTTTATTTCTTTGCTTAGGCATATTGCTCAAGTCCTGGTACATCTAAGTGACTGCCTTTGTTTGTGCCCTTATGGTTTTTTGCCATAAGGTGTTACGGAAATTCTTTCATTAGATGCTCCTGAGACTGAAATGCTCTCCTACTCACTCCATTATTGAGACTTAATGAGAAATACAGACATTTTATTTGATGTTAATTAGAGCTTGTGCCACTTACTCATCTTATTCGATGTTTAACTATGCATACACCAAGTTGTGACTGATTGATTCATTCTGTGAAAGGCTGACTTCCTAGCAATTTAATGCTTAGTTTCTTTGTGTTATTTTGAAAGTAAACTCTCCCCATTTTCTAGCAGTACAGTATTCTTAAAAACCATGCTGAAATACTGAATGTTTTCTCAGTGAGCGTTTATAGCTTGTTTTCCCAACGATACCTGCTTTCAGCAGTCATGAAGAGGCATAGATCTTCATTTCATCATTTTACTCTACAGAGCATTTCTACTAATTTCAGTATTGGGGAATAAGATACTATCTGATATGGACAAAGCAGAAGAATCTGGACCCAAATTTTTGGTTGGCAGCAGGACACCTGACATTGTGAAATATACTGTTGCCTTCCTGGATGGGTTACAGGTGCTGAAGTACAGGGAGATCCAAGGAAAAAAAGAAATAGCCACAATTTCAAAGCCTTGGCAAGAGGCCACCATTTGCCCTTGAATGTGGGATACAAAGTTCCTGTTGATTTGGACAAGAGACTCCTGTAACCAAGGCCAAAATTTGGCACCGGAACAATGGATACCTAATCACTTCCACTACCTTTGGCTTTTATTATTTATTAGTACTGAGTAGTGGTAGCACTTCAAAACCCCATTGTGCTGGGGTTTGTGCAGGGAAACAAAATGAAATGGTCTTCACTGCTGAGTCCAAAAAATCTAATCTAAGAGAGAGCAACCTGGTCAGTATCTAGCACCTTGTTTCTAAACATACCTGCAAATAATAGGTATCTAACCTTCCAGATGGTCAGATGCATCCACACAGGAGACATCACTCTATGACTCCATCTGAAACTGGCATGCTGCCCAAAATATTTAGAAATTGGGACCACTTTAAATCACAGAGTGTAGGAAAGAGCTTTTCTGTTTGTGCATGGTACTGCACAATCTACCACACTGAGTAAGCCAGTGCCGTGTTCCTGAATGTCAAATAAAATTGATAAAAGCGTTTTAAGTCATGACTACAGAGTTAATCTATACCTATGAAAACAAGGACAGATGTCAGAGGACCCAACCTTTTTTATTCTGCATAAGTGTGCTTCTCCAGGCCAAAAACTTATTTAAATAGACTCAACGTATGAAGACTAGCTCAAGGCAGTGCAGATGCTGCTGCTGTGTGCCACACCCCACTTCCCTCCTACCTGTAGGAACTCAGGCCACTGCCAAAGGACGGTGTGTGGCAATGTCATTTGCATCCTCCTTGCAGGTTTGGTTTGTTTGTTGTTTTGTGTTGTTTTTTTAAAACTAAGATTTCTTTACTTGCAATGGTGGCTTTGCGGTGGTCCTGTTGATTGCTTTTGAGAAGATGGGATTTTGCTATCCTGATTGTGAGTTCTCCTTGGCACATGCTAACCTCTCACCTAAGTTGGCCATTTAACCTCCACAAGATGATGATAGAGGAGAGGTCACATGAACATGCACTGGTGTGTTTTCTCTACTGGTTGGATTTTCCCCTTTTTGGCTCTTAGCATCAACATGGTGAATTTGGTCAGTGTTTAAAGGGCCACTGATGCATTTGAACAGGTTAGAAGGCAGAGCTCATAAGTAGCATGGAAAGCAGTTCTAGTAAATGAAACACCGTGAAAGATAAGATGTAATTTTGTGAGTAATTAATATATTTTATTTTCATTAAACAGCAACTAATATACTCTTGGTCTAATATCCACTGGCACCTTCATGTTTATCAAGAAAAAAAGATCTCTTCATCCATATTAATCACACAGTGCTAGTTACTGTTAATTAGTACTTACTCTCAAGTTTTCCTCTTGCAATAGATTAATCTATTCAGTTTTAATCAACAGACATAATAGAAGAGAGAATACTGGTCTCAAAAAGCTGGCAATACTGACTCAATATCACAGTAAAAACATCTATTCCAGGATCATGCTAACCAATTATTCATGGCCTGAAACTGCAGACCTTAAAAAAGCAACAGTCCTTTTACCTTGACATAGAAATTGTAGGAAAAATCCCTAAAAAAAGGCAAGGTCTGAAACAATGCTGTGTCTTAAGCTACAGATAGGAGTGAAATTGTGCAAGAAGTAAGGCGTGCTGCATGAATAATGCTCATGGGTTTAAATCTGCTCCAGTCTAACTCTGCAAGTCTGTACTCAGTAAAGGTAGTATTTCCCATTGACTTCCGGGGGGTTTACAGCCCATCATGCATTAACATAGCAAAATCAATCAAATGAATTGCAGCACCTTCCACAGATGATAGAGTTGGGCTGGTGGTTAGGTAGAAATCTGTGTCATTCAGAATGATGCACAGTGCAACATGAAGGAGGGGCATGTTCTTCTTGCCGTAATGCTGCATGAAACAAAGATTTTGAAACTTTTTTGAAAAAAAGTTAAGAAGGAGGCACCAGTAACACTGCCCTGGAAGCTCTGCCTATCTGACCCAGTACTGTGCAGGGCTCTTGTCTGATCTAAATAAAGAGGGTTAGACAGAGCTAACTTTTCCGTTCTCACTGATGCCAGAAACATAACTTTATCTATATGATTTTTTTCAATTTTGGAGTATGTTTTGTAACAATGACATTTGAAAAGTCATATAATTCACTTCTCCTAGCTTTTTCAGTTACGAGCACAAAATCGCTTTTAATTCTTTTTCTGATAACCTGAATTGAAGTGACAACATCTTGTACAGTAGATAAGGAGGAAAAAAAAAAGAAAAAAGGAAAGAACTATAAACATCTGCTTCCTGCTTTTTTGCTTTCCGGCGGAGCTTATTAAATCCAAACTGAAGCATTTTCAATCACATTAGAAAACAGCCCCCTCTTGTGATGGAAGAGCTGTTTGTGTAATGTGCATACAGGATGATGACATAGGGAAACCAGCACAGACGGGAAGAAGGCAAAAGTAGTAACCAAGGAAAAAATTCCACTATCCTAGTCTCAAAATTGCTCATTTTGCATGGTTTCATTCATAATTGTCTTGTGATGTATATCTATTTAAAGATTTCAAGCTTCTGTTCTCTTTAGTAAAAGTAGTAAATCAGTTGCACTGCTGAAACATCCCTTTTCACTCCCTTTCACCTCTTCTATTTTGTTTTATTTTTCTGTTTCAGGTACAGTAGTGCAGAGAAGCTCTCTGCCATAATTTCATTTGCTTCCACATCTGTACTCATTTTTTGCTTTAGTTACTTAATGTTGGATTATAAGCTTTCTGGGACAAGGATTGTTTATGCTTATACAGTGCCTGGACCAGTGAGGACCTGAATTAGTTATTCCGCACCCTGTTCACCAGCCTCATTTTCATCTCACTTCTGCTATATTGACAGTAGGACTTGAGGAGCTTTGTGGTCAGCAAAACAATTAATTCATCCAGCTGAAAACTAACCTGACCCAAAAAAAGAAAGTGAAAAACAAATACTCAAATGATGAATATAAGAAACAAATGGTGGGAGTCTTAGTCACAGCCCGCTTCCTCCCATTTCCTGTCTGCTACTAAGACGATCGTGCCCAGCAGCGCGATACCTTGCACAGAGACTTCTAGAAATATCCAGTTGGTCTTGGACTTTTCTCATGTCATTACTAAGCTATTTATTCCCACAAAAGGAGTTCATTTGCTCTGCTTTAAGGCTCAGCCAGACTTACTTTTTCTCCTGTTTCTAGATTCATGCGAACTTTAAGACTTTGGCGTGTCATATGTATGTGTTCTTTACATATGTCATATTGCAAGGAACTTTGACATTTAAAACTGCCCAGCAGAGAGACAGGTGGTTCCCCAAAGTTAGCAATAACAAGTGTTCAAACTTTTAAATAGTTAACACTGATGACTAATGACATAAACCTCGCAGAACATTGGATCCTACGACTATTGTTTCCTCTGTAGAAGCTCCAACTGCCACAGGACGAGCTGACCCACATCATATATATCTGCTTAATTCACTTAGACTCTTCTTAATAGTGTTGAACTTGTTACAAAAACAAGATTTGTGGCTTGTAATCTGAAGTGAACATAGGTTGCTCATGTCACATGCTTTAACACATCATCCAGCCACAAAATAAACCACACCCGGCAAGACCATAGTTTCACTGTTGGGACACATAACTATTCCATTGACTGAAGTAAGTTCTCACTGTCACAGCAAAATGTGACTTGTTCGTAGTTAAGTCAAGTGACTTCATGTTTCCTTTGAGTTCCACCTGCTGAGTTTCATTTTGAATTTCCCCTATTGGAGGCACTCCAAACCTTACCAGTCCTGGATTTCAGCTTTGTGTTGTATACAACACTCAAAATCACATTATTTCGTGCAGTTTCCACACCAAGTTATAAAGTCTTCTCCCATAAAGGCTCAAAATTAAAAGTAAGATGACAAGAAATCCTATGGCCCTTGTCTGTGGGAAATGAGGAGGTTACCGTCCTTTCAGCCAAGGAAGACCAAAAGGCTTCTTGCTGCCGAACCACTGGTTCAGATCGCTACATCTCGTCCACGCCACTGCTTCAGAGTTGCAAGCAGCCATTGTCAACAGTCGAGTGGCTGCTCCGAGTGACTCACACACCAGTTTAAAAAAATAAAAATATTTTTTGTCACAGGACCTACTTCTCTTTTACACCAGAAAGCAGAATGAAGTACATCTGTAATTTAAGGCTAAGTAAGAACGTTGTGACCTGATGACAAAGTCAGTAAGAGGAAGCTCAGCCGGCATGCCCCAGTTTGGTAACCCCAAAGGGTTTTGCTGATGGCAAAAGAATCTCATGATCCAATCCTTAAACTGGGCTGGATTTTAATTATTTATGGCTCTGTACTTTATAATACGCTAGTTTATGCTGGAAGGTAGTAGTAGTTGCAAGCAAGTTGATCTTGGACTACAGGTAATCCTAGACTTAGCGAAAGTTTCAGGCTACATAAAAGGAACAATTAAAACTCTTTATGGACACAACTGAAGCAAATGCCCAAGGCAGTTAGTTGTAGAGTAGAGTTGGGCTAGAATTAAACCATACACCCTGAGAGGTTTCCATATAACTAATGTGAAGATAGGGAACATGGGGACTGTTTCGCAAACTGAGCACGCTGGAAACAGAAGACTGCTAGAATATCAGCAGACAGCGAAAGAAAAGCGTATGAGACTTGTCCTGAAGAGCTAGACAGACAAACCTGTAGAGGAAAAGGACTTACTTGAAAGAAAGACTTTGAAACCACGTGAAAAGAAATTCCCAGAGCTTGCCTGTTTCTACGCTCATCTGGAAAACAAGGATGTGCTTGCACTTTTGTAACTAATTGTCTTGCATCAGGCCTGATTTGTGTAGTAAATTTCTCCCACCTAGACAGTTGAGGCTTCAAACACTAAATAATTTCTCTGTGGCAATAAACTAGATTATTTCAGTAGTTAAAAAATATTATAACTTTTTTTTTTCCTTACACAGGTATCTCAGATGAATTCATAACTCCCATGTTTAATTTTTATAAAAGCATTGGAGAGCTGAAGATGACACAGGAAGAATATGCACTGCTCACAGCCATCGTTATCCTGTCTCCAGGTAACTTCTAATCCAGAATTAAATATTAGTGGTTTTGGAAAGAAAGTATGAGGAGTGGGACTTGAGACTTGTAAAAACTTACATTCTACATAGACTAAGTGAGCATACATGCTTATTCAGTATATTCAGTTGTTAAATCAGAAAACAAGCGCACAAATCCAAACTCCAAATGTCCTGCTACATCATCTGGTTTTGCGTACAAGGAAAAAAGTGCTTAAGCACCCTGTTTAAAAAAAAATTACTGGTATCTATTCACTGCTAAGCAGGACAGGCTTCTTTTTTCAGAAAATACTAGATGTGGTTATGTGTACATCACTACAGACCATTGCGGAATGTCACATTTTTTAGAGGGGAAACTGGGAAACCCTGTAACTTAGAATAGAGAATGGTGATGAAGGTCTTCAGCCTTTACTGAATGAACACCAGCTAGCAAGAGCAGAAAGATGGTAGGAAGTTGCCCTCTTGACTATGAAGTGTTGGAAACTGACCTTTCAGAAGTATCAGCATAATAGTGTCTCAGCCCCGATAATGGGCTTTGCTGTAAAAACTAATTCTTTGACAACACAGAGTTAACTAGCTCTGCTTACAACATCCGGGGAAATTGTATTGCCTCAAACAAACTGTCATAGGAATGGGAGAAGAGGAGCCTGATGCTTCAGGACAAAAGACAGACACTGAGGTTTCCAAATCAGGTTTCATGGAAGATGGGAAGTTGAAGCAATTCCATTGCTCTTTGTCTCAGAGTGGCTTAGGAATTTCTTTTACATCAAAAATTTCAGTGACAAAAACTCCCCATATTCCTCTTTTCCTCCCTCTCCAAATACCCAAACACATACTTCCATTTGAACAACAACAACAAAACAAAAGGCAAGTATTTTCTAACAAAGAAGTTTCCTCTGAGGATGAGGATGTTTGATTTCTCCCTGGTGACCTGCGTGTCCACTCTTCTCTACTGGACAAATTCCTCACTTGTACTACACCTCCAAGAACTCATGCCATGCTGCTCAGCAGTTGCAATGCATCGCAGGATGTATTCAGGTGCAGAACTGCTCTGGGAGATGATGATACAACCCCAGAGAAACATTTCCAAGTTAAAACTCTTCAGTTTTTGAAAAAGTTGAAAGTTTCCCTTAGCTAGGAGTGGGAAGCTTACAGTAAAACCCCAAACCAAAAATAATATGTTAAACATTTTTATTGCCTCTTACTTTGAAAATAAATATTCTTGGTAGGTGGGAGCGTCAGTGCCCAGTGTAAATATTTGAATATTTTATATTCTTTTATCAGTGTAAATATTTACATTATATCAGAGCATATATTTGCTAATTGCTTCTTTTCTTTTAAAACCATAACCAGATCGACAATACATAAAGGACAGAGAGTCCGTGGAAAGGCTTCAAGAACCCCTGCTGGATATTCTACAAAAATTCTGCAAACTTCACCACCCCGATAACCCTCAACACTTTGCATGTCTTCTGGGCCGTCTTACAGAATTACGGACATTTAACCATCACCACGCAGAGATGCTGATGTCATGGAGAGTGAATGATCACAAATTCACACCTCTTCTCTGTGAGATCTGGGATGTGCAGTGATGGATACCTTTTATTTTATTTTAGGAGAAATATCTTTTTAAAGGACCACGTAGCATTTATTTTAATAGAAAAATATCCCACACTACATTCAATTTTCTTTACTGCATTTTTATAGAAACATGCCATGGATTCAAAAAAGTTATTTTGTTCACTATACACAGAATATTGTATAGCTATCAGATTGTCACATGTGAGTATAACTTTCTCTGTATTTATATTCTCTGATCAGAAAGAGTCCACCAACTTCTCAGAGGAACCCTGTTAATTCCTGCTGCGATTAAACTGACTGCAGTTATGGCTCCTCTTGACAAATGGGGAAATGCAGGTTTCCATTCATATTTTTTTCATTGCAGTGTTTTTGTGCTTGGCCTCCATTAAAGAATATATTCCAGATATTTACAGTAATAAACCAGCTGAAATGGTTAATCCCACAGTCATTTGCTGTTCAACTGTGAAAAGTGTTCACATAAGATGTGTAAGATGTTATTTCTTCAGGAGATGAAAAATTATGTAATGGAGAAAAGCCACACACACACACACACACACAAACCTCAATCCTTCTCATGATATAAACATGTAGCTTCATTTGCATTATTATTGCAAAGTGAAAATAATACAGTATCTATACTTTGTGAAAGTGCATTGCAGGTTATTTTGTTTTATGACTTTTGACTGTTGGTGCTTAGTGGCTCTGAAAAACATTGTTAACGTGTTTGACCGCTGTGTGAGGCAGTGCAGGCTCCCTGATGCCAACAGGAGCTGTAGGCAGGGTGGGTGGTTTCCTTGTGCCGGGATCTGCTCCCAGTGACATGAAACCAGGTGGCTGGGACACCCACATGCGACCGTGCTGTCCTGCAGATGGTGACTCTGCACTGCTGGCAGTGTGAGAAAGGCATTGGGCACAGAAATGGCTGTGCCCTGTTGCAGAAAGGTCTCTTTGGGTGTCAGCTGCTCCATGGGTAGGCATGCACCCCTGCTATGGTTTGAAGAACCCACAACAATTTATTGTTGTTTAGATAATTATTCTCTCACCTGATGACCCCTCCCCACCCAGGAAGGGGAATCTGGATAAATAAGGCAACCCAAAGGTTGAAATGTAAAAATTATTAACATTAATAATACTAAAGAACCAATATTGATCTTGATACCAACATAAAATACACAAGGGTTATACTCAGCCCATTCTGCCAGCAGGAACCTGTGCACCCCCAACAGTGGACAGCAAGCGTTGGACACGGCAAGCACTACAGCTTAGGGAGGAAGGGCTCAGGGGTCCAGCACTGGGGCAGGAAGTTCTCGGGACCACAGCCATCATGGCAGAGACTCCTCAGCAAACTTTCTAATTTATATTGAACATTTATTTCATGGTATGAAATAATTCTGTTGGCCAGCTTGGGTCAAGTGCCAGGGTCTCGCTGCTCCTCATCCCCGCACCTGGCAAGGATCAAAAACACCGAGAACTTGAAACCCACACAGCCTAGCTGGCTATAAAGTGAATGTTTTCACAAATTCTGACACTATAGTCTTCTAAAAATGCAGTTTCCCTGAACATTAGAAGAGGCCTTACTGGAAAGTAAAATTGCTGAAGAGGAACTATCCCTGTGTCGCTCAAACCTGGACAACCCGGCACGCTGGCTCCCACCGGCGATGACCAAATTCCCGACCACCGCCCCACGGAAGTGGAGCAGCTTCCACAGGCAGCTGGTGACACCAGGAGAAGGGGACGTCGAGGCCCCTGCTTTCATGACAGCCCAACCGCCCGGCCATCTGCCGCAGCGCCCGAGCAGCCCTCTGGCCGTGTCGCCGCAGCGGGTGGGGGACTGAGGCCTGACCCGGCCTCCGTGGGGACGACCCGGCTGCCAGTGGAGCCGTCACGCCCTTGCACCGCCTCAAA
>KZ505685.1:664386-722444 GCA_002844005.1 Limosa lapponica baueri | reverse complement strand
GTGGACGCCTTCCCCTCGCACCGGGGTGTGGCGGTACCCCGGGGCCGGTCCGGCTCCGCTGCGAGGGTCGCGCTTGCAGGGGTGCATGGGGCGCGGCGGTCCGGAGCGGTGGCGCTCGGTCAGTTACGCCTATCTTAAAGGGGCAGCGCTGGAAAGGTGCTGAGCATCGCAGGGAGCCCCGTGCAGCGGGGACGGACCCCGGTGCTGGGCTAAGCCGGTTACCGAGCTGGACTCGGTCACTCTTCCAGGGGCGAGTTAGCCTCACTGGCGTCGATGCTGGAAGTGAAGTGCTGCGAAATTTACCCAGGGGAAGGGAGAGGGGAGAGTTTTTGCATAACACCCTTCAAACCAGTCTCTCCTGCGCCTCGCGCAAGCGTTTGAGGATGCGGTGCTGTTTTTATAGGAAATTTGCCCTAGTGCTGTCGGCTAAAATGCTCATTCGTTTTGCTTAGTAAGCCGAAAACTGTCTGGCTCCTCTCTTTGCCCCAAAAGCTGGCCATATGCCAGGGATGCTGTGTGTCACCTTTGGCATAGTATCAGATCAAGACATGGGAAAAAGTGCATGTATACCTTTAGGACCTATAAGGCATAGCTGGCCTATTGTGTTTGGAATTCTAAATGTACTGGGTGGATCTTTCATAATAAGACAGGATTTTATATTTAAGTCATAATGAATGCCTCCTGACTGTGGCCAGCCAGCAGCCTGCTTCTTGGCCATCAAGCGATGCTCCCCTCAGTGTTGCTTTGCTGGATGAAGTGTGGGGTGGAAATGGGAGGGAGAGAAGGGTTTGTGATTGAGAGCGAGTGAGAGGGGTAGCGTGTCTCCTGTTATCCGGCCTCTCCCCAAACTGGATGCTCCTGTGGTAAGGGAGCCGTCTGCCCGTCTCCTGCGGAGGTGCCGGCTATTGAGATGAAGCGCTCCTTCCTGATTCCAAGTGGGTTTCTCTGCCCTGGCAGGTGAATCCAGGGCCTTCGCTGCCCTTTGGAGGGGGAGAGCGGACTCACTGCCATGTGCTGTGTGCGCTGTCATGGAGAGGTGCAGAAAGGCAGTCCCCGAGGAGAGCAGTGAGCGTGCCTTAATGTAAGGAGTTGGTTGCCAACTTAAAGCCCTTCACCTTGGACCGACTAGTCTGGTTCTCTCTCTTTCATGCCTCTGAGGCCTCCCCAGGGAAGCAGAGCTCCTGCTGACTCAGTATTGCAACAAAAAGGCTCTGTAATTGCTGTAGTGATGGGAGAGAGTAGCGCTCCGCTCCTTGGATGTCTCTTGTTGTGCCTACCTCTTTTCTTCTGCATGTTAGGATATGTGTACCCAAAAAAAAAATCTTGCCTGTCTTGTAGCTGGTTTCAACAGATACTGACTTGACAGCTTCTTTCATTTCAGAGTGTTTAAAAATGTGGGTTTTGGTAGGTACTGTCAACACTAATCTACAGTTTGCAGCTGCTCTGGGTTAGTCTGTTGTGACTGCCTTTGGGTGTTGATGGAATAGAAGATGATGTGTTATGTATCTTAAATACAGGGTGAAGATGTAAAAGTGTTTCTACCCAAGGTATTTTTAATAAGTCTGTGAACCCAAGGCTTTGTAATGAGTCTGTGAATCCCTTTAGGTTCCAGTTAAGCTGGGTCAATGGCAGCTTCATCGATATTTTGGGTATCTATGGAGTTGTGGATTTTTGTTTTGTTTTGTTTCTTTGTAAACTGTGCAGTCAAGTAAAATGGGGCTTGGACTCGGTTCATCTTGTGCTATAGATGGCTTGTAATTAGTGTAGCGTGTCTTGCTGGTTGGGCCCCAGTGAATGATCTATAAAACCTGATACAACTGATAGTAAGCAGACTATCTTGTGTAGCATCTAAGAGCATGTGTTCAGCACCCTGAAGTATTTGCGTAAAGTGCTTTAGTGTTTGCTGACTTTGCTGTTTCTCAGATTGCCTGGGGGCAAAGTGGTGGGCACCTCTGGAGAGCAGAGGCAGACTATGGTCTTGCAAGGCTCTCTTTGTGGGGTGTGTCTGCATCCCCTTTCCTGAGGAATTCCTGTCCCTGCACCACATGTCAGTAGATAGGTACGTTTTTCTCACCTCTCTTTCCTAATGTTGATCCATAGCTCTAGTCCTTTATCAGAGGTTTGGCAGTCAGCCAGCCAAAGACAGTTCCTGCCTTCCCCAATATATCATTTGGGGCCGACCGCCCATCTCACAGTAAATCAGTGTCGCTGTATTGATCCAGCTGTAAGATGTTACTAGGCAGTGTTTCTCCTCTCCTCCCATCCCATAGAGCCTGTTGGCAGCAGAAGCGCCAGCAGAAATCAGGTATTTTCCGGGAGCACTGCTGGAGGTGGGGGGTCTCTACGTTTGTTGAGCTTGGAGCTGGGCTGATTGCCCCTCTGGTTGGGAAGCACTTGCAGGTTTCTGGTACTTCCCCTGTTTTAAGAGGTGAAGCAGGTAGAGAGCCCTCCTTGGGGATATCAGCTGGCCTGGAAATGGGAATGGCATGGTCTAAGGATATGGGTGGGACACGATACAGCACATTTTCATTCTGGGGTCTTTTCTCTCACAGCTGTGACCCCTGAGCACCAGACGCTTGTTGAATGAAGGCGAGTTGATAAATCGGCATACGTAGAAACTGATACAGTTGTAGCTGGAGCTGCCTGAATTCAATATCAAATACTTGTTTAATTCATTATGTACAGCTTTTTGAAGCAGGGAACACAACTGGTTTTAATAGAAGTTAGATTTGGTTATGACTTTGCCTGGTATTGCAGTATTCGCCTCACCACAGCACCTTCTGTGCCTTTGCAGGCTGACTACTTGAAGGTGGCAGACTTCTGGGTATTCTCATCCCATGCCTCTCCCCGTAAGTGATAAGGCTACGTTAATCTGTATTCCCTGCAATCTCAGAGCTGGACTGTTTGGGATCTGAAAATGGGTAATTGTTATTATATTAATTTTTCAACTCAGAATTTGTGCAAGGTAACCTATATCATCAGAGGTTTGTTTTTTTTTTTTGTTAAACGTTATTCAGATGGCCTGATATTAAGTGAAGCCGTTTGACTTTCTAGAGAGCCCTTTGGCATATGGGCTTACAAAATAACATGTTTTAGAAGAGCAGGTCCTTGAAGTTCAAGTGCCACAATTTTCCTTTTTCTGTTCTTTTTTTTTTTTTCTAGACTAGTTTTTGTTACACATGCCACAAAACTGCAGATGCTGAGCATTCTTGTGATAGCTGCTGTGTGAATATTTTGCTTTGTTCGTGTTTTGAGTGCTCCCTGTGAATTAGGCTGCCTTTTGTTTTCCCTTGGCATGCTAGAGCTCTTGTTAGCCTATATGGAGCTCCTTATTTTAATGAGACCAGCTTCTCTACTGGCTGTTCTGTTGTTGGTTTATTTATTTTTTTAATCAATGAAGCCTCTTACTGCAACTCTCTTGGGACAATAGCTTTCTTATGCTAAAGGAAAATGTATTCCCCTGGACAAAGCTGTGGGAAGCATAACATGCTCATTAGTAATGCTTGGTATATACACTGCCCTTCTCTTGTTCATTCATAGAAGGAAGAATGACATCAAGGAGAGGATATATTTTATTTTTTTTTCTTCCCTAGAAATAAAAGGAGGGGGAAAGATATCACTTGAAGTGTCTCTGATAAAGTTTGAGAAGTGCTAGCAGTCCTGATACAAGAAAGTGGCTTCAGTCTGAAAACAAGCTGGTTCCTTATTTGCTGGTCGTTGAGGTAAGTTGTTTGAAATGCCTAATGTTTGGTCCTATGTGGCGTGGGAGATTCAAGGCAGTGGGAGGGAAAAATGGGGAGGAAACGGCATCGTTCTGCTTTCTGGGTAAGAGGAAGGGGGAGATTTTTAATGAGAATCAGGTCCTCAGTGATGGACTATTTGGCCTTTTGTTGTAGGAAGGCCAGGTTGTGCAACAGATGGAGAAGAGACGAATACTGTCTGTGCATAAAGTTTAAACATCTGGGACAGGAGAGAGGAGTTATTCATTTTTAAAGGAAAACAGATGAGTTAAAATTGTCTGGCTATGGTCTACAATCTGGTTACCAGCCTAATCAGTAAGATGAAGTTTTATTGCAGCTATTAAGAAATGGAGCAAGAAAGTTGTTTTTTAACTGCTTTCAAGACTCAGATAGGTGCATTTTGAGGTTGTAATGCCTTCCACTACCACTGTGGAGAATTATACTGAGGAAATTCCCTCTGGTGGGGGTGTGTGTGCAGCTAACCTGGTAATACTGCACATCTCTTGACCTGGAGCCTGTGGAGAGACTTACTGATCCCCAGCCCAGTGTAGATTTTGTGCTGGGTTTTCCCATGATTGAAAGCATTGCTGGAAAATACTATGTTGGCTTCAGGAGAGAAGTTGTTGACCAGATTGCCTTTAAAACTTTCCTTAACAATTGTTTTGCCAGGGAATTGTCCCGATAACCATACTGCTGCAATAGTTTGCAGCATTCTGTTGAAAACCTGGGCATGTGCTAGCTGCCTGGAAATCTAAGTGAATAGAAGTGAATCCCAATAGAAATTAATAAAAGCATTGATTTCTCTCATGTAAAGGAAGAACTCTTATTCTTCAAAATTATTTTCTTGCTTTAAGATTTTCATAATCTTCAAAGTATTTAATGTAAACTCAGGATGCTCATATGTGTATGCAAGCATGTACAAGATACACTTGTGATAGCTGAGAAGGAAGGAGTGAATGCCAACATTGTTAAATCCAAGAATGGTTTGAAGTATTTATAGTATTTATATTTCTCTTTGGCAAAGTAAATGCCTTACAGCTCTTCAAAGTCATGCAAACCTTTGAGTATTATTTATGCATACGAAGTTAGTTGCTACTTTGTGCTGTAATAACTGCTGCTTTATTTAAGGGCAGAGAACCGAAGAGAACTGAATACTGTATTAAAACCTTAGCTGCTAAGTAACTTCCCTCTTTTCCCCCTCCATTCCTGATTAGACTCGCTCATATTTTTCCAAAAGCACTAGTGTTTTTTTCTTGGGATTTTCATGGAAGAGGGACTGTATTAAAAAAAATCTCTTCTCTTTCCCCAGGGGGAGAAACTAATGTAAATGCAGATGACCATGCAGAATGCAGTTCAGGTAAATGTCTTTTGTAATGTTTGAATTCTGCATAGTACTTTTCTTTTATTCAGAGGTCTGCCCTGAAGCAGATAAAATGCTAGAATCCCCAGAGTTATCTCTAGGTTTTGGTTTTTTTTAAAAAAAAGAGTAATAGTTTTCTTATTTTCCAAATGGAGCAGGGTGACAAAATAGATAATCCAGTGTTATATCTGATAGGTGATCCTTTCTCTTCCAAGGTGCTGTTACCTAAGAAGGTTTTGAAGTCAAAGGCTTTTTTATTTAAAAACTTGCTTGATGATTAAGAGGTGTTTTTAAAACTCCTATATTCTAGTTAATCACTTAAGTATAAATAAATAAATAGATTTTATACACACACTGAACTGAAGAAAAGTAGTTAAGGATTACCAGAGGGAGTCTTTGTCTTTGGGAATTTTGTACATGAAATTTCAGTGTGGTCCTTTTCTTGAAACTGCCTCTCAGTTTGAAAATATGCAATTCTTTAAGAGAAATCCTAAGGATTTATGTTCAAGAAGTGTGTTATGTTCTTATATGAGAATATGTTTCCTCTTTTAACATCATCATCTTAATGATTTAAATACAAAATGCCCCTGAAATGTTTGATCAGAGAAATCAGTCTGTAGTAAATTACATGATAAACTGCAGATTTCATTACTTAAAATGCGCTAGGGGAAAAAAAAACCCAAACACAAATTTAATGCGTGTTTTCTTTACTCAATATCCAGGAAAGTATGTAATTATAAATCCAAAGAAGTCATGAGAATGAATGTAGTAGTACTTTTGATGCAGCAGTTACTAATGAGAGCCACACCGTTGGTGACTACTGTTGTGTTGGTTTGGTGATCTGTCTGAAGGGGAATGAACACTTACTCTTTAAATAATAGACCTTTAGTTTAATTCAGAAGTGCAAGTTGTCATCATCTGACTGCAAATGTTAGAGCTTGTTGTCTTCAGCTTACTGAAATCTTCTGCAGGTGTGGTTTGGAGATGACCTTCCCTTAAGTCCCCGAAGTCCTTTGACTCCCAGGCATGGGCCAGGTTTGGCAGATGTGTGCCTGTATGACCAGTGGATATCCGTGCGGCACGCAGCAACTTTGGTGCCTATGCAAGAAGATCTGTCGATCTGGCTGTCTGGCTTGCTGGGTGAGGTTAAAAATAAATCCCTGTCTAATAAATTTCAAAGCGCTTTCCAATATTCCAGTCAATGCTGACGCTTAATGTCTATAGTACTATTAAGATCTGGTGTATTTGAGCCTGATTGGCTAGAAGAATTACATTAAAATGCATGCTTCGGTTTTGGATTTTATTAGCTACCACCTCTTAGAGGTAGGATGATTAATCCTTCTAATTTATATTCCTGAATCTGGTTAGTCTAATTAAAATCAAATTAAGTGGATATTTTATTTTAGTTTACTTGTATATTTCTACTAATTTTCAGCCTTTAACACTGGAATGCTGTTTGAGTTGCCTCTAAGTTCATAAGAAACTTCTTTACCTTCTGTGGAGTAACTCTAATATTGACGTTCTTTTTTTTAGGAATAGAAGTCAAAGCAGAACAGCTGCTTGAAGAACTTGATAATGGGGTTCTACTCTGCCAATTGGTTGGTGTTCTTCAAAACACAATTAAAAAATGTTGTAGTTCAAATAGCTTAAGGGTGAGTTATATTGTGATTTTTTAATACATATATAAACTCTTTAATTGTAAGTGGTGGTAAAAGGAAAGCAAGCAAGTGAGGCTTCCCAAAGTGGCATTCTGTGTGCTGCGTATCCGGAGACTGATTAACAAGAGTGGGGTGTTACACATAGATAAACTGTCCTTATGCAACAAAAGCCTCACTTTCTTGGTCAAATCCTAAGGTCCTTACTAGTTTTTTTGATTTGATTTCAGTAGAAGTCTTGCCAGAGGAAGATCTAGTCGTAGTCTGGAGTTTGTTACCCAATAACATCAGTGTGGGTTGGTAATAAGATATCCATTGGCACTTGGTGGAATGTTTTATTCCAGAAACTGGTGGCTAAACTCTAGTATATAGGTTAGCCATGAAAATATCCCTATTGAGATATACCTGAAGATGGCCTTTAGTGTTTTTGTTAGGAACCAAGGCTGAGTTGAAACATGAATCTCAAGCAACTTCCAGTCTGCGTTTGTACGATGAAAAACGCTGATCTGTCCCTTTGGAGTACAAAACCATGTAACACTGGTGCAAGTGGAATATGTTCAATGTAGAAGTACCCTGAATAGCTACAGATATGCTTGGATTTGTCAAATAGTAGATCACCAGCTGTTGTACTCTGATTGGTAGTATTTCCCTTGAGGGTAGGAGGAACTGTTTCACCATATACAGACCAATTTTTTTTCGTATTTATCTTTTACTGTTTTATCTAGTAAAAGTGGTAAGATGGAATACCCCCTACAGTAGCCTAGCTTTTTCAGTAGAATACATGGTGGGTTGAACACAAAATAACCGCTGTTTCTGTGTTCTGAATTTAGGGTTTATTTTCCTGTGAAAATATGCTTTGAAATATGTTGGCAATGTTGATGTGCACAATGTACTTTTTGTTTTCTTCCCTCACCAGAATTTTCCTATGAGAAAAGTTCCATGTAAGAAGGATGCTCCATCAGGATCTTTTTTTGCCAGAGATAATACAGCCAACTTTCTTAACTGGTGTAGGGCCATTGGAGTTGATGAGACTTATCTCTTTGAATCTGAAGGTTTAGGTAAATCTATCTTTTTGTAAGACTTGCTTTGATTTGTATGTGGATGACTACCTGGACAGAGAGATTTTTTGTGTAGTCTTGTGAAGCCTTTGTCACAACTGTACCTGTCTTCTGCAAGCTATTAATGCTTTTATTTATTTTAAAGCAGTGTTCCCATAAAAGCCTTGAAAAATCAGTTCCGTGACTGCTCTAACCTGCATGATGCTTTTCCAAACTTTTAAAAGTTGCCGTGTGGGAGGAAGGGAGGAGTGAGAACTGTGCAGCAAACTCCCATGTTTTCCTTCAGTAAAAAGGCCCACTGAGAAACAGCAGAGAAACGTGTGGTTTCCTTTTCCCTACGCAGGAAGACCACAGGGCCATGGAGTCAACTCACAATAAGATCCTTTATTTGGTATTGGAGCTCATTTTTGTTGCAGAAAGCCCTCAGAATAATGCATTCATGACAGCTAAATTTGGTAGCTACATCAGGGCGTTGTGCCTGAAGTGGCAACAGTCTGTTGGTAATTAACATTTACTGCGGGACCTACTTGACATGACTCTAAACCATTTTTATTTTCCGATTAAATAAGATAGTTATAAAAATAAATATTGCCAACTGTGTGTATTCCTGCTGCAATGCACAGTCTGTCCCTTTTAACAAACAACTTCTAGAAGGATACTTCCAGATGGAATAAATTTTTTTGACTGTTAATTAAGAGGAACTGTGCTTTCATCGCGTGGTAAATAATGAAATGCTCTTCTACCTGCTATTATGTCAGTAAAAAATAATTAATACAAAACTTTCTGTGGCAAGCCAAATACTGTTGGGTTCTTTTGTTGTTTTGCTTTTTTTTTTCCTTTAAAAAAGGCAAAATATCTGCCTGTTAAGCAGAATAGCAAAAAAATTGCAAAGTACTTTTGTTTTCAGTAATCAAATGAATTTGTCACAATATTTACTAAATTTTCTTGAAGTCTTTGTGCCATTTAATGCTATTTAAATGGGAGGCACTATTTTCATTAACTGCTTTTCTGTTAAGATCTCCTCCCTGCCTGTTGGACTGGCCATGCCTTCTCTACTGGATAAGTCATCTTTTAAAATAGTTGAGAAAATTTGCATCTGTCTCATTCTGATTTAATTAGGGAGTGTATCTGTTCCTTCGGTGTCATGAAATACAGATGAGTGGGAGAACTGAGCTATAAGAAAATTAGTTTTAATATTTTTTTTCAGTTCAACTGGTATGAATTGCATTGCTTAAACATCTTAGTTCCTGTAAGTGGATGGGTAACTAGAACCTGTTTAGCCTCCCTGAGATAAGCAGACAAGATTTCCTAATGCTGTGGCTTTCGCTCATAGACAAGAAGTGTTTTGAAGTCTGATTGTAACTCTTGACACAAGCTCGCTTTGTGGCATAAATATCTTCTGTGAGCCTTTTTGGCAGTTGGAATGAGCTGACTTGCAGCCTCCTTGATGAAACATTCTTTCCACTGATGTTCTCCATCAAACTTTCAAGCTATTCTTTATGAATAAAATGGAGGAAAGACAATTTGACAATTATTCTTTTCTGATTAGATACATGTAGCAGCACCTCCTGAAAAGTGTGGACGGCTGTGATGGAAATAAATTAAGTGGGTCCTGAGACAGCAGAAAGCGAGAGTAGCCATCATGGGATGCCCTTTGACATCAAGCCAAATGTCTTGATCTCTGCTAGGGATTTTTCTTTTCTAGATTCAGGCAAATTATGCCTCTTCTGTTACAGCTGACAAAAACACTTATTAAAAAAAAAATAAAAATTAAATGACCACTAGTACTTTTTAGATTATAGCTGTGCCAACTTTCTTTTCCAGATTTACCCTTCATAATCAGATCTCTTAAAAAGTAGACTTTGAAACTGTAGTAGATGGTGTAAACAAGAACACCTGGCTTGATACTCAGTTTATACTTTAGGAAACACTTCAGTCTTATTTAAAGCAAAGTCATTTTAAATATCAAATTTAACATCAGAAAGATTTCATCTGTAAATATAGAGGTGGCTCATTAGGCTTCTTTTTGGAGTGAATTTCCAGTTTCTGCTAAATATTGTTACTGCACAGTATGAAGATAGTCAGATTTGTTTATATAAATGTTACACCATAGGAAAATTGTGTCTATGGCTTTTCACATTTCTTATACTTGATGGTGGTGAGGGAAAGAATGGCACCGTGTGTTTGTATGTGTGTGGAGGGGAGTTGAACGACCTTTCTCCCAGCCTTTGGTTTCTGAATTATTAGGCAGTATACATAGTTGGCCTTGTTTCTTTTTTCTTTCTCTTTCATACTTAAAGATGGAAGTTGCAAGAATCCAAAACAGACGTTGCTTTCCTCCTGCCTCTTCTATTCTACAGTGCAGCAGTAAAAATAATTGAATGTTTTCATTTCAAAGTTGTCAAGAAAACCCAGAACAACTGCCATGGTGACCTACACACCGTTTGGCTATCACTCCACTCTTCCATCTCATTCTTCAGCTCTCCAGATCGTGATTTAGTGTGTCTGTGGAGTCAAGTGCATGCAGCTGTTAAAGCTGCTCTGAACTGAGGGGTGCAAAGCAGCCTCTGCATTGGGCACTAGGTGGGAAAATGTGGGTACAGTCTACAGCAAAGTACAGTGGTACAGCAAAGCCTAGTGCAAAACTCTTGTGCTACTAACATGTCTGAAATAGTGTTGCATCTTCTCTGTGGTCACAGCCAGTATCTGATGTTTGCAGCTGAGAGTTTGCCTCTTAAACAAATGTCATTCTTACCTCCTCCTTGTGTACAGGGATTTTGACCCTCTTACTCAGATGCTCACAAAGATACCAAATTCTGAAGAAAATCTTTGGGTGAATGGGGCATGAGGTGGGAGCTGATAACAAAGGTTGAAATGAGAGTATAGCCTAGGGTCGGGGAGCTGCCACTGGCAAAGTGGTATCTTCTAGTGCAAATGGGTGAATCTGCTGTATGGATGGACCCTGCTGGCACCCAGAACTTTTAAAGTGATAAGAAAAAGGATCTGTTGCTTACTGAAATGGTAAAAAAATCACCCAGATTATTGTTTCACAGACAGGTGTTTAAACCACTTAGGCTGGCTGGCTGACTGCACAGTCATCCACTTGTCAGCTAGATCCTTTGCAGTTTATTCCCCTACAGTTGTTCACCTATAGAGTGTGTGCCTATCTGTCTGTATGCGCAAGCACAAACAGGTGGAGTATGCTTTCCTATTTGCAGTTGTTGAATGCTTTTCATCTTTAAAACTACTATAATATATTTGGGGATAGGGAGGGGAAAGCTCTCAGATCTCTTTCTTTGCCGATCACATCAAGAACAAACAGCGTAAAATCAAATAAAGTGGTGGAGAAAAGTGACTTCAGGAGTCCCAGGATGGGTTTAAACACCTTATGGAATAGAAAACTAGAGTTGGAAAACATACAGCGCTTTATCCATGATAATGTAGCTTGCCTCTGGATAGAATGATGGCAAAGTTATAGTCACCTATTCCTTATCTTTTGTTCTCTGTACCTAGTTGCACAGGCCTCCCCACAATAAACATGAGCTGTAACTCCCTTTTATTCTCTTCCCTTTCAGTTTTGCACAAGGATCCAAGACAAGTGTATCTTTGTTTGTTGGAAATTGGACGCATTGTATCCAGGTATGTGATCCATAAACACTCTTAACAAGAAATTGAAGAACATATTCTATTAAGTAAAAGCTAATGCAAAGCTAAGACAATCTGCAGTCATTAACATCTACTGCATTGCACTTAATTCTGTGCAGAAAGTAATGAGTAGCTTTTCTAGGACAAAATGAGTATTTTTTTTTCAAATATTTATCAGACTTTTCACAGAGAAGTGATCAGATCCACGCTGTTCTTTATACTTCTATGTTCAAACGGTATATTCACCTAATAGATAAGAGTACGTCTTGGGAGAACTCGCTGAGCATTAAATAGTTTTAGATTTCTAATTTATTTCTAGTGCAGAGCTGGAAGCTTTAAGATAGTTGATCTAAATTGGATCTGACCTAAATTGTGTAGTTTTGACAGTATTTTTATTGCCTTCTCTGGTAGCTCCAAGACCACCTTTGGGAGGACTTCTACTAGAAACTCAAGACTTGCTCCTTTTTGCGTTATTGAGGCTGTTATTCCTCTGACTGATGTAGTGCTGTTCTCTGTCAGTCAAACTACTCAGAATTTTGCATGTTTGTAATCATCAATTTCTTTTTGTTTTCTTTAGCAATTAAACTCTCTACTTTTGTATTTATTTTGAGGTATGGAGTTGAACCTCCTGTATTAGTAAAACTAGAGAAGGAAATTGAGCTAGAAGAAACACTGCTGATGACCTCTGGACCACCATCACCTATTAGTACAGCAAAGTCATGTTGTCACCATGGAGAGCTACATGAGGCAGTAAGTACTACTTATTGTCATCTGGGCTTTAAGTCAAACTATGATCTGGCTCAGTAAACAAAGGCTGTTTTTCATCTAGTATTTGTGAGCCTCCTTAAATAGAAAACAGAAGGGTATGCACCTCTTATGAACAACTTTTTTTTTTTTTTTAAATGTAAGCAAAATGCTGTCATATATATATTGGAGTTAATGCGTCAGTGCATATAACTTGCCTTGATTTCCACCCACCCTTCCCCTTTCATTGCTTCTGTGAGTATAAGAAATAATCTCATTCAATTTTTCAGGTGTGACAATATTCTATGACTGTAAGATGCTCCTCTTCAATTTGATCTTTTCATAAAACTTCATCAAATATTAAAGTAGACTTTGATGGAACTCTTTTGAAAAAGACTTTAAATAAAATGTCTGTAGCTGTACCAGTTGGAAATTAATATGTATGCAGAAAAGGAAATTATTTGTACATCTTGTGAATTGGTCCAAAAGGAATGATTAACAACTTTACTATTTTGCTTAAAAATGTGTGTTGTGACTTTAAAATTCATTTATTTTAAAGGTCCTCTGTGTTGTAATGTAAAACTTCTGTTTCTTCACAAGATCTTCTTCACAAGATTCTTGTGCTGTCTGAAAAGTCTTACAATTTCTCCTGCTTGATAATAGTCCTGACCTTCCAATTTGTTCAGTTTCTAAGTGGCTGTAAGAGGCACATCTTCTCTAAACCTGGACTTATTTGGGGACTACCTTTCTTTTTTTTTTTTTTTTTTTTTTTTCAGTGGTTTCCTTCTCGGGTGTCATATAGAAAGTTGACTTATAAAAGCCTTACAAAAAGTTGAGGAGAATGTTGAGGTGGATTCGGTCACAGGAGAGACCCAGGCACTTGTTTCAATTTCCAGAGGCTGTAACAGTTTTCTTAGAAGGTCATGGTTGGAATTCCATGCTACTATGCAGTGTTACAGACAGTGTTACATACAAATCTTAAAAAAGTAGAAATAACATAAAATTGGATTAGAATGACTTGGAATATTTGTCTGTACATACAGTTTGTTCTTTCTTTGAGTATTCTATTCTACATTTTGAAGCTCTATGTAGCGGAGATTTTTTTGTGAGGGAATAGAATTCTAGTGTCTTAGAGTATGAGATGAAGATATCAGTATCTTTTCTTGTATTAAATATCTCAATATACTGTTAAACACATGCTTCTGTCAAAATACTAACAAATGTTTTGAATTTTAATAACTAGGTTAAACATATAGCAGAAGATCCTCCCTGCAGTTGTTCCCATCGATTTTCAATTGAATACTTATCGGAAGGACGTTATAGATTGGGAGATAAAATACTCTTCATACGAGTAAGTAGTTGCTCAGAATCCCAATGTATTTTCATAATGGAGAGAGAAATGCTTTTAAGTGGAATACCTACTTTTATGGTATTGTTTTAGAATTTCAGAATTATTTAGGCTAGGACACCGCATTATCCAATATCCTATTCAAAGTAGGTGTAGCTAATTAGATCTTACAACTATTGGTTTTACAACCTCACTAAGCTAAGCATGTTAATGTTTTTCTGTGTGTTTCTAAATTTGCTATAGCGACTTGCAATATAAATTAAGGTAATACAATAGAATATCCTGAGAACACTGCTTGTTCAAAATCTGGATGCTTGGGGTTTATAATTTTTAGGATAGTTGAGCACTGCCCATCTTCAGCAGTCATAAGAGTTTCTGGGATTAAAATGTTACGAGGCCATCCATAATTTGATCAAACCTGTATCCAAAACTCTGTATACTAAATAAAGATGCTGACAGAATGGTTAAAATGTCTTCTGTATATATGCTTTCGTTACTTCCTGATGCATAATGACTGTCGCTGCAGGAGAAACTATCTAACAAAATAATTGGGAAGTATAAGCCTTATTTATTACATAATTTTTCTTTTTCAAAATGTTTCTCTGTAAGAAAGGAGGTCCTAGTTTTAGTTGATTTCAACAGATTTTAATGTAAGATGAAGACATAATGCTGCATAAAACAAGATAGAACTTGCTCTTGTTTTTCCTCTTGTTCCCACCCCCTCTTCCCTCACCCTCAGATGCTACATGGCAAACATGTGATGGTACGTGTTGGTGGAGGCTGGGACACTCTTCAAGGTTTTCTGCTTAAATATGATCCGTGCCGAGTGCTTCAATTTGCAACTCTGGAACAAAAAATCCTGGCGTTTCAGAAAGGGGTCACAGGTGACAATGTCCCCAACTCATCAGCTAGAGTTCAGGAGCCTCCTGTCATGAATCCAATGTCAGCTGTTAATATGTTCCAAAAGCAGCCATTGAAACCCTCTACTCCTGTTTCAGCTCTTGGGGTCAGTGCCAAGAAGGCTTTATCTAAACGTCCTCAGTCCCCTGCCCTGGCATCACCAAAAGTGCCAGTGCCCCCATCCTCCACAGTCAAGTCATTGACAGTCAGGTCCAAATTACAGGCGTCCTCAGGGACAGGTGTGCAGTCTCCTTTCAGACCATTAGCTGGCACCTCAAAGAAACCGGAGTCTCCTGTGCACAACTCACCAGCTTCTGCTCCTTCGCAGCCTGTAAGCAAAAGCTCTTCAGGTGCAGGAATGAGGATGGGTCTTGTTCACGCTGAAACATTGCGCAAACGTATTCGGTCCCCTGATGCTCCCAAGGTGAAGTTTGCCCTGGCTCAGAGCTCCTCAGCAGCAGCAGTGCCTCATCCTGCCCTCTCGTCCTGTAAAGAACAGCCATCTCACTTGTCTGGGACAGCTGAAACAAAGGCTTCAAAGCAGAAGCGTGTCGCTGCTAAATGCAAACCCATCTCTGTCACTAAAACCAAAGCAAATTCAGTTGCTCCAAGGGCTGCCCGGCCGCCTGTTACAAATCTGCGTGCTGTTGCCAAGTTTGCCCATTCTCAGCAGCTCCTTGCAAAAACTCCTTCTGAAAATGCTATCCAGACCTCAGGAGCTGGGTCTCAGCATCCTCAGAAAGCTCCACAAACAGCTTCTGCCCTAGCAAGGAACCTGAAAGCGGCTTCAGACCTGAAACACTCAGCTTCTGCACCTTCCCTTGCAGTTAGCAAAGCATCAAAGTCACCACCTACCCTGGTACCTACAAGCAAAAACGTGTCGTCAGCTGTCAATAAGCAGCCAAACGTCAGTAAACCCCCTCAGGTTGGACCCACTTCATCCAAACCTCCTGAACGCACTCCCTTATCTGTTGTACGGCTTCCTCAAACTTCAGCCAAAGCAGCAGTGACCAAAAAGCCAGTGCAGCCTTCCACAAAAAGTCAGCCTTCAACCAAAACTTTGCAAGCAAATGAAAGCTTGGCCCCAGCAGCCAAGAAACTTCTCCCTAAAGGAAAATCAGCAACGGTGTGTAACAAAGGAACGCCTGGTGTGTCAAAAGGTCCTCTGATGAAGGACAGGCAAGATGATCACTATTTTGTTATGACAGGGAGTAAAAAACCCAGAAAGTAAATTAACTTGTTACTTTCTGTGGAAGTTTTAATTTCATTCAAATGGGCCTCTAGTATCTGCTACACTGAGGACAAAGGAAGTTAAATAACACTACATTTACCATGAAATATTAGGTATAACCTACATTTTCCTGCATAACTTACAGGAAGAACTGTATTTATTTTGCAGTTTAGAAACTTCTATTGGGCTATATTTAGAAGAGAGCTTGCTTGCTGTGTAGCACTGGAACAGAGAATCTCCCCGTTTGCTGCTAGCCTGACCTGCTGCAGGGAAGGTGGGAGAGAGGGAAGGGGGAGCTAGGGCTGCTGCTTTTGCTGCTGCTCATTTCCAAGGGAGTGAAGCCTCCCCGAGAAACATCTACCCAGGGCAGAGCCAGAGCAATTCTGCTGGTTCTGGCACATCTGCATCGAGGCCCGTGGCAAGTGATAGAGCTGTGCACAAGCTGTAAAAGTTCTCATGCCTCAAACAAAGCTATGTTGGTGGTTTGTTTTTTTTTAAGTTCGCCAGTGTCTCAGAACACAAATTTGGGTCACCTGCATGTATTAACAAGAAAGAAATCTCTAGTCATGTTTAGCTTTGACAGGTGTTGTTATCAGTGTTCACTGTGCCCTTCATATGCCTTAAAGTGGTTTCAGCTCACTTGGAAGTGGAGCCTTCCTGATTTGTGTTAAGTTGGACATTGGAAGATCATGGCCTTGATCAGTCTTACTTGTGCCTTAGCCTCTCAAATTCATGACAGCTCTCTTCAGTGAGCAATGCTGCTTTTAAAACCCTGGGCAGATAATCTTGCTTACTTTGTGTTCAAATCTGACTATAAGTGAGCCCAATCTTTCGTAGAAAGCTCTTGCTGCATGGAGAGATGCTCCTGAATTGTTGGGGTGGCGCTTTTCCCTGGGATGGAGCCCCAGAGCGGCTCCTGCTCCTGGGATGCAGAGCTGTGAGTACTGACCTGCACAGCCTTACCGCTCTGCGGGAGTGGCCTTTACAGGTAAAACTGAATCACTAAATACTTCTCAGTGCTACAGGTTCATTTTTGTGGGCAGCCTTAGTCTGCAGTGGCCTTTTTTTCATTTTATTTATGGAGACCTTCTTACCGGCTCTCCTGTATTACTTTCTGGAGGCGTGGAATAGTTTCCCGAAGGGGTAATGAGAGACTACATTTGCCTTTAAACATCTGGAAGTGCCAGAAAGCTATGCACTGTTTACACTCTTAACTCCTGAAGGCTTTCAGTGGGTTAAACATCTGTGGTGCTCAACACCTTTACCCTTAACAGAAGTGAGTTTCATGGTAGATGAATAAAAACTACTGTCTTTGGGGGTGGGTGTGTTTGAGAGCTCTGTGAAGAGACGGTGCTGACTTCCACAGACCATCACTTCTGTTCTTCACACCTGGAATATTTACTTATGGACAGGAGAAGAGATGCATGGAAACTGCAGCTTCTGATTTCTGTATTTAATTTATTATTATTTTTTCCCCTGGAACTAGAGTAAGCAAGCATCGTAAACTAGTGATGAGTTCTCATGCCCAGTGGCAAAGTCATTGAGCTGCCCTTCTGAGCACCTTGTTAGCTTTTTTATTTATGTTTCTATTTATGCATATCTACTGTACAATACTACTTACAACCTGCTGGGAGTAAACAGTAAATACCAATATCCAAACTGTAGGAGGAAAACAGATCAGTTTTAGTGACATGGACACAAGTCCCACAAGCTCACATACAAAGTTGTATGTTTGGGGAAGGCCTTAGGCTTACTTGTTTTATAAATACAGTGATCAAAACCACTACTGCAAATGTTAAAAATAGTATTGACTGTAGTGGACTGCTTTCATGTTTTAGAATTTTGACACACAGTTTAATATGCTGAAAGCATTTTACAGTAGATTACTTGCTTTTGATTTTGGGCTTCCAAATAGTGAGCTACGATGTGATGTATCTCATGCAGATTAGTAGCTGAATATTTGGGGTTTCTTTCAGTACTGGCTTAGGTTGAGATGGAATTAACTTTCTTCATAGTATCCCATATGGTGCTGTTTCAGATTTGTGCCTCAACCAATGTTGATAACACACCAGCACTTTGGGTGTTGCTGAACAGTCCTTGCACAGGGACAAGTCTTTCTCTTGTTCCCGCTCTGCCCCCACAGCAAGTAAGCTGAGAGTAGGCATGAGATGAGAAGGGACACAGCTGGGACAGCCAGCCTGAACAGGCCAAAGGGCTCTTCTGTATCATGTATTGTCACCCTCAGCAATAAAAATGGGGCAGAGGAAGAAGGAGGGGGGTGAGGGGCTTCCAGGGTGGCTGTTTGCAGACTGGCTGGGCATCAGTCTGCCTGTGGGAGGTAGTGAGTGATTGCCTTTGCATCATTTGGTGGTTTGTTTTTTTCCTCTTTACTTATTAAACTGTTTTTATCTCAACCTGCAAGTTTTCTTGCTTTTGCTGTTCTTTTTCTCTCCTTCATCTTGCTGGGGATGGAGGGCAGAGAGAATGAGCGAGCAGCTATGTAGGTGCTTGGCTGCTAGCTGGGGTCAACCCACAACACCTTTTGAACTGTTTACAAGGTTTTTAGTAGTAATTTAAACGCTGAGACTCTTGGATCTCAGGGTAAAGCTATCCCAATATAGAATCATAGAATGGTTTGGGTTGGAAGGGACCTTAAAGATCATCTAGTTCCAACTCCCCTGCCATGGGCAGGGACACCTTACACTAGAGCAGGTTGCTCAAAGCCCCATCCAGCCTGGCCTTGAACACTTCCAGGGATGGGGCATCCACAACTTGCCTGGGCATCCTGTTCCAGTGTCTCACCATCCTCATAGTAAATAATTTCTCCCTAATATCTAATGTAAATCTCCTCTCTTTCAGTTTAAAACTGTTACCCCTCATACTGTCACTACATTCCCTGATAGAGTCCCTCTCCATCTTTCCTGTAGGCCCCCTTCAGGTACTGGAAGGCCTTTATAAGGTCTCCCTGGAGCCTTCTCTTCTCCAGGCTGAACAACCTTTTTAAACTATAACTTAAGAGAAAATTAAGCAGTTGGCTTCATCTTTGTGATCCATTGTCTCATATAATAGACTAAAAAGTGTAAGCTTTTACAGTTGAAACCTTAATCAGCTAATCTAAAGATGGTTCACCTGTTACGTGTGGTTAGGCTTGGATTGGTTTTATTACAAAAATAGTATATTTGAGCGTGGTGCAACTTCTGTGAATATTGCAGTCTCCAACTTTATAGTGATATTCTAACTACAGGTGCCATGTAACATGAGGTAAGCCAAGAATAAGATGTAACAAAGTACCTCATAATGGAAATACATACTGGTTTTGCAATGTTTACATTGCCAAATAGCAAGTCTAATCTTCAGCTTGTATTATTTTTTGTGAGGGAAACATAACTTGCAGCAAGAATCTGACTGAATTCTCCATGTGTTATCAATGTCCTTCTGTATGAGTACTTATTTTAAATAAACATATACTGCACTTTTTTCACATGCACACATTTTTTTTCTACTGTCATCTTTTTGAGGGGAGGGAAAGAGAATGTGTTTCAGGAGGCTATGTTTTCCCTCTACCACCACATAAATAGTAGCTTCCATCTCAGGCTATTAGGAAGACATAAATAGCTACTTCTAATCCATTGCTTTGTTTGGAGTTCAAGACCTCTTTACTCTGATCCTGGTTTCAGTACGGCTAATTGAGTAGAAGGAGCTTTCTCCTCTTTCCTAGCTGACAAAGTACCTGAGTAGTTTCAGATATACCTCAGAGTTTTATTCTTTGCAGCTCTACTTGAAATATAAAGCCAATATTTTCTGTGCTTACATCTTGTCAAGAAACTTTAGACCCATCTCTGTGTCTCTTGCCAACAGTAACAGAAACTTAATTGCTTCTACTGAGAGGAAAATTAGGTATTCTCACTGGAGTCACAATTAACTTTTTTTTTTCCTCCCAATTTGATTTTTAAGTAATGTTTTAATACCTGCAGTTCTCTGCCTGTTCCAAAGTGGCTTCAGTTCCTGCCAGTCTGATGCTTGTGCCTAATCATATAGATATGCTTATCCTTCCCCTCCAGCTTTGTCTAGTAAGTGCATTCTTTTGGCATCTACCACACCTGTTCCTATAGGACCCAGCTCTGCAGAGATGTTGGTTACAGCTTTCTTTTAAGAATAGTGGCATTACAGCTGGCCAATAAAATACAGACAGCCCAAGACTCTCGGTAAGTATCCTAACCACCCAACTACACTGTCATGCCTCCTTGTCCCAATGAATCTTAAATCACTTACTGTCTACCAGTAAAGCTTTAAAAAGGAGATATGGAAGATGGTATTTCCTCCTACTGCAAAACAGCCTTCATTGCTGGTAGGTATTACACATTCTGGCAAAATTGCATTGTTGATTCTGAATGAGGATAAAGTGAGGTCTCCTTCCTGGCTTAGCTTTTCTAGCCTTTGATCTTAATAGAAAAGATGGGATCATTCACACTTTTTTTACAGATAGGTATATAGGACTGATACTTACTTTTTTTTGGTTGGTTGTTTGGGGTTTTTTTTAAAAAAAAAAAAGGGCTTGCCTCTTGTATCCACAGTCCAGAGCCATTCTCCTGTCTCAGCGGAGAGGCATTCCTGAAGTCTTAAGCTCTTGCTTCTCAAACTCCATTGAAGAGTATAACTTCAGGTTGTGTCCCTGCTCACAACAAGGCAATGGGAAATGCTAGTTCTTCACTAAACCTGTAAGTGCATCACAATCAGAATAACCTCGCTGGTGCATTCTTTAGGACTCCAGCTACTCATCCCGCATGGAGTTCCTAATCTGGGGAAGCCAGGCACTCTACCTTGTGGTGACAGTGTGGAGCTCCCGAACAAAATGTCCTGAAACAACATTTCCATTTTCTTTGTCAGAAGTATATTGCTCAGTGCAACTGTTGTGCTCTTCACAAAGTTATCCATACTTTTCTAGTGTGGCTGTTACATTATCTTGTACTTAACAGATTTCCTACATTAGTCACCAAAAATGCTCTGTTCCTCATTAAGATACTGTAAATCTGGCTGTCAGAAAAGCACAATTTTTTGTATTGTGACAATTTGCTGCATGTACTCAACAAAAGTTCAGCTGTTCATCATCAGAGCACATTTCTTTTCTCCTTGTTCTCATCATGATCCTTCTGTGTCCAAAATAAGTCTGGATCCCTTATGCCCTATGGGTTTTGTACATCTGACTGCAGACCTTAAATCTCTTTTTGGATCTGCTATTCTGAAGAGAAGGAAGGGCTAGCATTTAAGCTGGAGAAGTGATGCCTAGATCCTGCTTGTCAGTACTACATGACAGTGTAAGTTAGGTAAATAAAGTTTATGATATGCTTTAGTTAGACCAGATTCCTTTTGGTACAAGGAGAAATCCTTGCAATACTCTGTTAATATTTGCTTCTGGAATGACAAGCTGGTTTAGATTCTGTTCTTCATGTTGATCAAAGTGTAGCTAGCAGTTATTTTTACTGTACTAAAACTTGAGGGAGTCTAAGCATACTCATGCTAAAGGTTTCCGTCTAGTTACCTCAGTCTAGTCCTTTCAGCTTGTGTAAGACCCTCATTTGAACCAGAACTGCTTTTGTTGATGCCGTTGTTATCAAAGTCCTTTGGTAACCCATGGTCTGTGACCCATTACAAATGTCTGAACTGGATCAAGTACCCCAAGGACATATTCCAAAGCCTTACTGAAGTGTGCAAAAGCTACCCATCAGTCTTTCTGCTGGGTTTTTTTAATAAAGCCCTATGTGTTTCACATAGTGAAATCTGGCTGTGCTACTAACAGGTGTTTTACTTATAATAGACAAAGCCAGCTGGACCATCCTGTAGGCAAATCCTGTTCAGAACAAAATGAGCAAAAGGCAAAGACCATCCAAATGGATTTTGGGCCCCATAGGATGATGCTTTGAGATGGTTAAAATGCACCTCACTTAGGACTGACAGCAAAAAGCTCAAGAAATAGGAAAGTCACTGGGAACAGTAGCCTTCTAAGACATTGTTGCTGCTGCTGCAAGGGCCCTGCAGAACTGGGCTGCTCTGTGACACCTCAAAACTTCCTTCTCTTTTCTATGCCAGTATCTGACATAAAACAAACCCCAAAACATGAGTACTGTATACCTAGTAATGTATGGAAAACTCCTGAGTTTGAATTTGTGAAGTATACATGAACGCACAGTAAAATATGTATGTGGATTACAGAACTTCAGTTATGGCTCAGCAATTTCTGTGTGTATACACACACATATATGTAAATCTGATAAAACTCAAGGCAGTTTTCCTTCTAAAACTTCAAGTAGCCATGGCTTCGAACATCAAACTATACAGCTCCTTCTCTACTTCCCTACAGGGAAACTGCAATCTGTTTGTTAGATGAGTGAGTGCTATGGGGCCATCTGGTGTCTATGAATTTAATAGAGGCTACTCCAGCAATGTCAGACCTTTAACTTCTCTTAAAATCCACTGGCAAAACCTTTCTCTTTGATTCAAATTAAACCTTTTAGCTAGCAAAATCCAGACGTGGCATGCAATAAATAATGCAAGAGATGTTTCATTTTGTAAGACCCTTTCATTTCATGCAAATAGATTTTTGAAAACCTCCTTTTCATTATTTTCTTTTTTTAAGAGCCAAGATTGAAGATCACTTCCTTACTGAAAGTTTTGAAAAATAAATTGTGTGAAATGTAAATAAGCTCAAGACTTTTATACATTTCAGACATCTTAAGAAAAAGTAAAACATTAAAATGAGAGGTGAGATCTGCTCACAGCACAGATCTAGCTAGCCAGTAATCCCCATTAACTCAGAAATGAACTTTCAGATGTGTCACCCGATGGGAATGCCAGCAGCGGATGGCTTTCTAGTTGGGGAGGGGAACTGATGTCTAAATCAGTGCTGTTAGGGCACTTTGTGTAAAGTATTGCGTTCCAGATGGAAGAAAAACCTTACAGGATGGGAGCAGCTGGCCGTTTCTCTGAGGAATGTAGCTAGGCAGAAAATATTGACAGATTAGTTGTGCTAAGAGTTTTTAGGAGGTAGGATTGCAGCACAGAATTTAGATATCATATTGGCCTTTAGTGCTGAGTCAGAAAGCACTGTGCAAAGTCCTACAAAACAAAGCCAAACTTGCATGTTTCCTCAAAAAAACACCATGTTTGGATATTCACACAGGAAAATGATCAGCATGTATTAGTGCTTGTCAAAGTACTCAAACATGGCATCTCATAAGAACCATATTAAGATCAGTTACATGCATATTTACAGTGTGAAAGCATATGCTTTACCTCTCTTGCATTTGAAAAGAAAAGCAATTACTGAAATTCAGGTTTAGAGTCTTGTAATTTGCTGATCTTTTATATAAGAGTTATTATTTTTCTACTTTCCTGAAGCAAGGCTGCTGTAACAGAGAGTTCCTTGTACTGGAACCTATATTCCCAAAAGAACATAAATAATTACCATGGTGTGTCATTCTGATGAACGGTATGCTTCTTCATAGCCTTTTTTTTTTTTTTTTTGCTGAATATACTATTCTATAGACACCTGTGAAGCAAGAACATAATAAATTACGTTTATTGCGTACACACTGCAGCATTGACCCTTGCGATGCGTTGACCTTATTTATTGCTGCATCCAAAGAAAAGAGCAGAAGAATGAGTTTATTTAAAAATCAGACTAAATATACATGCTTTGGGTCTATAGTCCTGGAATTAGGCTCCTGTGTAATACATTAGATTTGGGAGATTTTTGTGAATACACAGTTGTATGGTCTGGATTTTAACACATCCTCAGCTATAATAGGATATTCAGCTATGTGAAATTCTTTACAAATATGTACATGAAGAAGAATTTTTGGTATGCAGTGATTGATATGAAAATGGTCATAGGAACATCTATGCTAGATTATGGGTGGCTTTGTGTAAAGAAAAATGTTGGTAAGTTTTTTTGTGATTTCCTGCTTAAAAACCCACTAGTTTCCTCCAACACTTGGGCCTTTAAATCACAGTCCATTTACATTGCAATGTAAAGGTAACATATTAGGACTGTAAAGTCAAACATTCAGAGTCCAGAAAATGTTAAAATTTAGATGGTAAGTGCAACTGTTTCATTTGCTTGCATGCATGCATGCAAGCACGCATTTTGACACGCACTTTCATTATAAGTTATAATTTCATTGGGGTGCTGTTTCACTCAGCCCATAAAAGAGACAGCTCTGACTGCATAAGCAGTTGTTCAGTATTGGGGGCTCTCCCTGTACTTCAGTGTGTGGCCCCTTGCCGAATTCTCTCCCCTGTGCCAAAGACAGTGATTCATTGTCACGAGTCCTTCCAAGATCTCATCACCAGCACCTGAGTGTTACTTGAGGGGTAAAGTCGAACAGGCTTATCTCCTTAAATAGAAGGAAAATCAAGGCTGAAAGTCACGGAGATTAAAGCATCCACTCAGCTGAGTTAATTAACTCGAGTTGTCTTGCACTTCACCATTCAAAGTAGTTAGTGTGAGACAGGACTGAATAACTAAAAAACTTCAGGTGACTTTACTTACAACTGTGAGTGCTTAGCAGTGTTGTAAATTTGACTAATGGGCTTAAGTCAGACACTCCTATAATGAGAAAGAATAGTGGCTCCTCATGAAAGGGTAAACTTAATTTATTTGTCTGCTATCATGGAGGGAGACAGAAAGAAAGGAAAGAACATTTAAATTTTGTTCCTAGAGGTTGAAATTAGTTGCCTGAAGCAAGAAATGAGAGAATTGTCCAGCTTTTCTGTACTACCTAAGTGTGTTCATCTCCATTATCAATCCCATGGAAGCAGAACCGGTCTTCAGGAAGTTACAACTCGTCTCATCTTAAACATATGTAAGAGGTCTGAGTTAAGGAGCTGCAAGCAATTCTGACCAATTTAGTTTTGTTATCTTCCAAACTTATGATGTCTGACTCCTCAACATTATTCATATTTTTTAAAATGGTTTTGGATGCTGCTCTGTAGAAGTATCTCTGTTCCACAAGCTCTGGATCACAGTGTAAATACTGTTGGACTAGATGATTGTTGTAGGTCCCTTCCACCTGAGTTATTCTGCTCCATATGTCACTACCACAAGTGTTTCTGTTCAAATCAATCAAAAGTAGGCACTTGTGTTTGTGAAAGATTAAGCTAGATTCAGGCAGGGTTCGAGTTACTTTGATGGGTTTGGGCTATAGGAGGACAGTACAGCCCCTGTGCCAAGGGTGAAAGAAAGAAAATAATTAAGAAAGTAACTGCATAACACATAAAGCTGATGTTTTATTATTTACCTTTTTTTGGATTACTTATCTTCTTAGTAGATGACCAGCTTAGTCAAAAAACTTCTTGTGGGGGGTTGCCCCTGGCTGGATGCCAGGTGCCCAAAGCTGCCCTATCACTCCCCCTCCTCAGCTGGACCTGGGAGAGGAAATATAATGAAAAGCTCATAGGCTGAGATAAGGACAGGAGAGATCATTCAGCAGTTACCATCATGGGCAAAATAGACTTGACTTGGGGAAAATTAATTTAATTTATTACCAATCAAATCAGAGGAAGCTAATGAGAAATAAAAACTAAACTTTAAAACACCTTACTCAAAATACCTTACTCCACCCCTTCCTTCTTACTGGGCTCAAGTTCACTCCTGGTTTCTCCACCCTTTTTCCCAAGCAGTGCAGAGGGATAGGTAATGGGGATTGTGGTCAGTTCATCACCCTTTGTCTCTGCCGTGCCCTCCTTCTCGGGAGAGGACTTCTCACACTCTTTCCCTGCTCCAGCGTGGGGTCCCTCCCATGGAGACAGTTCTCCATTAACTTCTCCAGCGTGGGTCTTTCCCACAGGCTGCAATTTTTCATTAACTGCTGCAGTGTGGGTCCCTTCTGCAGTGTGCAATCCTTCAGGAACAGACTGCTCCAGCATGGGTCCCCCACAGGGTCACAAGTCCTGCCAGAAAACCTGCTTCAGTGTGGGCTCCTCTCTCCATGGGTCCCCCACAGGGTCACAAGTCCTGCCAGAAAACCTGCTTCAGTGTGGGCTCCTCTCTCCATGGGCCCACAGGTCCTGCCAAGAGCCTGCTCCTGCATGGGTTTCCCACAGGTCACAGACTCCTTCAGGCACATACACTTGCTTTGGTGTGGGGTCCTTCACAGGCTGTAGGTGGATATCTGCTCCACCATTAACATCCAAGGGCTGCAGGGGGACAGCCTGCCTCACCATGATCCTCACCATGGGCTGCAGAGGAATCTTTGCTCCGGCGCCTGGAGCACCTCCTCCCCCTCCTTCTTCACTGACCTTGATGTCTGCAGAGTTGTTTCCCTCACATATTTTCACTCCTCTCTCCAGCTGCTGTTCCAGAGCAGTTTTTCGCCATTCTTGAATATGTTATCACAAAGGTGTTACCACTTATGCCAAGGTAGAATTTGTTTTTCTTCTCTCTAAGTAAAAAGTTAACTTTAAACTTATACTTAAATAATGTATAGTGATGTTAGGTTATATATTTCAGGCAGCTGGCACTCTGGATCTAACTCTTCATTCCTGTTGACTGACTGCTTGAATTAGGGAGGTGCATTCATAACTTGCATCTAATCCAGAGTGAGATTCCCCAAATGGATTGTGATTGATGTTCTCATTTATTTTTTGTCAAGGTCTAGAGCAAAGCCCGTGTTATCCATTTGTCAACATTTGCAACAAGGCTGTTTTCTGAACACATTTCTCCTTATTCTAGTTATGAAAACAGTTAAATAGAGAGGCCTGCATAAATTTGATGCTGCTGTGAAGTCTAATCATTTATTCTCCACTTCCATAGTAAAAAGTTAAGCTTCTAGGATTTATTTAACTTTTATTCAGATAGAATATCACAGTTACTGATGGGAAGAAAGGCTGTTAGGCTTGTGTGTTTTGGTACTGTTAGAGGTCAAAGCATTTAAAGATTTCTTCCTGTCTAGGCTACAGAACACAGTAGGCCACTCTCTTCTTGAACGACTTGTCTTTTTATTAAAATGCTAACATGTATTACCAATAAAATATTTTTTTAACATTAATACAAATTACTTAAACCTTTATAACCTGCTACTGCAAAAGAGGACAACTATTAACTCCTCATCTTGAGTCATCTAGGCTCCAGACACTCTAAATACTTCCTGCTAGAGCCTGTCTTTCAGTACCTTGGCCTTACTTAAATGTGCCTAGAGAACACATGCCACATGTAAAAATATGAACAAGAGAGAATTATAATAAAATTAGCAGAATGGTTTTTCCTGTTAAATGCTTGAAAAAGCCACTGAACCATAGCTGGAATGATGACCAGACAAAGAATTAAAGAGCTCTGTTCCTGCCTGGGCTGTAGTGAAATTACTGGGTTTGTACTTGGGACTATAGGTCAGTGAGGGGAGAAGTACTTGGGAGAAAGCAGGAGTCAGAGAATATTTCATACTGCCTGCAGTGCTGGAGACTTAAGTAGATTTTAGCTCTGGCATCGGGAAGGGATAAATGGCTTTTAGAGACTCTCTTAAGCAGTGATTTTTCTATCTCAGTGAGATATGAAGGATGTGAATAAGAGCTCCATTAGGCTGTGCATTAAGCATTTTCAGGGAAGACGTTTGTAATGATTGTTCTCCTGGGCTTTTTCTGCAGCGGGGATTTTTAATGAAGATGCAGTCCCTAGCGTAGATATAAATTATTGTTGTAAATTAAATCTTTTCCCCATGCAGTATGCTCAAACTCTCCCCTGTCACTCTTCCATGGCATGTCTACAGCAGCGATTTTTGTGCTCCTACTGCATCTTGTGTAGCTAAACAGACTATCAAAAAAAATCCATCCTGTCAACCCCACCACTGATAAAGTGGACATCCATAACAGTCTACTCTATTGCACTAACTTGAAAAGACTCACCAAGGGCTCTCAATCCAGTTGAAGTCATCTGACAGATAAACAGTCTGAGTTGACCAGCTGAATACAAAGGTATTTGTTACTGACATAGATCCTCCCGTACGTAAGCAGAGCAAAAGTTTTTCTTGTGTTTTTGTTTTTTTTTCCAGATGTTTCCAAAACTGCTATTTACACTCTCTCCTCCCACAGGAAGCAGTTTTAAAATCCTTTAGGTTCGATGATGAGGAATTCTTTTGTAGTTTTTGGACCTTTTGGCTGTTCTGACTCTGCCAGCTGTTCTGCCAATGCTCTTCAGTGAGACTTGTGGAAACAGCACCTTCTTCTTGATAGTGTATTTTGTCTTGAGCTGTACAGATCTCCATCATCTGCTTATGATTTTCACTCTGTCCTGATCTTGGTGCATCCTTTGTGCAGAGGAGGACAAGCTGCAATGGTGGAAGTTGGTGCTGCTCTTTCCCACAGACATAGGAAATGCACGTGTGGAGTCGCCTCTTCACAATAAGCTCTTCAGTGCTTATTGAATCCGGCAAAAATTGGAAGGAGGCTGAATCACAAAATGTATACTTGGGGTCATTGTTTACTTTTCCCATGTTTAGGAAACTAATTTAGCCAGCTAAATTAGGCAGCTAGTTCCTTTGTGCTGTATCCGTACTTAATGGAGACAGAGAAAAGCTCTTATCAAGAATGATTCACAGACTGCAGTTATGATCTTACTATGAATTACTCTTGACTTGATCCTTGCTCTCTCCATTTATTAGAGAAACTTATGGAGACCAGCCAACTGAACTTAGGCAGTAAGAATATGCCCTTCTGCTGTAGGCCATACAGTCTGGTGTGTGTCTCTTCTGTGACTGAACCCAAAACTCTGTCCTTGGATGTGCATGTGTAGTCTTGACATGAACCATAGGAACTTACTCACATGTCAGCAGGTGCAATGTGGCCGGGGTATACTTTTCTATTTGTTTCTTAAATGTATGCATAAATGGCACTTAGATCTTTAGTAGATGAAATGCAAACTGCTATGTTTATTTTTTACCAAAAGTTTGCATAAATTTCAGTTTTTGTCCAGTCTAGATGTGAAGAAATTAATAACAACCATGGGAAATCTGTCTTTCCGTTGAGTATGTTTTCAAATGAGAGGCACCTAAACAATAATTCCCTTTCCATAAAGGGGAAAAGAGACAGTGATTGCCAAGATGGAAAAGAAATTAGCCGCTTCATATCCTTGTTAACATAACATGGTCTATTTGCTCTTTGTATCTGGTTAGATAGTCTACCAGTTAACACCAGTATTTGAAAGCTGAGCAAGGAGATGTTAAGCTTGAAAGCTTGAACTGGGGTATATATGGATAGTTTAAGGCTAAAAGCTGCTTTTCTGCCAAACCCAAACTTTGAAAAAAGTCCCACGTATGCACTTTCAGTTTTATGCTGTGTGCAAATATCAAATATGCTTAGCTGGAAGAGATTTTCTTGAAAGCAATTATTGTCATCCCATTTGGCTAAATATATCTATATACATACCAGAAATATGCAAGACTAAAAAATGCTGATATGAGGTGTTTTTTTATTTATTTAAAGCCTGGTACTGTTGGTCTGTTATTGTGATTTTTGTTGCCATGTTACCTATATGTCACCTATTTCCAAAATGTATCTTTCCAGTGGAAAGAAATGCAAAGGTTTATTCAGAACAAATTATTTTGAAGAAGGAAATTAAATTTGGAAATGAGGTGTCTAAACTCCTGCTTACAAGGGTCAGAGAATATAGAGAACATTTTCTGGAGTAGGTACCCCTAGAAAGTGCTTCAGGTCAGCTTTGTAAGTAAGCTGAGCAGGCAGCAGGGCAAGCTCTGATCCCAGGCATGGTCCTCCTACGGTTCTGCCCTCCCTCCCTGCATTGCAGAACTTTTAATTAGCTGCCTGGGACAGACACGGAGCTGTTACTGGGCAAGTTTTATCCCAATTTTATCCCAGGAGGCAAGGAGTGTCCTGCCTTGATTGATCCAGCTGTGATCAACAGTGCCAGGTCCTCCCCAGCATGTTGAGGTCTTTTGGAAGGTTACTCTCTTAGAGGGGTTCAGTGGGATGGTCTGGGAAGGTGTTTTAGGAGCTTCCAGCAAGCTGGGCACCCACAGCCAGTTTTAAGCTTTGGGAGAAAAGAGGCCAAGACTCAAGTGGCCACAGTCTCCCTCCTGCGGCCTTGGTGGAGCAGAGGAGCTTGCTGGGTCCTGGCCCTGAATATAAACATCAGGCTCAGCTAATCTGTTGGGCTTTCTGCCTCGTGCTCTGAACAGGGGGCAGGTGAGTTGGGAGAGCATCTCAGGTGGTAAAGTAGCAGTGAAACTTGTCACCCAAGTTTCTTGGACTCAGCTTTGTTTTGTTGTAGTATATACTATGTGGAGGCTTTCTCCCATATACACACTTCTTTTTAATGTACAATCTTTTGTGCAGATGCATTCGGCCCCTCCTGCAGCACCCTCATGTCCCCATGCAAGGCGGCTCTATCTGCTTATCCTGTACCACCATGGCTCAAGGCAGGGTTTTGCACTGAGAAAGTGTTAGGTGAATAAAAACACCTGTGTCTGCAAATCCTCCCACCTGTGCTGGTGCCTTTTTCTGTCTGTCCTGAGGGAGTTTGGTTCCCTATGGAGCAACCTGGCTGGCCCACATGCACCGTGTGAAGAGACAGCAGCTCCCACTCCACTTTGGCTGCAGGAGAGCAAAGGTGTGCCTGATTGCTAGGATCAGGGCTTGCTGGAGAAGTGAGAGAGGGGAGGAGGGAGGGGAAAAAAAAGAAGAAGAAAAAAAAGTTTTAAATGGCAAGATTGAGCTTATAGCATGTAGCCAGCATGTGCCATTCGGGCTTCAGGAGGCAGCAGGAGCACATGCAAGAGCCTCTGGCTGGGCGGCAGCAGCAGAGAGGAGAAGAGACATCACAGGATGGAGGACTCCCAGACACCAGCAGACAGGAGGGGTCTGCAGGTGCACAGGGCACAACTGATGGTCCCCTGCCACCCTGCAGCAAACTCAGCTGGGAGCCCAGGTAAGGAAAATGCATGGACAGTGTATAAATTATTTTTTAATCTTTCAAATTTTGGATAATGATATCATGGGGCAGAGGCAGGAGTTTACTGAGTTATATAGTTGTTGTATGGCATTACTGCATTAATGGGAGTGGAGGGATATCCGAGGTTGTTTTTGAGGATTACTGCTTCAGGAGGATATACAAAATTTTAGGTTTTCAGGGAGAATTTTGGGCATGGTAAGGTCTGCGAGAGAACAAGCCTGGGGGCAATCCAGGCACAGCAGAGAGAAAACTCGGAGATGCAAATCAACCACTTCACAGAAAGCTGCAGAGAGAAAGGGAAACATCTGTAACAGTCATGGGAGCGCATAAAAAGTGGCTGTCTGATAGGAAAACCAGAGGAACTGGGGTAGCCAGGCTTGTATCCATTTTCAAGCTTTCAGATTTACTCCTCGGGTTATTGCATCTGTAAAGCTCTGAGGGACTATCAAGCCCCTTTCAGTCCTCTTCAGCAGCAGAAACAGTTCCAGGATACATAATTAAATTTAATTTCTATATTGCTAATAAAGAGTAGATGTGCTTGTTTTGCTGCAAAGCATAGTTGTACCTAAACACCTGGGAATGGCAGTAAGCTTGCGGCAGGAACATTGTCTGCAGATTTATAAGCCTCCCTGTGTTTACAGCCACAAATTCTATTCAACTGCTAAGCAGCCTTCTCCAGCACGCCTCAGCAACCCTTTCCCTGCCTTGCAATTGAGAAGCTGTGTTGAGAGCTAGATATTGCTTTCCTTCACTGCTATAATTGTGAAACTCTTGGCATAACTTAAAAAAATATGTTATTGTTGCAGAAGTTTCTTCTTCGGATACTTTCTCCCGTTTCAGCTGTTGGTTTGCTGTCAGCTGGTAAAGCATAGCAGGCAGCAACAGCCTGTGCATGTATCGTGCAGTCAAGCACATCTGTCTGTACTGCTGCAGGGTTAGCCAGTGTTCCTTGCCTTTAGCAATGATCCATGGTGTTGCATTTACCTTGAAACATATATTTTTTTAATTCTGACAACTTTTTAAAGTGGCTTTTGATTTTTTTTTTTTAAGCAAAACATCTTCAGGGTCTCTTTTTGTTTTTTCCCATTTAAAAAAAAAGCTTTCTGCAACTTCACCAAGCACAATAGAAACTACTGTTAAGCAATTTAATAATTTAAAACTATTACATTCACTTTCTAAGTGTCCCAGCTTCTTATACACACACTCTTGTGCTTTCATGGATATGTGTCTGTATATATATTCATACCTAGGTATACTTATATGTATCGTCAATATATATTCATTTCTGTCTGTATTACTTTTATTAGGCAATCATTTTAATGTGGCTGCAAGGAGTAGTTATGGTGAAAGATGTTGTTAACCAATGGGACTAATGAGGTTAGACAAAGTCAAAAACTTGGAGAGCTTGCCTTCACTCAAGAGTTCTGAGTAGTTTATTTATAAGCTTTTAATAGTCTAGCTTAGTTGTACAGTCTCAGAGTTTGTATGTTATATGCTTACAGCTGCAGCATATGCTCCCTTGCAGATAAAACTACAAGTGAAGCTGGAGGTTTTAGTATAGGCAGAATGGCCTTGCACTGGTGAACAGATAAATAAGACAACTAATAGTCTTTTTGCTGTGATGTACCTGTACTGTTGTGTGTTTTTTTTTTTTCTCAGAAATGATCAATTCCATGTACGTTCAGATGAGTTCATGGAATGACTCTTTATTGGTAAAAGTGAAAATCAATGTCTACTGGAAATGATACTGGAGGAAGGAGTGACTGCACATGTATTTAAAAAATCTGAACATAAAGTACGATGATGGAAGTGCTTATGGATTTTTCATTATTATGTCGACAGTTAAAACCAGACATAAGTGTCATATCCTATATACACAGGTACATATTGATGCTCTCATTTTCCTGAGCATTCAGGAAAAAGCAGTCAGGCAGTATGAGATAAGCATAGTCTTTAGTTAGCGGGTATCTGTATACAAAGAAATCCAAATTACAACTACGAAAGCAGAGTAAAAAGCCGTGTCCCTTTAGATATAGCCAGACAAAGCCATGTGTAGCTAGCTCTGCAGTCAGTATTATCAGTAGGCTCAAATGTGTTGGGCATTTGCAACAGAAATATAATAATATATTGGCAGCTAACTCCCTAGAAAATCCATCAGTTTTATGTTTCCAAAATGCATGAACTGGTTTTGTATAAAGAAAAGGGTGAATATAGGGAGGATGGGGGCTTGCTGTTAAACATGGTATCTCCTGCAATACTGGCTAGTATTGAACCATATTTCACTACAGTTCACCGAACTTTCTGCAATGCCGACCAGCTCTTTTCCTCTGGAGTGGAAACATTTGACAGTCCTTGATGTATGTATCTATCTGTCTAGTGGGTAGCTCAAGTAACTCTTGGTGAACGCACAGTTATTTAAAGAGGTTTATTTCCTAACTCCTAGAGGCTCCTCTTCTGAAAGATCTGGTGAATAATTTCTATTTTCTTTTAAGGGATCTACATTTAGACAACTGCCAACTTCATGTGCATTTGTGTGTCATTGTGGGTGTCAAGAGGAAGGGGCTAGTCTTTTTTCAGTGGTGCCCAGTGACAGGACAAGAGGTAATGGGCACAAACTTGAACATAAGAAGTTCCATCTAAACATGAGGAGGAACTTCTGCACTTTAAGGGTGGCAGAGCTCTGGAACAGGCTGCCCAGAGAGGTGGTGGGGTCTCCATCTCTGGAGACATTCAAAACCCACCTGGACACGTTCTTGTGCAACCTGCTGTAGGTGGACCTGCTTTGGCAGGGGGTTTGGACTAGATGATCTCCAGACGTCCCTTCTAACCCCATATCATTCTGTGATTCTGTGATTATTTTTTTTTTGCTGCTTCATACCTGACAGAATTGTGTTTAGAGAGACTAAAATGCAATATTACTCTCATATTGCTGTTGCAGAAGTTATGAGCCAGTATGAACTGGGCTGACCAGTTCTGTTCAGGCATCAGTGCTTGATGCAGCAGCACTTGTAGTCTCAGGTGAGTGTTGCCATAATTGCCTGAGGATGCTTGTAGGACCATCACAGATCTGAAGCATTTGTTTGCATTTGAGGGTCCAGTTTTGTGGATGGGACACTATGTAATCAGACGCTGCCAGTCTTGCAGATATCACAAACCTGAGAGTCAAAAAGACAATAAGATGGTATATGTTTTCCTTTAAAAGAATCCATCAAAGGTAAGATAAGTGATATCACTTGCAGCAGAATGACCTCAACAGGGCAGCTCTCCTCTAGAGTCTGGTAGCACACTGTTATAAGCCCTATTGTTTTTTGTTACAATGTCATATACAGTTGAGCTGTTAGTAAGATAGAACACAAGCCTTCAGAAAGTGCAAAAATATTTAAGGAATACAAAATCAAGAGTAATTTAAAGAAAAACTGCAATAGATGAATGAAAAAAATCCAAGCTGCTTGTTGTTGGATAAGAAAATTGTTGAGGGCTATGGCACAACAGCCGAGGGTTGCATCCAACCAGAGCCTGCACATCTAACAGCAGAGCGGGATCTAAGGAGACAGTGGATTGGCTCTGCCCACCAGTTCCTGGTTTCCACTGAGCTCTGAACCTCACAGTGATTTGGCTGGTGGTGGCAACATGTTAACTTAAAAAAAAAATCACCAACATTGGCTTTCCAGTCTCCTTGAGAAACCTCCATGTTGTAATGTGAGAGTGAGGCCCCACAGATATCCAAGTATAAGCAAGGCCACAACAAACTGTAGATTCACATTGGAATTGTGATGTTTCATGCTATTTCATGTTATATGCTGCTGGGAGTACAAGGAGAACACTTACTGAAAGTACACTTTTGGAGTTAAACCAGCATTTAATAGCATTACTGATAGTGGACCAGAATAAAATATGGCATTCCTTTTCAAGGGGCAGGCTAACTTAATGATCAAAACTGGGATTGATATTACCTTATTATAGCTTCATTGTCGAAAATGGTAACCTGCTACAGTAAAAGGGCACAGGTTTTAACTCCTGATGTTTGTTGTCAGGTTCTGATGCTGTTGGCCCTCTTGCGATAGGAGTGCTTCATTGGAAAAATCCATATGTGTATGGGAACCCTCACCTCCCTGTGACCTTCTCTGAAGATGGCTATGTTCCTGTATTTCAATGTTTTCCTACACAAAATGACTTATCATATCCATTATCCTGCCCAGCTTCACTTTCTATCACTCCAGTGCCTTCTTACAGCAGTAGTAGTCAAGAAACTTTGAGTCAAGACTCTACAGGTAAGTAACTATTTCTTTTATACATGTCAGAGCTTAGTTTTATACATGTCAGAGCTTAGTTTAATCAGCATTTTTAGTGCTCAGGTTAAAAAGCTGTTTCTGCTGCCAGACTGCTTTGACTGCTGCTAAGAAAAGATCAGACCACAGACACTTCACAAAGAAATTCACGCTTATGCCAAAGTAATCTTTATCCAAATAATTTGCCTCATGGTTTAAGAAAACAAAGATCATCATGTTCTCAGCCACAATAATATAATTAGTATGGTTGCTTTAAAACTGGTACACCAACTGTTTGGTGAGGGTGGATCCATGGTAGCATATGGAGGCATTTGAGGACAGTATCCTCTACGCCTAACATAAAACTTTGCATGGTGGAGGATAACCTGATATGTCCATCATGTATCCACAATGCTATGAACACTTGGTCAATCACAAAATTGGATGTACAAGGAGCACCCAATTACACCCACGGGATGTGCTCTCATCCTGTTATAAGGCATATGTCTATCAGAAGCTATCAGAGACACCAGCATGTTGGTCAGTGATGAGGTGATTCTAGACTGGGATTTGGGGATCTCTTGGGGTCTATAGGAAAGATGACAGCTGATAAAGGATTGTGGTGTTAGGACAAATCACTTGACCCATAGTCTGCTCCCACTTGTATTTGAGAGTTTTTCATTGCGATGATGATAGGTCACGAGCTCAGTGAATTTTTCTGGCTGGCGAATGAGGTCCTGATCTACATGCTTCCTAACTGAACCCCTGTGAAAGGATTTTAATTCATGCTGCCTTTCTTGTGTTGCTAAGTGGGAGGAATCAGCAAGTTTCTGCCTAGATGCCAGGTAGCACAAAGATATATATGGAGAGTGAGGTCTTAGTGGATCCCGTATTGAAAGGGGTAACGCTGGAAAAGACTTGTTTAAATACCTAGTGCTGACCTAGTTCTTAAAATGTCTGTAATACTTGCTGACAATAGTGGCTGAATGTAATCTGTAGTAAAAATTATAATCAAATATGTATATTACTGTTGTTTGTATTACTGCTTTTTTAATTGCAAGTATTGCAGTACATTATTGTAATTTTGTGTAACTCATGTAGTCATTACTGCATGTTGCCAAAAAATAATGGGCCTGAAACTCTGTGTGGTAATGAAATCAAACCAAAATGCATTACTCCCTTCCCAGTCTAGTGGCTCATCCTGTGGAGCTGGCTGGATGCTTGTGGCAGCCGAAAATCCCAGGCTCCAGCACTTCAAGTACCATTCCTAATGCCTGCTCTGACGGTGACACTTGCAAAGAAGGAGTGTTAGGGTAACTGCTAAACAATTCATGCAATGTTTAATGTTGTGACTTCCATATATCTTTCTGCTTCCAGTTAAGAGCAGTGTGAATCTGCGCCTCCTGCTCACAATCCAGTGTTCTTTGTATGAACTCTGTGACTATATTCTACTTAGTTTGTATCATGATTTATTTTACCACCTATTTCAGTGAGAGAAATACTGTATCTGCTGTGAGATACTTAATATTTTCCCCATATGAGGAGTGACAACTCTGGTTTTAATTGCAAAATTGTTGTTTTGGGGCAGTGAGGTGGCAAGTGAGCCTCACTGTAAGGTTCACAGGCACCTGCCACCTAGAGGTCATGTTGTGCAGAAGGGGAGAAATGTTAGTTAAAATAAAATAGTAGTAGTATAATAAAACTTGATAAGGAGCTGCTGGGACTGCAGAACAATTTCCCAGTTCTAAAGTATGGATACATATAGCCAAAGGTGCCAATATGATATTATATTAGCAAATCAAATACAAACGCCCTAATTTTGATCTTAATTTAAGAAGCTATGGGGTCTTTAAATAGAGTTCACAGTGAGATTTTATGAAAGTATTGCAGTGAAGAGCAGCATGGTGACAGGTCAGGACTGAAGTGATGTCCATTTCCAGCAGGGCTGGGAGGTCCTGGTGCAAAGTGTGACTCAAAGCACAAGAAAATACAATCTCCATCCTGAGGAGTTTATGTCCTAATTTCTATATCCAATAAATAATCCATGGGATTATTTTAAATCTAAATGTCTCCTGCAACAGAAAAGAGGGTACTGCATGTAAGCAGGGGAAGGTCTTTCATACATACTTATTAGAAGTGCTTTACCCTATTGCATAGGGGTAGAAGGGTGCTGTGTCAGCAGCTTCTCTGTATGACTGGATGTTGTGTCTGCAACACTGATGACAATCCGAATCACTGGGTTTTATTATAATGCTTCTAATGCAAAGATTCCTCAAGTTTTTAAATTTTATCAGTTTTCAGGGACTGACTTGCCATGATTGAAAAGCTTGTTTGCAGCAAAGATAACAGCTGTTCAGCAGCGCACAGCACATCTGTGGAAGCTCAGGCAAGAGTACTGCATCAGCTGAAATGGGGGAATTTTTGAAAAGACAGAGGGTAAACCAGAGATTGATTAATGAGGTAGGCTATATCTTAAAATTATATCCAGGCTCATTTATGTCTAAGACGACTTGATCAGCTCATCTACAGGAACTTGATATGCAAAAGCCTGTGCCACAGGCTTGCTGTGCTGCTTCTCTCTTGTGAATTTGCATCAAAATCTCTATAACATTTTAATAACAATTTTTTAAAAAACAAACTATGGTAAACCACCAGTATAGAATCATAGAATCATCTAGGTTGGAAGGGACCTTCAAGATCATCTAGTCCAACCATCAACTCTGACAAAAAAAACCCCATCACTAAACCATGTCCCCAAGCACCATGTCAACCCATCTTTAGAACACCTCCAGGGATGGTGCCTCAACCACTTCCCTCGGCAGCCCATTCCAATGCTTTATAACCCTTTCAGTGTAGAAATTCTTCCTAATATCCAACCTGAACCTCCCCTGGTGCAACTTGAGGCTGTTTCCTCTAGTCCTGTCGCCTGTGACTTGGGAGAAGAGACTGACCGCTGCCTCTCTACAACCTCCTTTCAGGTAGTTGTAGAGAGCAATAAGGTCTCCCCTCAGCCTCCTTTTCTCTGGGCTGAACAATCCCAGATCCCTTAGCCTCTCCTCATACGACTTGTGCTCCAGACCCCTCACCAGCTTCGTTGCCCTTCTCTGGACCCGCTCCAGCACCTCAATGTCTTTTTTGTGATAAGGGGCCCAAAACTGGACACAGTACTTGAGGTGTGGCCTCACCAGTGCTGAGTACAGGGGGACGATCACCTCTCGAGTCCTACTTACCACACTGTTCCTGATACAGGCCAAGATACTGTTGGCCTTCTTGGCCACCTGGGCACGCTGCTGGTGTTCAGCCAACAGTCGACCAACACCCCCAGGTCCTTTTCAGCCAGGCAGCTCTCCAGCTGCCTCTATTGCAAACAATACATACATTGCAGTTTCACATGGTGGGAAAATTCTGGCTGCTTCCTCCTGAGCAGGGCATCTTTGGGGCCTTGTAATAGGCTGTGCTTGGGAATGTCTGAGCTGAATTTCAATGTTCAGAGCAACAAGATAGTGATGCGGAAAATAAGGTATCGACACAATACAACTCCATGTATTAAAATAGAAAATATGAAAGAGATATAACTGGAGCTAATAGTATCTGGGGAGCAGGTCTTAGTGGGTGCTTTGCATCCTACTCGAAACATTAGTCTCAATTTAGTGCTTTTCTGGCGTCCTGCAGCATTCTGCAATGCTAGGTAATTTACAGAGTAGTGTCAAATTTTGTCCTTGGATATAAAAGTATAATTGACATCAGAATCAATCAATTTCATGTACTCCGGAAGAGAATGCTTGAACTTTTAATATTACTCGTGACTTGAAATAATGTTTTTTGAGAGGATTGCACTGGTTAATAAAAACCAGTTGAGAATGGGGCAAAACATGAGGAATTATTCTATACTGATTTCCTAACCTGGAAATCTTGTGAGGGAGTACCAGAGAGGAACATTTTTTTGATAACTATTTCACAGCTACATATCAGTTTTTGAACTGATTCCTGAGGAGTTCCTGTTGATTAACTTTGTCTCTTCTTATGATCATTAGCCTATGCTTCGTTCCATTGAACAAGATATTCCAGAGTATCCAGAGGACTTTGCTAGACAACCAGCTGGATTGAGAGGAATAGATTCGAACTGCATAGAAATTAATCAGGACCTGAACAATACCTGTCAAGTTTTTGTCATCTGCAACTTTTAAAGAAACACAAAATATCAAAATTCATGACAACTTTAAATATAAAAAGACCTCTATGTCTTCTTGAAATGAATTCCCATTTTTACCAATAATAATCTGAATCTTTTCTTTCAACTTCTGACCTGAAATTAGTGCACCTTCATCTAGACTATATTTCTGTTGTTTGTTCATTACAGGGGCCTGTCCCCTTGTATGCTAGATCAGCTATTTTGAAAGCAATTATATTGATTTGCCATGAATTGTTCCTGACAAATCTGTTGGCTCTTTGCTATCATCTTGTTTTCTTCAAGGTGCTTACAGACCGCTTGATTTTTATTGCTTGCTTACTAATTTGTCACCATCTCTTTTCAAATATCGATGTTAGGCTGACTGGGCTGTAATTATCTGAAGTACTTCATTTGCCCTTCTCTGCTGTGATGGGACCTTACTCCATCCTTACTTGAATGGAGTCTTCCTTAAAATGCATTTAGGTTCCTAAATCCCAGCAAGGCAACTGAAATGTGAAGTAGTCACCTATGTGTCTTTTGTGGGTCTGTGCCTGATCCCTGGTGTGTGAATGTATGGAACAGAGCTATTTCAGGAGACCTTGTACTCCCAGCAGAGTCAAGGAAAAATGCAGAGGACTTGAGTCAGCTGGACCCTCTTCAGGGATGCACCTGGTTCTGTCTTGTAGATCAGAAACATGCACTTCTGGAAAAAATGGTATTCTTATGATTGTGGTACACAACTTTCTGCAAACATAAGAAAATCTGAGCGTTCCAGGTTCATTGCTCAAATCTGTTGGAAATCTGGCTGCAGCTCGAGTCCCCTGTTTTGTTTACATAAATTCCTGCAACTTCTCCATTTTATTTTGCTGGTGCAATCATAGCATCACACATTTTCCCTTTGTTTCTACACTGCAGGATATTGCCACTGCTGTGAATGCTATATTTGACATAGATAAAAATCAAATTAATTTATTATGTACTTCTTGATTTGTATGTAAGTGCACACTGAAATGTATTCTTTGATGCTGTGGGTCCCATATATATATATATATATTTTGACAGAGGTGTCCCGTCTCATGCAGCTTTTAAGGCCTGTTTTAAATCACACAGTAACAGTAGAAAGCTATATAAAGAAAGAATTTGTGACACTGACTACTTTTTAATATGGTGTAGGACTCCAGTTAAATTTATTTGATAAGCTAGATTCAAAGGAAGTGAGTGCCATAGATCTAATGTTAGCTGAATTTTGTAAAAGGAATAGCATTGGCCTGCCTAGAAAATTATCTGTTCAGCTGGAGAAAAATGAGACTTAGAAGAATTACAATGTGAGTAAGGAGATGATTGAGGGGGACATGACAACAGTCTTGGGAGGGGGAGTACAAAATGAGAGGAAGATTAATAGTGGAGTTTTTCCAGTACTGGTTTGGAAACAAGTTTAATATTTTTATGGATGACTTCTGCCTGGAAAGGAGGAGTGTGTCGATTAGATGCACTGATGAGTCTAAGCTGGGAGCCATCATTGCTACAGAGGAGAATCTGAATGTCAGGCAGGAAGAAATGGATGGCTTTTGGGAACAGAATAAGAGAAAATAGTGCATCTTTCAAGACTGTGCATAACAGGATTTTACTTTTTTTTTCTCCTGCGAGCTGGAAGTTCTCAGCTGGAAATGGTAGAGGACAATAAATCAGAAGTATGCTTGCTGCAGCTGTGAAAAAAAAAATGGAAGCCTGGGATGTCTTAGGGGAAATATTTGCCACAGGGGGAGAGATTAAAGTTGTTTACCCAAATTGACTGCCTATTTTCAAAAAGGATAGACGTGTGCTGGAGCTTAAGCAGAGAAGAACTACCAGAACAATGTGGGAGAGGAGAACTCCTAAGAAGACAGTAAAAAAGTTTGGTGTGTTTACACTAGCAAAACAAAAGCTATTTAAAAAAAGAAAAACCAAGACAGTAGGTTTCAGTTTCTGGTTATTTAATACTTTAATGTTCATAAAGGTTGGGAAATAGCCATTTCTGAAGATCAGGCGTCTGATCCATTCACTTATCCTGACCAGCAGCCTTCAGAATCTGAAGAAACTGCTAAGCGAGCCCAGAGATGCAATTGCTGGTGCTAGCACTTAGAATTAATGAGTTCCAGATGCAAATCTTAATTTGAAGGATCATGAACTGCCTAACTGGGGGCTGCATACAAAAGCGAAAGCCACAAGATGGTGCTGACACTCCTTACCATGGTTGAAAGCATTATTAAAGATGCAGAGCAATGTGCAGTAGCCTGGGTGTCACTAGACAAAATTTCCATGGAGCGAGGTGTGTATTAACCTGTAAACAAGTAATAAAGTCAATGGCTTGGTTCAGTCTACAGTTTGTAGTTATGCAATGATTTTTTTTGTTAAGGAGTCCTAATACCAGCTCTGTATATTGGAGGGAAAGAGGGATGAGAAAAAAGAAAGAAGGGAATTGGAAAGGTGATGGTTATTTCTGAGGTTGGACCCTCTTTCTGCTTGGCTTTCAGCTACAAAGGGATAGATGAAATTACAAAATTGAGAAGTAGAAAGAAAACACATCTGCATTATCTCTGATTAGAATCCTTGGTTGAATTTCCATGTCTTTTAACTGTCAAGGGCAAAATCTGCTGTACTTACAGCATTGCTGACTGCTTGTGCTTCTCTGCCTACTTCCTTTTTATGCTTGTCTTGAGGCATGGACCTTTTTGGAAGGCTTGTTTGGTATTCTCTGTACAGTGTCTTAAAAGGGAGTGGACTAGGGATAGGTTTCTGCAGTTTATTTGCAAAAATGCTACTTGGGAACTCTGAAGTCAGCTGAACCTGAGAAATGATGCAGCCCAGTGGATAACTGCACAGGCTGATCTCGGTGCCCTGACTGCCAATAGCCTGTCTTTACCACTGTCCTGTCCTGTGCCATCTGCTAACACAGGCATCGTGTCTCTATTCATTAATCAGTGTGGCCATGAAGAGGTTTATCTTTCTCTGTTCTTTCATTTAGCCACCAGCAGAACTTCCCAGCAACTGCTAACTATTTTTGTCAAAATTAGGGGGGAGTGCAATTTGTTACAGAATGCCTATCCTGCAGTGCTGCGTTGTCATCTTTTGCTCCTGAAATGCAGTGTATGCATTTTTCTCCTCAATAAAATGAGACTAAATGTGTTTAAGTCTAACCCAAAATGGCTAAAAAGCATACTGCATTCGATAAGAATGATGAATGAGGACCTTAAAAAGAACATTAAGTGTTTTAGTAACATTAGTGTCCTTGTTGACTCTTGGGACAGAGAATGCCATTAAATCTATACTTCCAAAGATCTAAATGTGTGTACTTAACCAATTTCATAGGCTCTGGCTACCAATATGATTGCTTTTATGATTCAAGGATGTGTAATATTGTTTACTCAAAAGTCTGGCTTACATTCTAAAAACATTGTAAAAAACTTATGTTTAAAAGGACGGAAATAAAAATTTTGAAACTTCTGTAGCCTTCTGACCTTATCATAGGATCAAGGCTAGAAGCTGCTGAGCTGCCTCGTTCTGATCCAGCAAAGCAATTAAGTGTATGTTTAATTTTGGACTTGAGAATTGTGCCATTGAAATCAATTTATCTGATTGTCTAATGGTTCTTACCAATGAGAAACCAAAATTTGCCTAAGCACAATGAGTTGGTAGTTCCTATTATAATGTGTATTTAGAAATGCTAAGCGGCACTCATCATGCTTTGTTGGTTGAAGGCATTTAACACTGGCAATGTTAACATGTCCCTCCTGAAGTGCCATATCAATGTGCTTCAATCTTTTCTTTAGAGAGCATCTTTAGAGCTAGAAGTTCATTTACTCTCCAGCCCTCTCTTTCTGCTAACATCTCTTTTGAAATTAACTACAAGGCCTGGCCTTTCTTTTTATCTAGAATGTGGATATTTGCCCTTTTTGCTGATCTGAAGTTGGCACATTATTGCACAAATTTAAACTGGAATCTGATGCTGTCACCATTTGTTGGTGCTTCATGTGAATTTAAACTCGGGAAGGTCTGTAATACAGTCTCCTTCTCAAATTGCTACTTAGCTAACACTGACTTGGGTTTATAGGTTTTCATTCTTTTTGGTTGCCTTATTCCTTCCTGAATGCATTTCTGCAATGTCCGCTGACCACAGATGGTTCAACAAGAATTGATTTGTATGTCAGATTGCGTGGAGACTCCTTTTCTCTGGGAAATATTGTGGTTTTCTATGCTAATCAGTTAATGCAGAAAAGGGTTAGGATGGAGTTCTGATCAGTAACAGATGAACTGCTTCTTATATAAGGATGTGTCTTTGTATCACTCTTCCAATTGCGGGCTTCTAGTGCTAGAGAATATTTAAGGCTTACTGAAAGAAGAAAATGTTTAATTAGCTCTTTAAATCTAATAGGGGTTTACTGGTGCTGTGCAAAACAGCAATCTGTTCCACTCTTCTGTCAATGACATGCCTTTCTCTGTGAACAGTCTACCTATCTTGCATATTTTATAACCAAACTACTAGTATATAGTAAAAGACAAGGATAAAATTATTATTTAATATCTTCTTGTTAACTTTACAGAATCAAAATAGGACATTTTCCAACTTTATCTCCAGACAAATTAAGTGTCTGCAAATGAAGCACTTTTTATTTTGTTGCTCATTAGAGAATATAGCACAGTTAAATCTGGAAGTGTTTTATCTGTAAGTGATATATCCTTGTGCTGGAAAAACCTATTTAACAAAAAGAAGCTTATAATAAATCTCCTTTTGATAGCCATGTTAAAGAGAGTGAACCAGGACGAAAAAAAAAAGGCTAATGTTGGAAAACCATAAAGAAAACACAATTTTTTAAAGAGCTTTTCTTGGTTCTTTGAAAGAGAAAGGACTTGTGTCAGAGTTTCAGATGTCAAGCAGAACGTGTTCATGTGTAGCGCTGCAGTACAAGACTGAGACAGAGAGCAAGAGCCGTATAATTAAAATGGAATGAACTATGCACAATAGCTGCAATAAAGACCTTATTTATTTTCTTCCTCCATCTTTAAAGTTTGGTTTAAGATAACTTGGTTTGTTTCCCATCACTCCTTCCATTAAATAAGGATTATCAATTTCCAGAAAAAAAGCCTGGAGATGCCAATTTGGAAAATGCAATGCTGTCTACTCTTCCACCTACTGTATTTCCTTCTCTTTGCTCATTTCTTTCTTGCATTTTTATATTTCTTCCTCTTTAGTCATCCCCCTAATATTCGCTGCATACCTCTGAAAACTTCTTCCTATTTTCCTTCTCTTTCCTGCCTGGCTCTTTCTTCTGTTCACGTATTATGAATTTGTCCTCCCTTTTCTACCTAGTGTTTTGCTTTCCTCATTGATACAGTTTCCAGGACAGAGGCACTTCCAGCTATGTATCTCTGACTGCCCTCAGCCTGCTACTGCTCAGCTCTGAGGAGGAGATAGCTGAAGGAAGCTCCACATAGCTTTTCCTCTCACGCTGGCTGCTGCAAGAGAAGTGGTTTCCCACCCCCTGGCTCACAGGCAAGGTGCTTTGCTTAGCTCGTGGCTTCAGGAAACTAAAAGGTGATAACTTGGGACCCATAAGGAGAACAAAGGTTGTCCATGGGCCTGTGGAGGTGGCAGGCTGCTGAACTGGCTGATGAGGGCCGAGGGGAGAGTGGGTCACCACGCTCCAGAGAGCTGGCCTGTGGCCGGCTTCCAACTGTAAGCCTCTGTTTCTATAATAGATAAGCAGGGGGCTTATTTGGCAGTCTTGCTGATCTAGTGTCTAGTAGATTATCTGCTGCTTTGTACTTGTGCCTCATCCGTTTTAATATTTCCACAGCATTTATGTCTAAGCAGAGTCTTTCTGTGGAGAAAACTGAGAAGCATTTACTGTGGGGGGCAAAAAAAAAACCTCAGACAGAATTCCTAAGTCTACTGACGTGCTCGTAGTTGAATTCTAACTACCAGAGTGCAGCAGCCCCCTTAATTTAAGTTTTAGTTTGAAATTCAGGAGTTTGTTTAAACTCCATTGGAATCAATGGAAAGACCCGCTTGCGCTGCAGCATAAGGTAATCTAACTCAGGATGAACAAAACTGTTATTCAAATATAGCATAACTTGTTTACACATATTTTGGAACCACCCCCCGTTGCCTCCTGTCAGTTCATGCGTTTGGCTTTGGTATTACTGTGTTTATAGAACAAGCCCTATTTTGCTGTCACACAACTGCACTCTCTCTGTGAGGTCTATGTTTCCTTTTGTCCGTTGTTTTCTACCCCCTTGTTTCCCTTCTGTCCTGGAAATAAAGATGCAGAATTCCCCTGAAGTGAGCACTTACTGCCTGTTGTCTGCATAGGAAGAAAAAAAATAAACGCACATATTAAAAACCACTCTGGAGTTACAGATGTAATTGCTGCTTTGCAGGTGACAAGTTATCAAAGCCCAGTCATCTTCTGCACATCAGGACTAAAAACTGCAAATGTACCTCATGCACAAATACCTACACGCTTCTTTCTTATTTCTTTTAAATAATTCCCTGGGTGCTTCTTTCTCCCTTGTAAAAAATACTGTCATTCACATCCTTGAAAAACTTCAGTCTTCAAGGTGAAAATACTGCAAAGTGGAAATAAGTTACTGGAGACTAAGTTTGTGGGGGAAGGGAGAGCATCAGTGCAGGTCCTTACCTAAAGGTAAGAACACGCTGCATCTAAAGATTGTTGTAAAACAAGTGTTTATTATGGTTGGTTTGCTTTTTTTTTCTTAGGTAGATATTACTCTATGCCATTCTGTGGATGGTAGGTGAGGGAGTAAGAAATGGAAAGGTGGAGCCATTATCCAACTATTCTGCAAGGTCACAAGGGTAGTGTTTGATAGTCAGAGGAGAAATCAGACCCCTCTAGGTGATCTTCAGAATAGCAGATTAAACAAAATATTATCTGTTGAGTTGATAGTTTAGAACTTGTATTAGTAAACATCCTCTGTTATGCTGGAGTAAAAGGCATCTTTGCCATAAATTATGAGCAAGCAGTAGAAGCTGTAACAGTAAAAAATTTTAGCTGTATGTTTTGCCGGATTGAATTATGTAGTAGTCTTGAACTGAGACCACAAGAGGGTGAGGATGAAATTAAATGAGTCATTGTTAAAAACAGGATGTGGTTCTGAATTATATGTTGAGTGTGCTGGGCAGCTGAATAGAGGATGCAATTTGCTGTGAGGAATAGGCTGTGTCTATACGATATAAATTTTGAATGCTACGTAAACTCAATGATTAGAGATTACTGGTAATTTTAGTTTGTTGTAAAAACTGCTTGAAAACTGAAATAATCTCGGAATTGTGCATATTGTTATAACTAGTACTGAGGGGACAAGAAAAGCATCTGACCAGTCCAGTGATAGATGTTTCCTCCTATGCAAGGACATGAGGTACAAAGCTTCTTAGTCTTTCTTTATAAAGAAAGTGGGGAAAGCAAGTGGGGAGATGACTACATAAGCCAAGTGGAAATGGCAAAAGTAAAAAGCAGATACGTTGGTATATATAGGAAATCATGAGCTCAACTTGGCTTTAAAGCTATAGCTGCTTAGAAGCTATAGGGGTTTCTCTCATGGCTAGGAGGATGCAATGGTTCAGTTTATAGGGTAAAGGAAGAAGTGATCACTTTTAATAATGATAACGATGGCAGAAAACTATGACCTCTGGCTATTACTGGGGACAGAATGCTTCAGCAAGTGGACTAGAAGGCTTCTAGTCTGACCCAGCACATCAAATTTTAGGTTATGTGCCTACACAATTTAAAGCTGGAGCATGATGAGCTTGAGCAGTGGTTCCCCTGCTTGTCACTGTCATCCAGATGGCTTTAAAGAATTCTTTGATGGAACATGTTCATCAAAGTACAGTAGCTACCAGTAACTCTGTTGGATGGGTGAGGTGTCATAATCAGATCACGTTGCCTTAGTGTGGGCATCCAAGTCCTTCACTTGGATTAAATTTTGGAGGAAAAAAAATAATCACATTTCTCTGAGCTTATTTTGCATCCTAATTGTGGGGATGGGTGACACTAAACAGCAAGGTCTTTAAAAAATGAAACAACAACAACAAAAAAAAAGCAGAGGATGTGCTGGTCACCATGGAAACCAGGCTTTTGATGAAGTGGTTGTATATCTGGTAATACTTTATACAGAGTTCTGATTACAATAATGATCCATGTTATTTTTTTCAAATTCTTTCCTCTTCTGCTCTATAGTTTACTTTTTAGATGATAGAATGGAGGAAAATGCAAAATACGGAGATTTGTCTTTAAAGTTCAGAAAAATACTTATTTCAGCAAAATAGTAACCCATTTTGCTGAAACAAGGTCTTTATATAAGGCTAGAACATGCAAATGGAAGCTATAGCAAAGGAATTCAGTGTTTAACAACTCTTTGGACATGTATCGAGTTTAAAGGCCAATTAACTCAAAGAATATGTGGAAAATTGTGTCAATAAAGTAGTGATGAAAATTGACAATTTGTAGAAATAACGCCTCTGGATTTGTAGACGTCCAGACATCCAGCACAGAGTCTCATGATCTCGGGGAAGTTATTCATGCATGTCCACACACCGCGGGCATTTTAGAAGTTTCGGGCATGTTAGAAGTTTTTATTAAAAACATTATGGAAACTCTGTCAGTCAAGGCTTTGCTGAGCTCAGGTATATGAATCAGACAGTAAATATTTGAAAGCTGAACCAGAAGAACCACCAACAGCTGAATAAAGATGGCTTTACACAAAAATCTGGGGATTGACTGTTGTAAGCTTCAGTGAAACAGCTTCTGAGACACTTCAGAATAACATCAGATAAGGTTATCTTCACAAAAATAGGCCCCTGAAATACTCATTTAATGGGCTTGTGTATATAGGAGAACTAATACAGGACTGAGGTAGTTTCAGTGCGTATTTTAGGATGCAATCTTTCCACTGTCTGCAGTTTCATGAGCTCAGTGATATTGTTCTTGAATCACGAACACACTGTTCACTGTTACTTAAAACAACTTACTAGTCGAACATTAAATTAATAGTAAATCCAAGTCTGAAAAAATGTAAATGCAAATTTTGATGCACATAAACTTGACTGGTATTATACATGTTATTCTTTAAATAAGGAATTTTTACTATCAGTTATTACCAATAAATTCTTTATTGATGTTTATCAAATTTATGTCTTAGTATAATTTTAATACAATAATTTTTAGTATAGTATTTCCTGGTCAGATGATAATACAGTGTCTGACAATGATACCATCCTCTTTCACTACTTCCTGTGTGTATTCAAAGTCTTGTCTTCCTTCTTTAGCTTTAGAAAGTACTGTAAGATTTTCCCACGCTATTCTTACGAAGTTGATAGGGTCTGTTGAGGTTCTGTAGAATGAGTTGCCCCCGCGCCCCGACCTCTATCTTAACAGTAATCAAACATGGCTTTCATTCTTATTGATAGAATCCTTTTTCAGGAGAAGAATATATAACCTTGTTTTGTAGTTCTTTAAAACATCTGTGTGTCCCAGGCATACATGGAAGAGGATTTAGTTCACAGGAAAAAGCTTCATTTTTTTTTGTTTTGTTTTCAGGCGTGCTGTCTAAAATTCTCTTTGGCAACTGAGGAGATCTGACATAGAATACTGCAAGACTTAATAGAAGTATTTTATTCTGAACGTTGTTTTACACTGATTTAGGTTTCATTCTGAAGCACTTAAAGATGTATTACACTTCCAGCATGCCAGTTGTCTAGAAATTGCTCACATGCAGGATTACTTGCAAATTTTGATATTTCATTTAAAAATATGTTTATATCTGTTTCAACAACTCTGTGATAAACATTTATTTGACTCTGCAGATCCTGTGCGTGGCTGTCAAAAAAAAAAAACCAAACCCCAAAATAAAAAAAACCCCAATAACAAAATCCCTCCAGGTTTGTATGCAATAATCATCTTTACAAAGCTATTTGTTTTATTGCATTTAAGACACTTATTTTTTGTGTTGAATTCCTCCCTTTCTTTCAATCTGTTCCTTCCTTATGTAAAGTAAAGATATTCTGGCTTTTTACAGTGCAATTGCTTAATAAATGTAGAATTTTCTGCGATGATGACAAATGTATTGATTTAGTAAGTTGGGCTGATCTTCTAAATCAATATATCTTTATGCAGAGCACTTTTGAGAAAAGTAAATAGTTATTCAGTGTAAATGTCTTAGTAAAAAAGTCTGAAAAATACTAATATCTGATTATTCCTGTTTATGTTATTTAAAGTTATTAGAACAGTTGTTTTTTCTTTTCCAACCAAATTAAAACATAAGCATATTTGAGGTCTAGACTTTATGTTTAGCCCTCTGAAGAGGGCCTTAATTTTCTTAGATAAATAAGCCAATTAATCACACATACTGCTGAGACCATCATGGATGTTCTAGCAAAATGCTTTAGCTGATGTGTAGTTTTAAGCATGTGAGTAATCTTTTCACTTCAGAGGTTCTTTCGTGGGCTTTTGGCCTTGAATGCTCAGTATCTTGGTTGGTGCCTCTCCAGTGAGGGCATTTGGTTCTCTGCGCACATGACCTGTGATTGCTTCATTGCTAGCCATGGGGGAAACTTAGTCAGTAGGAGACTTTTGGGAGGTTTTACTTATGAAAACTGTTTTGGCAGCTTAAGTAATGAAAGAATTTGGTCTGCATTGAAATAGAAACAAAGTCTTTTACTGATGCTACAACTTTTTGCCAAAAGTTTGGACTTAACGGTCTCAAAACGCATTTATTCTTGAGAAACTTTGACATTCTGTAATGCTGAGTACCTGCAGGAACACGTGCAGGTATTCAAAAATCTTGATGTCTTCTGATGCTTGACTTACACTTTCAAACTTCAGAAGGCTTTTCCCTCCTAATTTTATTCAATAACAACTTGCAGCAGAGAAACTCTGTGCTTGACTTGACTGTGTGTGGAGGGAAGTGTGCTGAGGAAGTTAGTCTATACAAGAAAAACAAATTTCTCTGAATTGTGATTGTGGGACACCTGGAAGGCTCCTTTTGCATGCCAGACCTGTCCCCTACATTTTTATTCTGCAGTGTGGTTGGTCCCTGCAGAGGGCTGAAAGCGAACTGAAAATTGAAAGTTTTATAAGGTTAAGTATATGACAAATATTGCTGATGGTTTGTTATTTATGAAAAAGCAGGATGGTCCTGAGGGCACTGCAACCACCTTCCCTCTCGTGCTCCCTACAGAAAAAGAGGTGCTTCAGGAGTTTCAAGTGACAGCTCAGGGAAGGATCTGTCATCTTATAAAACAGGCTTTGGTTCTTTTGTTCTCCTCTGCAACTTTGTCATCAGGAAGAAGCCTTTGGCTCTGACAGAATAAATTTGTACCGCTTTCACCTTCTCAATCTTGTTATTAAAAATGAATCCCAATGAAGCTGGCAAACTTAATGTACATTACTCCTCCAATTACAGTGAGTATTTATAGGCAGCCACTTGGGAGGTGTAAAGAGGAGGGGATGGACATCTTCTGCCAAGCTACAAGGGCAGTTTAAGGTCTGGTATCATGAGAGGCCACATTACAGGGAGAAACTTTCCTGTCTGGCATAGATTAGTGTGTCCTCACAAGCAGAGGTGATGGAAAAACAGCTCAATCCTTCCTTGGCTACCTCATATTGTGTTTGAAAAAGGTGTTGCAGCTGCTGAAATGGCTTCTCTTCTATGCTGGTCTGTCAAGAGGCTTTGATTTTTGCACTGAGGAGACACTTATACTGTCCTGGCACTGGCATTGCAGTCTCTTCAGCAGGATTTGTGCCCTGCAGCCCCCTTCTCCCAGAGAAAGTGCTGCTGCCTCAGCAGAGGCAGGGCAGCCATGGGGGAAGGAGACCCGCACCCTGGCCCTGCAGCGATGAAGCTGCAGGTAGATCCATGGCAACCTACTTCAGCTTACTCCCACATCTGCCTAGACAGAGATGGCAAAAACACACCAATCCACATGAGCACGTGGAAGGGGTGGAACAGCTCAGCTCAATCAAAGGAGAGAAAATGGATGCTGGGTTCAGCCTGACTGTCCCAGGTGGGTGGCCGTGCCTACAGGCGTAGGGTTGTGCTGCTCAGTACGTCCTTCCATGCTTAAGGTCTGCATTCAGGTTATTGAATAAATATTCTGAAACAGGGCAGCTGAGGGGTACCAGGGCAGCCCTGGTCATAAAGCAGGGACAGGGAGGTCCTCTGGGACAGGGAGGGGGGCAGGCTGTGGCTGGGCTGGGATGTCGGCCTGTGGGTGAGGACAGGATCAGGCCCTCTGAGGGCCATCTACAGCTTGGAGGCCTGGCCCAGCCTCGGCCTCCCTGTAAGGCTCATGGTGGTAGTCTCCCAGTCACCCTCCTCACTGACCTGAATTGATGCCTGAGGGTGGTTTTGTAATTGTTTTGGTCAAATTCAGGCTGGGATCAGAAAACAGATGTGTTTCATCTAGTCAGGAATTTATCACCCTGAACTAGAATCTCTGAAAGGGAAACTAGTGATAAATTGGAAGATACCGTACAGGAGAGCAAAACCCGGACAGCACGACCCCGTGTGGTCTTGGGGACACATGAAAGTGTAAATGTAAGCTGCTTTCCTGACTTTAACTGTACGCTAAGTCTGACTACCTTTAAAATTAGCAACATGTTTTTCTGAGTTTATGGGCTATGAGACTAACTTCTCTGCTGCTTTATGGAAATCTAACAAAATCTTCCTTTCTGAGCCCCAGGAAATGAAACAACTGAAATGTGAGGGAAGGTGAAAGGAAAAGAAAGTTTTATAGTAAGAGTTGATATTAATAATTTGTTTGATTTGTTTTCTGTATGTCATAGATGATTTTAGCCAACTGGTCAGCCTCATTTGGTTTTTCATATGTGTGGGTGAAAAATTATCTTTTTTCTGGCTTATCATTACTTCTTGCTTTACAGCTACTTATGGTGGTAATTATTTTTTTTTCAAGTCACTTCTTGACGGTCTTTGTTCAGTGTGGAGATGGCCATTAATCTGAATAACAAAACAATTACTTCTTCCAGGGCCACACTAGCGCTTCAAATCTACAACTGCTATAGTATAAAAATGAGGCAAAACAGCAACATTAGAAAAAGAATCTGTGGCTTTAGGAAGCATGGAGTGTGTCCAAAAGTTGGCCTGTGGAATCTGTTTGTTTAAAGGACCCTTTCTCAGGCTAAGACAAAAAAAGAGAACCAGAGCATGTCTGGATACAAAACCTCTCCTTGCTTTCAGGACTGTCTTCAAATAGTATTTTTACTTCAGATGATAATAGTATTTAAGTTGAAAAAATATAAGTGCAAATGGCAGCTAATACTTTCAAGTGTGCACTGGTCATGAATCGAGTCTTTGGTGGTATTGGGGAAGCTGAGAGTGCATCATGATAAGCAAAAAGTGTTTAAGTGTGTTTTGTATTTCTAGCCTCTTTTGCCCAATTATCTCCTGTGCTTTACACAGGACATTCCCCCCACCATGTGTGCATGGGGAGCCGCAGATGGAGCACTGAGATGTATCATTAGTGCCAGCTGGACACTGCTGCTGCATGATGCTTTAGCTGCAGAGTAATGAGCACCTAAGTCAGCAATCTTTCCACCCAGTCTTCGTTTCATGTAATAGCAGCAGCTATCAAATCTTTAAGTAACACAACAGCTTTTTCCACTAGGGATATTTGTGCCCCTTGAATCTTCTTTCCTTGCATATGATTTATTGGTCTCTCAGGCAACTTGCTCAAGGCATAAAGCAACATTAATTCCAGGTATCAATGTCAATTCTTTGTAATTAGCTACAGGAGAAGGTCAATTGCACTAAATCTGGATTTCCTTTCTGACTCTTTCAGTTGAACTGTGTAGGACTTGGTATTTTTACCATCTTCCATCACAATGTGTATCTGTCTTCCACGTTGCCAGCAAGAGTTTGAGACTGAACTGCTTCGTTTTCCTGAGAAAGGCACTCTAGACTGGGTGAAATATTTTAAAATTAAATATAACAGCAGTTACAATGAAAATAATAAGAAAATAATAAATTATAGGTTCACCACCAGAAGGGATTTGGGGGGAAGGGCAACGCAGCTGGTGAGGGATCTGGAGCACACATCTTATGAGGAGAGGCTAAAGGAGCTGGGGTTGTTCAGCCCAGAGAAAAGGAGGCTGAGGGGAGACCTTATTGCTCTCTACAACTACCTGAAAGGAGGTTGTAGAGAGGCAGCGGTCAGTCTCTTCTCCCAAGTCACAGGCGACAGGTCTAGAGGAAGCAGCCTCAAGTTGCACCAAGGGAGGTTCAGGTTGGATATTAGGAAGAATTTCTACACTGAAAGGGTTATCAAGCATTGGAATGGGCTGCCGAGGGAAGTGGTTGAGGCACCATCCCTGGAGGTGTTCTAAAGATGGGTTGACATGGTGCTTGGGGACATGGTTTAGTGATGGGGTTTTTTTTGTCAGAGTTGATGGTTGGACTAGATGATCTTGAAGGTCCCTTCCAACCTAGATGATTCTATGATTCTATGAATGGGAACTAAACCAGTGAATACAGGTGAGACTTAGTGAATCATCTTACTCGAGCAGAACTGTTGCAATGTCAGTGCCTTTTTGCTTTTGATGTTTTTTTCAGACAGCACTTGTGAAATATTATTTCCCAAAATTTTTATATTTTGGGTGCTTTTTTTCCTTAAATTAAAACTTTGGGCATGTGCCAGATCTCCCCAAACTTACTTGACTGGTCCTGTGTGTCTGAGCAGCAGCTCTATGATCAGGTGCAGGACCTATTGCATTGCACATTTGACTTCCTAGTGCCCTGAGGTCATTAATTTCCCACCAGGCTCCCAGGATAGGTGCTGAAGATGGATAGGCAACACTACAAACGTTCTTTTTCAAAGTCTCTCTTCCAAAAATATATTTTGAAAATTTGAAAAACAGTTGTCAATTGCTTTTTTCCAAAAATTATTTTTTCCCACATTTAAAAAAACCCAACATCTCAATTAAGGTGGGAGGGGGGAGGTAATCAATAAAAGGGTTTCATAAGCCAAGAACTAAACAAAGCCCTTCTGTCTGCTTACACTGTCCCATAAAGATTTTTTACTTAACTAAGCCAGAAGAACCTGTAAAAATATTGTAGAAAATCTTTCTTCCCCCCCCCCCCACTATAACTCTTCAGTTTACCTGCCAAGCTGAAGAAAGATTTATGTTGACATCTTTAGGCTTTTGCCTTTTTGCGACTTTCTACACTGGAGAATCAACAATGGTCTAAAAAAATTAAATTGTGTATTTCAGTTCACACTTCTTTTTTTTTTTTTTGTGTTACTGTAGTACAGACAGGGATAGTCCTCAGTAAATACACACAAAATACTGAGTTTGTCACAAACAGGTACTCATTTTATTACATTTTCTCTATTATATTAGGTCTTAAGTGCCATGTTATACCATTTTTTTCTTGGTGGGAAGCCAGTTCTTTTGAGCCCTTTTCAAAAGATCTTTTACAAGGGGATGTGAGCTGCTACTAAAAGGTTCTTTTGAAATACTGTTGTCAGTGGCTGGCAGTATTTATAAATGTGGCCTGGAGTGATGCATTTATAAGTATAGTTCCAACCATATCAACTACTTCAGGATTTCTTTTTTTCATTTCCTCTTGCTTTTGGTATTATAGAGATCGAATAGGATCATTAACAGTGGCATTTCTACAATTTCTTTTTCTTACATTAAAGATTCATTAAAAGTCAGAAAACTGGAGTAAATCATGAGTCTTTGTGGTTAACTTATGTCTGTTCCATTCATAACATTTCAAAGGTTGAATGTCAAAAAATTGAAGCAGTTTAAATGGTCTGTGCTTTTGAATGAGCTGAAATAATGGACCAGCTAAATAGGTAGTAAGTTAATTCTAAAAATAGCTTCCCTTCCTGGGAGAACACTTAAAAATAATTCCATTACTTTTTCTAACATGCACTTAAAATATTTCTGGAGAAGAAAAACTCCTTTAAACTTTGATAAAGAATTTGGACATGAGCAACTGATCCCAGCCTCGGTAGGCGTGGTGGTATTTAAAAGGTCATCATTAGATGAGGTCACTTTCCAGAGCCTGATCAGCCAAGTTTTGGAACTTCTCAGTATGGGGCCTTTTATGAGTATCCTTGCTGGGAGGAAGAACCCAGGATAAAATTACCTTCTTTTCTTGATTCTGCCTGAAATACCAGTTAGAGATATTCAGGCTCTTTGACTATGATGTGTGTATACCTTCATCAGTGGTTACGATTATGGTTATTATTCGTGATTACCATTATCAATTTTGCTGTTGTTTGGTTCGTATTTGAGAGTTTCTTTGGTTGGTTGTTTTTTCATTGTGGGGTTTGTTTTGTTTGTTTGCTTGGGGTTCCTTTGAGTTGTAGAGTGATTTAGGCTAGAAGGCAATCATCTTGTCCAGCCCCCCACTGAAAAGAGGGACAGCTTAGATCAGTTTAGACTTCAGTTAGTTCAAATTAGACTTGTATCCTTTAATAAAGGAATGGTAAACCTCAAATCAAGAGTTAATAAAACACTTTGTCTCTTCACAGAGATCATGCATTCTTAGTCACTATGTTTTGTTTTAAATTATTCTTTACCTAAACCTTTTAAAAGTTAGCAGTGAAGGTACCAAGTGTTTACGTGCTCAGCAACACTCTCTATGTAAACTCTCAAATGCTTGTCACACATGTGCACGCACATCTCCTAATTGGCAACGTTTTTGTGTTTGCTTCATCATGTTGGGGTGTCTGACCCCAATGGACTTGCTCTCCAAATCTCAGTGGCCTGTCCGTGACACCTAATGCTTTAACTCCCGTATTCTATGCTATGTTCTTAATATTTTGTTTGTAACCCCTCTCACCATCTATTTTGCAAATTGCACTAGGAGTAGGGCTGGATGTAGCTATGAAACTGTCTCATAGAAACGGCAGTGTACTGGATATGGGGAACAATTTACCAGCTGATGCTCTGCTGGGGCCATTCTGATATATCTACTCGTGCTGGGTCCTTCCTTTCTGCTTCAGCATTAGCTTTAGTTCATTTTTCTGCTTTCATGAAGATGAATGATTAGTGTATGATCATCTCCTATTTGACTAATGGTCTGGCACAGCTCTAAGCCACCTGCTTTAACAGTGGACTGGAAAGCCCTCACGAGTGTCTGGGGGCCTGTCTGTTCCTGGCATCTGGCCCTATGCTTTCTAGGTGGCATCCTTCTCCTGATTCCTCTCAGGAGCGCAGTATCACAGCCTCTCCCTGCTGTGTTACCTGAAGTAACATACCTGTCTCCTTGCAGGTAAAACGTCCTACCACTCCTCTTTGGTCCACAGTCAGAAGTTAAAAAGATACCTGGGGATCAGTATGTGAAGAATATATATATAAAAAAAAATTTTTTTACATGCTTTGTTAAAGGTTTGTAATGCTCATCCAGTGCAGCACCCTCTTAGCTCTGAATCTTCAACTTCTGGATCTTGCCATCTTCTGCTTCTGGTAATTCAGTGCTTAAGAACTTTCGTAGAACTCACTCACTGTTCTAAAGAAGCTTTTTTTTTTTTTTTTCCTTGTCTCCACCCTGAATTCCTAGCCTGCTGACATCAAATGTTGTCATAAGCTTTAAAAATGTTCCTTTTATTTTTCTGTTTTGGGGGTGGGAAAGCAGATCTTCTAAGTTTTGGCAGTAAAACGTAAGTGGACCTCAGTTTAATCATCTTAGTGCTGTAGTTATCCATACTAGGAACTAACCTACAGGTTGGGCTTTGATTATGAGATTATGTCCTTTGTGTAGTGTAAAACGTCACTGTCCAATGAATCATCCTGTAAAGGTTTGTCTTTTTTGTCTTTCTTTCAAATGAACAGCAAACTTTTGTTTGCATTGACAGTAAAGTACAAAGATGTGTGACAAAATGACTTCCTGTACTTTTTAAGGGAACTTCCTTAATATTTTTTTTGATTTTGAGCAGCCTACCTTCTGTCCATCTGATCTAGATTTAGTATAGATAGAAGTATAAATGTTTTGTTTAGAGTAGGGGTAATTTTTATGAGCTATCTTAAGATTTGTTTTATTGTTAGAAGTTTAATTTTATTAGTTAAGGAAATAGGTAGAAATAAATAGAATATTCTGTAGCATTAAATTATGATCTGTTAAGAGTGTTTTAACTGCTTCATGTGTTATGACACTTGAGTCTCAATAAAGTTCATGGTAACTTTACATTTGTTGCATGAAATATCGTTAACATGGAGGTATGCAGCAGAAACATAACTGAGTTGAAAAGGTTTAAAATGCTTGACAGCTAAATATTTAGTATTGGTTCCCCACTTTAAAAAGCAACATTAAATCAAGACTTCAGTTTGGTGGGCTCTATATGTTCTCTGTTTGTAACTACCACCTTTGGCTTCAAGCTGCAATTGTTTTTGTTAGAGCTGCCTTGAAAGATGCATTAATAAAAGCTGCACTTTATACTTTAAGAAATATTACCTGTATGTAATTTTCTTACTTGATTTATAGTGAGTCTTAGAATATTCTGAGGTCCTGAGTTAGGCCAAATATGATACTGCATATAGTGGAACTGGTAATGGTGTGCTTGGTAGGAGTTGTGTCCCTCAGCTACCTCCACATGGCTTTGCTTCTACTGGCCCCTTTGAGAAGTAAGGGAGGAGGTGGGGGGAACATGCTCACATTGGTGTAAAATGAAAAATACTGTATATTTATGCATAAATGTTAGAGTTTGTGGATGTTTTGGTTTTTGTGTTTTGTTTTGTTTTTTTTTTTTACAAATGTGGGTGCACAAGCTTATTCCCTTTTCCCATAATTAATCTATCTGTAACAATCGCCTTTATATAAAACAGCTAGGAATATTCTCTATAAGTGAAAAAAATCTCTATAGGCAGCTTGCCTAGATAAATTCCTTTTAGACAAAGTCTCTAGAATGCAGACATGGTCATTACAGATTTTTCTGCCAAATGATGGCTAAGAAGCATAT
>KZ505685.1:613729-662451 GCA_002844005.1 Limosa lapponica baueri | reverse complement strand
AAATCATATGAAGAGCGGTTGAAGGAGCTGGGACTGTTTAGTATGAGGAAGAGGAGGCTGAGGGGAGACCTCTTCACTCTCTACAGCTACTTGAAAGGACACTGTAGAGAAGTTGGTGCTGGTCTCTTCTCACAGGTAATTAATGGCAGAACGAGAGGGAATGGCTTCAAGCTCCAACAGGGTAGGTTTAGACTGAACATAAAGAAAGAATTTTTCACAGAAAGAGTGGTCAGGCGTTGGAATAGGTTACCCAGGGAGGTGGTTGGGTCACCATCCCTGGATGTGTTTAAGAGCCATTTATATGTGGTGTTGGGGGATTTGGTATAGGGGATAACTTTGTAGAGTATGATAGATGGTTGGACTTGATGATCCCAAGGGTCTCTTCCAACCTAGACTATTCTATGATTCTATGATTCTATGAAACTTTTCTGCTTTTTGTTGCTCTCATCAAGCTCCTGAATACCAGCCACCAGAGCTGTGCTTGAACTCCCTGAGAAGGCTCACAAGCACTCTGACCAAACAGGGCAGGAATGTTTTATGTGTTTCTTACCTTCTTGGTTTTGTGATTTAATTCTTCTCTGTTTCATTTAGTTTAGAGCATGGACATTTTTTTCTGCATGCAGGAGTGATCCTGACAGCTTGGAGAAAGAAAACTCTTGGACGTAAAATACCCATTGAAAATTTAAACACCTCTCTCTGAAATCTATGTTTTATTCCTTTATATTTAATTCTGCTGCTTCTCTCTCCTGTCTGCAAAGTGTCCTGTTCATACGTTCACCTGTTGACATGTGCTGCTGAGCTGGGACCTGCACACTGGTGGGCTCCATTGCCCTCATGCCTTCCTTAATCCTTCACTTCTTTCTCAGCAGTTGGCAGTTCATTTGAGGCTCCAGCAGTGAGATCAGAGCTTTATTAAATTCTGGGTATTGCCTTTACCTTCCAGCTCAGGAATGTTGATTTTAACTGTTGCCCCATAAATTATTGGACAGGAGCAGACAGAACAGCTCTGGACAACCTAGTCCTGAGTTTATTTTGTTTTCTGGACAAACAGGTAGATAGGTAGGATAAAACAAGGTGCAGTGTTGACTGGCAGCATGCTTTCAGCTCTCTTTCACAAAAAAAGTGAGCCTTTTCTCTCCTTTAACTAGATGTAGAAGAACAGCTGGTTTCTGTAATTTTTTTTTCAGGCAGCAGTTGTTTTACTAAAATGGAAGAGAGAATAATCTTCTTTCTGTGGACATATGTGTGGTTTTTTCCCCCCATTACTCCTAATCCCTGAAATGGTTTATAAGATAGCACTTAAGCAGGTTGCTAGTGTCCCTGGCACACGGTTATGGCCTCACCAACCATTGAGGCATATAGAGAGGACCATCTGCAAATGAAGGAGGAGAGGAAAAAATAGGTTTCCAAAGGAATTTGCTGCCATTCTCTCAGCTATAATCAAAGCGCCCCACAAAGAATTGGGATCTTTTGTTCACCAGAAACATGGACCCCGCACTAAATCCACTCTGAACATCTGTCAGAGACTTCTTCCAAATTCTCAAAGGTGGCCTCAATAGGAGCTTAAACCTAAATTAGTTGAGTGTTCAATCCTCTGCTCTTAGCTGATAGCTTGAATTAATTACTCTATTAGCCTTTCTTCATATCTTTTGGCTTGTTACAGCTGTCACCAGAGAGCATGCGCATGGAACCGCAGCAGCTCTTCCCCCTTTTGGGCGCAGCCTCTTCTCACATCTCCCATGTTTACATGGGAAAGTTGGGGACAGACCCCCTCAATCCCTTCCATTTTATGAAGTTCAGGTCCAGGTTTCTTCATTATGAGACTCATTGCAAAATATTCATAGCACTGTCCACTACATTCTGTCTATGACCTAGCTTTCTTCTCTCCAGAGAGCCGCTACACCAGTGTTTGGTTTTCTCCATGTGTCCTTACAGGAAAAAAAAGGGAATTGAGAGTTTTGTTTACAAGGGATTTGCCTCCGATTTCTCCTCTGTTTATTGCCTAGTTCAGGACCTTGAATAATTAACATGGAGAAAAAACCCTATTATTTTTTGGCTGTGGAATTAATATTAAACCATTGTCTTATGGGGGTGCATGTGGACAGTCTTCTGTAATGGGTATCTTGAGACAGATTTTGAAGGTCTCCCATACTCAGTTTCCTGAAACAGAAACTGCCTACTTCACCAAGCATGTGGTGTGCCAAATAGTAATCTTTCTGCTAGCATTGCAATATGTTTTGAAACCTTACTGCAGAGTTTAAATGTATTTTCTTCTGCTTTTCTTGTGCTCACTCCTGTATTCGTTATATTTTTAATTCTGGTTATCTATATGAATATATGCTGTTACTTGTATATATCACATGTGCATTATTTGTATAAGTTAATTGCCCTCCTTATTTATTCCTTTGATCTGTCCTTCACCCGTGCCTTCTACATCTTGTGTTTTTTGAACTAATGGTGTGTAAGAAAAGGGAGGAATAAATATTATGAATGTTCTGTTGATAGCATGAAACAAGCCTATAAAAACCTAAATGAAACGCAAGAAAAGTAATGCAACTTCCAATTTCCTGTTATCTGAGGGGAGAAAATTCCTTTTTTTTGGAGGAAAAAAAAAAGGAAGAAAAAATAGTTTTGTTTATGACCAACATGTTATGTCAGTCTGGTGTTCTGTGAAAATCACTGCTGCCTGCTAGTGGAATTTATATGCTCTTGCACTATATTCACACTTTCAAACATTTCAGAACAGATTAGTTGTATTAAATTGCACTTTAGATTGTTAGTTGCACTTCAGGCTGTAGAACTTCTGTTTATTTTTTTTCTTTTTTAGCCCCCCCGATAGGCTGCTTGTTACCTGGTATGTTCTACAAGTACTTGTTACTCATCAAATAAACTTGTTACTCATCAATAATACTCATCAAATAATTCCACTGCTGGGAATGCTTTGAGGTTTGTTATCCCCACACATCCCCCTTACACTACATAGCCTTTTCATCTTCTGAAATGTGAGTATCAGGTGGATGATATTCATGTTTACTTTGCAATACAGCAGAAATCCAGGACTGACAGTTTTAAAAATGTTTTGAAAAGGTAAGCATCTAACTTTGTCTACTGGCAGAATGTCTGCTTTAAGTAAATGCAAATTTACATGCTGTATTTAGGTTTGCTTCACTGTGGACTGCATTGTGCAGTAGGACCAGAAGAATTTCTCCCTCATAATCAAATGCAGGCATTTGTATTTTCGAATCGGGAGCATCCCCTGGAAGTTACAGTGTTTGACAGCTTTATTGTCAACTGCATCACTTTCCTGAGTGGATTGGTTTGATGGGTTAAATGCCATAGAAAGGTTTGTCTCCAGATCCTGGACATCCTTATTGCAAATCAAGTTGAGGTCTGTCTGTTTCTTTTGTTGTTGCTTTTGGGGTTTTCTGTTGTTTGTTTTTTTTTTTTTTTCCTTTTTTGAGGTCCAATAGTATGATAGCAACACAAACATTTAGTTGTCAACACAAGGTCCAGTTGTCAGCTTGGCAGGTTGGGGGAGAGGGACCCTGGTTGTCTGTTTTCTGTGGATCTGGTGCTGTCAGAGGTCTATGATGTCATGTCAAAGCCAGCGCCAGCTCTAACAAGGCAGTTCACAGTAGCAGCGCTGTGCTGTATAATCTTTTACAGACTTCCTTCTCCTCCAAAATGAAACCTTTGAAGAGGAAACAATGGTAGACAAGTTTTACATAGGGAAGCTACTGGATAATAAATTGCAAGTTAAAGGATGCTGATATTTAAACCTTCAAACTTTTCTTGCTTTTGCACTATTGCACAGATGTAGAAAACAGCCTGTCAGCACAGCAACCCAGAAAAGCTTGTAGCTTTCAAAGCGCTGCTCCTCGGAGAAGAAGATGCAGTGCACGAAGACAGTTTGTTTGCCTGTAGGGAGAGAAAACCTTGCTGGGGTTAAGAAGCAAATTAACCCCTCAGTGGTCTTGGGCAAGCTGGGAACGTGCTGGCGCACAAGGCTTCCCTGCGTTGGACAACTGTCACGCTGGCACCGCTCAGTTCCTCTGATTGGGTACTCCCAGTGACTGATTAAAAATGCTGATGCTGTTTCTGCGCTCCTCTCCACTTGGAGGAGAAATATCTTTTCCCCACCCCCGAGCCCACCTCTAGGATGTAAGTAATGGTGAGAAGATGAAGATGAAAACAGTGCGGTCCGAGTGACTGGAAATACAGCAGTCTGGTTTAGCTGCAGTGTTGTGTAGGAGTCGTCTTCAGACTTCTTACCTTTGGTTTTTCAGCACAAACTGCTCACAGGTTTTGGAAGGCTGTGAAAGGACTTACCATTTGTGTGTTAGTGTTTTCTGTGTATCGTCATATTACCTTGCTTTTCCCTGGACAGCTGTGTTCAGAGCTTCATGTGGAAATCTTTCTATTGAAGAGAGATAAAAAGGATCCTTAATCTGATTCTCTTTGGATCTTTCTATTTTTATGGTAAGTGCCAGCATGTATTGGCTGAGCATAGCTTCTTTGCTGCAGTGCTCGTGCTCTCTCCCTCTCTCTCTCCCTTTCCCTTCCCCCGTCTGTTTTTCTCCCCCTATATTCTTAGAATAAGCCTTGTGACCTTCACTCGATATCTAGTCATCATTCTTAGCATCTTCACCACAGATGTTGCCTAGCTAAAATACAAGTTTTCTCTTTATTTTGCTCTTTCCCCTCTCTGACCCGGAGCTCTGAAGTAGTGATTGCAATCTGAGCACTGCCTCTTTGTCCTTGAAACGGGAGGCTTGAGCATTGCTTGCGATTGCCCCTGGCAGCAACGGGATAAGGTTCTGGGGAACTGCAATTACAGATTTGGGAAACGTGACTCATTTCTGTAAGTCTGTACTCCTGTGCTGGAAGGGCACAGAAAGACCCTGTTTGACTAGCCATCTAGAAAACTCTGAAGCCCCTCAGTGTTCAAGTGTGGGGCATACATGTGGTTTGAGCTGATATTTGCTGTTATTGGCATAGGAAGGATGGGCTTTTCCAGCATTTTCAATATAAGCCCATGTCATCAGGTGTTTTTAAGTTGGACCTTTTGCGTCTTACAAGTGCAGACTGGCTGGGACAAGAAGTTACAGAATAGGCAGCCTAATAACCCTTGTCCCTCTCTGGTCTATACAATTGCAAATTCTTAGCCTTTTGAAGTGCTTTTACAACTCTGCAGTAGAAATGAAGTGTATTTAAATATTTAAAACTCTGTGCTTGCTTAATTCATGCTCTAAGCTATTTTAACAGCTCTGATTTTGTAAATAGGAAAGGTCATTTTTGAGTCCACAGCAAACTGTGCCCTTAGGCATCCTTTTTTTTTTTTCCTAGTTTGTTGCAAGAGATTTAAAGTAAACGCAAATATAGGATTTCTGATAGATGTATTCCTTTGCCTTTAGTATGAGAGAACTACAAAATATATCTTTTAACTTAAATGTGTTTCATGTTGTGACTCCGTTATGTGGATTGACTATGCATAGCCCTTACACACTGCAGGAATAATAAAGACTTTACTAAATCTTCAAAGGTCTGCTGGAGGCATAGATATAACACTGTCTCAAACTCATCCCAGGCTGGTCTGCCTGCAAAGGAAGGCAAAGAGGTGATGTGTTCTTATACCTTTGTTTTACTGAGGTGTAGGGTAAGAATAAAACTTTTATTTTTGTCTCTGCATTGCCCTTTCTGGGTTTAAGTAAGAGATACGCTTTTGTCTGGAAACTGTTTTCTTTGTTTAATGTGTCTCACTTTGTGGCTTAATAAAATAATTTTGTTCCTGATTTATCCTGTAATTCAGAGGGGTTTGCTTCACATGAGCTGTTTGGTTCAACAGAGTTTGTGTACCTCCTTCCCCCTCCCAAATGAGTAAAAACTTTAAAACACTGCTGTTATTTTAAATACCCTTCATTTCTTTCCTGTACTTGGGTGTAGTGTCTGTTGTACTCGTAGCATGTATGTGCGTTGGGGGGGGGGATGCCCATGTTGGGCAATTGCAAGAGGTACTGGGGGGAGGAGGAGGCTTCCACAGATCTGCAGGTAGAGGACTTCATGGTGCAGTGAGGTACCTGCTGCATTGCCTTCGCCAAAAAAAGCAGTAGTGGCCAGCACATAGCCCAGATGTCAGTGGTCCAAGTCATCCCCCTCCCCCCATCAGACCATGCGTTTTGGCATCATCTTGCACCCGGTCCTGAGACCTGAGATCCCTTCTCACTGCCGCGGTGAGGGCACGCTGCAAACCTACCGCCCTTCTGCTCTCTGGTAGGGAGCAGGTCTGTCTTGGCACCTGTGCAGCTCAATGAACTGTTTAAAAACATTTACCTCTAGAACAGTCCTTCCTGCTGTCTGTTACAAAAAGGCTTTGGCACTATGTAGACTCTGTGTTACATAATTATTTCTTTTAAATCAGTAACGAAGGCTTATTCTCTTCCAGTTTATTCTGAGTTTATTGTCTTGTAGTTTCAATAAGGGCTGACACAATGACAGCAGCAAAGAAACTTTTTGCTGGGAAGGGAGACCAGCAGAGGTCTTGTTAACATACAAGGGGAAGTAGTCTGAAGTGCCTGCAGGTTGTGACACTGCCTTGGGGAGACAAAGCTCAGGCTTTTCTTCGTTAAATGTAACAGGTAATTGTGTGTGTGCATTTGCATGTGGAGCTGTTTATTGTACCATTTTGTTTCATATAAAATTACTGTAAACTTAAAAAAAAAAAGAGACTTTACAAAATATGTGCACAACCTAAATAATTCTGTAGATCACATGGTTAAGTATGGTACAGCATGTTTTTATTTTCAAAATTATTATAAAATTAGGTATTCCTGTGCCTTAACATAATCTAGATTCTTACCTCACATTTAATAAAAAGGACTGTTTTCACGCAAAAAATGACTCATATCTAAGTAAGACTATCTGGCAAAAGCTAATTTTTAATCCAAGTGCATAATCATATATCTTTTTCAATAAAAATTTAAAGCTGAAGTGCATAATGTAATGTACTTTCTAAATGGCCTTGAAGGAAAAAGAAGGGAGGAAAACCAATAACCCTGAAGTATTTTCTCCAGTTTAAACCACATGATCTTGCAATGGGATGTTTACATTTGGAACTTGATGTCTATGTACTGCAAGTGAAAAGTCTATGCACCGAAAATCCTTGTCAGCACATCCTGTTGCAGGCCGAGGGCTTGAAAAATAAAGATGCAATCCTCTGTAAAAGCCTTGAGAGGTAGAGGGAAGAGTGAAATCCCCAAGATTACATGAAATTCAAGTATGTAGATATGGTTTTCACTTCTTAGGAATCCTATGAATGCTCTGATAGGGGAATGCATGCATAGTACTTCCTTGTTTCACAGCATGGTGTCATGTTAATTCCTTTGCAGGGTGGCTGAAGACTGCATAGAAAACAACTGCAGGGAAAAAAAAAAAAAAAGCTCTGTTCCTCTAGCCAGCCAAAATCACCCAACGGTCTGATGAAGTCACTGCATTATTTTTTTTCCTGTGCACATTCAGTATGCATTCTTCACTCGACTTGTCCATAGAAGCAAGATCTTTAAAGCTTTGTACTCCACAAATATTCAACCATACACATTTATGTTGTGAATATAAACGGGTATGTTTTTACAGAAAGCTCACTCATTTTTCCATACTGCTTCAGTGGTTTTATGCTTTCCATCTATCTGCTCGTATCCTTTCTGACAAAAGCTGCACAGGCAGCTACTGATTATCACTGGCTGAAGAATCCAGGTGGTGGATTAGCCATGCCCCAACTTCCCTCTCTGCCCCAGACTGGAAAGTGATACTGGGATACACATGGTGCAGAGATGAAGTCATCAGTACCAGGCAGTGCTCTGACTAGTGATTTTTTTTTTTTTTTTCAAAGCTCCTTCTGAAAACTGTTTATAAATGTTTTCAAAGGTAATTTGTAAGTTATAGTATACATATTCTATGTATATACTACATGTTATATTAATTGTGGTTTTACCTGGCTGTTTCTTCATACATACTGACCCAAGCATGAGCACACATGGATAATCAAAAGTTGAATGCAAATTCTAGGCTTTCTCTGTTATTCACAGAGCTAACTTTTACAGTTTTCCTGGACACATTTTCTCATTTAGTCTGCAGGTTTTGTCCAGGATGATTTCAAGGACTTTATAGCTCTAATGGTGCAGATATTACAAATCTGTCTCTCTCTGTGTCTGGAGACCTTAACAGGTGAGCTGTCTTCAGTCCAGTTGCTACTTTTGCAGTTCATGGATGTCTGGAAGTCCTGTGCGTGAACACTCTGCTGCATAACCTGTCAGAAGAAGCTTGGTGCCTTTGGGAAGTATTGGGCAGAGTCTTCATGTGCTACAGGCTTTTTCTGTATCTATGGGGAAGGATTAGCTTTTAGGCATTGTTAAATGTGTCTCATGTGTCTTCTGTCCATAAGCTGCCCTCTTAGTAAGTGCTTGCCCTCTACCCCTGTCATATCTCGAGGGGGGTCATATTTTCTGCATTTGTACAACTTGTGTAGATCAGTCTGATTCTTCATGGAAATTGTGGCCTTTCAGTTCATGCTGTGCAGACTTTCTGACATATAATTTCTGCATAGGAAATACTGGATAATAAGGTGAGAAGTCTTCTTTATATAAAAGAGCTTTCTTCTGCATAATGTAAATCACAATTACTTTGTTCCAGATTCAATGTGATAATAACGGAGCAACATTAGGCCTGCTTGCTTTGGGAAATATCAAAGAGCTGAGGCCTTCCAAGGGACCACTGTGTGTCATAGACTTCTTTAGCACCTGAACATTAATTTTAAATTTTTTCATTAAATTTTAAGTATTTATTTCCAAGGGATTGTGGAAACACTTGTAGCCTTTTTTGGTGGAAGATATGGAGAGGAGAAAACTCTATCCTAAATTAACTTAACCAACTTTAAATGGTCCCATTCTGGTAATCTGAGATTACTAGAATCAAGAACTTTACCTTCTTCTGTTTGCAGCATACAGTGAAATAATAATCTGGTTAAAAGTTATGGGCTAGTTCTTCAGCATCCCAGTGGAAGGGATCTTAGTGCTGGAGCAGTTAATGCAAATGTTCAATCTCTATGAATAACACCTCTGAACAGGAAGAGTATCACTGAAGCTGCAATTAAATCCCCAAGTAGGGGAGGTAATGGCACACAACTTTCTGCACATGGATATATTTTACTCTAGGACACCATGAGTCTGAAAGAATATTTTCAGGAAAGTCTCATGTTTCTAAGCACTTACAGTGCTGCAAGGCCCATCTCTCAAAATAGCTTCCCCTTACCACCTCAGGAGAAGCTACAACACCCTAAACCTTGCCTCTAAATCCAGCCCTGGGAGAACACTGGTCCCCACCAGACAGTGAAGTCTGAACATGAGTTCAGAGATTTCCAGACTCAATGTTTACAATCTCGCTGTCCAATAATTTTGCACAACTTGGTCTTTCTGAAGCCTATAGATAAATATTTTTTAAAAGATAAACCCAATGAATTATTCTGAATACACTTCCTGGAATCACTTCAGTATTCATGTTAGCTCTTTGTAGTGGTTGTTCCATGTCAGATCTGAGCTATCACATCATCCACAGGAGATTAGAGCCACCAGCACATCTGGGCACCAGTCTGGCACCATAAAACCAACCATTTTCAACCAGTCAATATTCAGATGACACTAGCCAGGAGTAGAGCTGTGTCATACTGGCTGTAAGTGTCTTCTAAGATCCCAGAATTATGAAGGTATTGATGATGATCATAGGTGGTGGACTCCTCATGCTCTCTGCAGGGGCAGAATAACAAAAGTGAGCACTTCTAGAGTGTGGTTTGAAACATGTCAAAGACAGATGTCCCAAATCTTCTTTAGGAGCCTATTGCTGTTTAATATGAAGCTAGGAAGAGTAGGCTTCTGTATAATTTATCTATAGGGTTTATGTTACTACTGCTGGGAGATGATTGAAATAGATGCCTGTTTCAGGACAGCTTTTTTATCTTCATCTATTTGCACTTGTTTGCAGCCTCCTGCAGTATTGACATTAATTCCTTATTTTATATGGTGCTTATAGCCTTCAAATACAGCAAAATTATTGTGTCTTCCTTTGTTTTTGAAGAAGTAAGTTAATTAACAAAATTACTTGAGAGGAGCCAGTTTGCTGTAGGGAAAAGCTAGCCTGGTGAATAGCTGTTTTGGACCACCAGGAGATATATTCCCATTTCAGATAATTTTCTTTGACAAAACTGATTTTCATTAAAATTAATCATCATAACCTTACACATGCTGTATTAGACTCCTGGAGACTTTTTCTAAATGAGCTTCATATTTCTTGGAGAACCACTTCCTATAAAATGCCATCCATTTGTATGTCTCCGTGTGCTCTGGCAGACATGCAACCTCTCTCCACATTGTTCATCTATCCCCCAGGCTCATTTCAGATCTTTTCTTGTTTGTGTTCTTTGTCACTCTCTCTCTCACTTTTTCCCCTTGAGATATGCTTTTTTGCTTTTTCACATATTGATGTGCCTTCATGTTTTTCTTAGTTCTGTTTTTCTTTTGTTCTTCGGAGAGATGATAGCTGTGTTAGGTTGGTTGGTTGGTTTTGTCCTCTTACTGGTTTGTTGTTGGTTGGTGTTTTTTTTTTTTTACCATACTGGTTGCCACTGTATACTCTGTTCAGTGTAGGCAGAGCCCTGCTCTGATTTGGTGTCTGGGGAGCAGCAAATATGGTCTCTTCTAAATTAAGATCTTGGGCTGCAGCCCCAATATATTGTGAAGCTTACATGGAAAAATGGAGAACAGGAGGCAACAATAAACAGGTTTAGTAGGACAAAAGGACTGGAACCTAAGAGCCAAATAACATACCAGCCTCGTTAGCATGATCTTTTCCTGAATCTGCTAGAAAAATAGTATATTCTGTAGTTATGGAATCTGAGGTCAAAGAGCCATAACGAGGAAGAATTAGGCAGGTGATACTGATCAGAGTTGTTTCAAGCTCTCTGCAGTGTCATGCAGGCAACACTGCTTTGGTTTATGCTTAATGTTTTGGGGGTTATTACCATAAAGATTCTTAATTTTAGATGAGAAGAAGAAAATGAATTAAGTTGAAGGCTGCTCAGCCCTCAGAAGGAAAAGAATACCTCTTCTAATTTCTTATTTCTTATATTTCTTATTAGTCCTTTGTTCCCATAGAAACACTTGCAGTATTTAATTTTCTAACCTATGTCATTTAGATAATGAACTCTTCCAGAAATAAATGGGGGGAAATTCCTGATCTCATTTGAATTAAATCTAAAGTAGTCAGGTTTCTACCCATAGGCTTATTTTTGTTTTGTGTGATGCTTAGTGTTGATAACAACTGTCCTGTTTTTCTCTCTCTGCATCTTTATGTTGACCACCAGGTCAGCTTAAGTACAAGAAGTTCTTTCTAACTGGTAACACTAAAACTGCTGTTGAGCATACACACCATTTCCTTATTCTCCTTTATAATGTAGAATATGTGTGATGTGGATTTCAGAAATGCCTTGGAAAAAGATTGGATAACCTTCTGCTTCAGCATGCTTCACAAAGTTTGCTTTGTTTACGTTTCTAATAATAATAGACTCTGAACCATTCTGATTAATATATTATGGTAAAATTCTGACTATACAAACAACTTCTGTGACTTTTACATCAGCACTCAATATCCCGTGGTGAAGTTGTTGCTGCAACTTATCATTGCACTGTTGTCACCAGAAACAGTTCTGCAAACAAGCTAAACATTCTTGTGTAAGAAAAATAGTACTTTATTTTCCTTTTTTTCTGAAAAACAATGTGACTCAATCATTTTTTCATTGGTACAGGGACTTTTACATTAGCATACCACAACCGAATTTATTTGTGACAAATTTTTAGGCCTAAAAAATCCTCTTGCTTTCCTTAAAGATCAGTGTTCAGGTAACAAGTTCTCCACAGTTTTAATTCTACCTCTTCCTTTTTCAGCTTCTGTCTCTTATCTTATTCTTTCTAATTCTCCATTCTCTGCTTCTGCCGCTTGGGCCTCCTGTCCTTTGACTCTCTTCCAGGCTCTGCTACATTCCCCCTCTCATTTCTCTTTTTGCTCCTTCTGTTCTTTACCTGCTCCTCAAGGCTATACCTGCCTCCAGGTGTCCCACTCACATACCAGTGTTTACTTTTTCCCTGAAGTTCTGAGCTGTGAAAAAATGAACTCGCTCAGACCACTGAGTTTATGATACTAGAGCATACTTTATGATACTTGTTGCACAGCTTAGTATTCTTTGTAACAGAAACAGCAATTTTTTATTCATATTTTGTGAAACAATGCAATGAGGGTGTTAAAGGTTACAATGCAGAGACGTATCAGAGCAGAGGTGCAATGTCGGAATTCAGTATGATAATCTCATGTCCTGAACTTAAGGTAAAATGTTCAGATTGAAATTTAAAATGTTGAGGATGAATGATAGATAGGCCTGTGCTTGTTCCAGTGCTCCTCATGTGAGATTGGTTGCTGAATGGTATCACCTCTGCTCATGAGTTACTGAATTTCACTGATCACTGAATTTTTTTTTTTAGAGTTGGAAGGGACCGTTTAGATCATCTAGTCCAACTCCCCTGCTGAAGCAGGATTGCTTAGAGAATGTTACTCAGGACTGCATCCAGGCGGGTCTTGAAAATCTCCAAAGAAGGGGACTCCACAACCTCCCTGGGCAGCCTGTTCCAGGGCTCTGTCACCCTCACCGTGAAGAAATTCTTTCTCATATTCGAGTGGAACCTCTTATGTTCCAACTTGTGCCCATTGCCCCTCGTCCTGTCACTGGGAACCACTGAAAAGAGTCTGGCTCCCTCCTCCTTCAACCCACCCTTGAGATACTTATAGGCATTAATAAGGTCTCCCCTCAGCCTTCTCTTTCCCAGACTAAAGAGTCCCAGCTCTCTTAGCCTTTCTTCATAAGGGAGATGTTCCAATCCCTTAATCATCTTTGTTGCCCTTACGTTGAGAAGGTAAATAGTGAGGAAAAGGGAGATGGGTTTAGGGTATGTGCTTTGTTTCAGTCCCAGGAGCGAGAAGAATCGAGACAAATGTGACACGGATTCACTGGTATTTTTTTTTGACATTTTGCTTCAAGATCAGGTTATGATGAAAGACACTGTGTACATACAGGAATTGCGATGTGCTGTCAGCAATCATGTGATAGCATGACAATTATTGCACAGAAACTTGAGAGTCTCACTCAAGATCATACAGAAATGTATGTCTTGGTTCAATCCAGGACTCTTGAAACCTGTGTGAGTACCCTGCTCATGCCAAGCTAGCCTATTTTTCTACAGGGACAGTATAGGGAAAAAGGGAATTTTAATGATAATAGATAATAATAAATAAAATACACAAGGTAAAGAAGAAAAGTTATAATCTTCTAGGCTCTAAAGCAAATAGAAGTCCTCAGATAAATTTTAACAAAGAAAAGATTATAATATTGTTACAGAATGTGGAGTAATATTTAGGATATTTGCTAAATAACTGATATCAATGCTGCTTGTCATTGCTTGTCTAAGAATTCCCAGCTGTTTGTTTTTCAGGGCATACCATGACATTTGGTTAGATTTTGATGCACTCTGAAACTGTCACTTGCACTCTGATTGCAGTACACTCTGGGCTAAGTAACTTGCAATTGATGTGGTGTTTCTCCTTCACTGTTGTCAAACATATGTCCTCTTTGCTTTATAGACGCCAGAGGAAAAATGTGTTCTGGGGCCACACTGTTAGCACTTACATCTTTTGAATTGCATTTTTAGAAACGTGTAAGCCTGCAAATAGTTTTTATACCTCGGGTATGGCTTTGTGAGTACTTCATTGCATTCTTGGGTGCTAGCACTGCACAATCTATAGATGTTTTATTACACTAGAAAGCATAGGAGGATGGAGCTTTGAGCATTTAAGAATTAACAAGTGCTAGAATTTTGTTTGGCTGCATTTATGCATTATCCTGAGGACTTTAGTCATATGTTTACATGCAGCATTTTTCATTGAGTTGTCTTTTTTTATTTTAATTTTCCTTGTGAATTATTGTGTTCTCTCTCATAGTTAGTGTATATGATTCAAACCATGATCCAAAAAAACCCCAAATATTTCTTGATATACGTATTTTTATGGCAATCACCACAACTTCTGCCGATGTCCAGATAGCAAATAATTATTCTCCATAAACAATATGGTTGAGATTATATTGTTTCCCTTGCTGATGTTTGTTCTTATTACTTTGTAGATAAGGAGCTAAAGCTTGGCATGAAAGAGAAAAATGCTCATTAATTTAGGGTGCTGAATGTGAAATCCCAAGGGCATGATTTTTTCCATGTCTTTAGCACATTATAGCATTTCATATAATCAGAATAAGGCTTGAATTGACATTGACCGCAGCTATGAATGCCATAACTTTGATTAATCAGGTTTTATAAGTTGGGTGCTTGGACAAGGACGTACACCTGCTGAAGTCACTTCTCTAGCAGCACTGAAGGCAGACGTGGGTATGCAATCGAGTACCTCAAATTAAAATTCAAATTCTTTAATCCGGAGACCACCATTTCTCTTCATGCAGTTTCAAACTGTGTTTCTGTACAACTTCCCCTTTGCACTGAGTCTGGGGAAAGGCCATGCGGAGCTGATATTTATCGTGGAAGTGTTGGTCCTAAGTGCACACTGAGGACAAAAATTCTGTGTGGTCTGGAATTTAAACCATATCGTATTGCATAAGCACAAAAGTGCTGAGTGTATTTCACAGCTGCAGCCTTAATCCTGGCACGTCTTTAGGTCTGATGGCTTAGTATTGCAAACTCAACAATTTTCTAATATAGTTGTATTATATGTCAACACCTAAATATTTTAAAAGAAAATACAAACTCAGAAATTGCATCCTCTGATATTGAGAAAAATGTTGGCTGTATATGTAGAACAGATATTTAAGAGCTCCAATCTTCTTCTTCCTGGGCTTGAGCGTAGTGGGGAGTCAGCCTGGTAGCTGTGGTTGTCATTCCACAGCTATATACTAGTATACCAGTCAGAAGGGGGAAGTGCATCTTTTGCTACAGAGCTCCCTAATAACCTGTTGAGGGTAGTTTAATGGAAAAAAGTGTCCTTTACTGCCACAGACCTTTCTACCTTGCTTTTAGGGTAATTCTTCCATCTTCGCAATGTGGTGTGGCTGCTAGCCATGGGATCCCATTGCAGTGATCTCGTTGAGCTATGAGGGGCAAATGCAGGAAAACCAATAATAAGTCACATCTATTGCTGGGAGACAAAAATAAATAGGCAGACTAAAACTCTAGGTAAACTTTTTTTTTTTTTAACAATAATATCTCTCTCTCTAGATACAGATATGTAGATATTGATAGCATACATCTTCAAAACTGACTAATGCTTTTCTATGGCTAAGATGTTCTCAAGTAGCCTGAAATATTTAATGTTTGCCCTCTGAATTTCAAGCAAAGTTGCTTTGAAATTTGTCGAAGCAGATGTCCCAAGTCAGAAATGGCTTTTTAAATTTTGAGGCACCTCTGTCTGTATGTGCATGGCTAGTAATTTTATAGCATACTTACTGATGTGGTTAATATTTTAAAGCTGCTTTTTAAAAAGAAAAATCAATGTTGATTAGCTATTATGTAAGCACAAATTCTATCTTTACAGTTTCAGTGTCATAAGTAAATCCAATTAAATTGTGAAAATATTTTCATTCTACCTCATTACCATTGCTTTTAGTAAAGGACATAATATAAATAGTATAATTGCAATCGGTCAAGTCCAAAAAAAACTAAAAAAATCTTCTCCTGTCCTGTTTTAAGTGCCATGAATAAAGCAAGTAATAGTTTCCTTGTGTGCCCTTGAAAATAGTGCAGGCACTTCCTTGTTTCAGAAGCTTTGCCAGAGGGTCTGGCCAGCGAGCCAACGTTACAGGAATGCAGGTTTTGAATCAGCAATGCCTGTTAAGTGCTGCTGGAGTGCTGTTGCAGGAAGATGTCACAGCATGGTGTCCTACAATGCTTGTGGCTTTGTGGGGATTTGTCACCTGCACTTTGACATCCCAGGACAAGAACGAGAATTGCATTTAATGCATAATCCCAGGAAAGGGCCTGAACCTGTCTCTGCCTGTTGGGCTTCAGTATACACCTTACTCTGACTTCAGCTGAAGAAAAACAATTAATTAAATTTTCCATACTTTAAAATAATTTCTTTCAATAACATTATATTCTTTCTAGATTGAGATATATCACTGGATGTATCTTGGTATTTATTACATTCTGAAACCAAAGACAGAGAATTGCAGAGCTGAGGAAACAGTACTAAGGATGTTCCTCCAATCATTGTTTCTCACTTAAAAGTATAACTTGAATTTATCATTTAAATGTTTTTACATGTAATCACACTCATGACTGTGTCCTCAAAATACTAACACGCAGAAGGCAGAGGCAGCCATTTGCATATATAGAAGCACGGAGAACAAGATGGTAGGTTTAGTTACTCTACATGGCAGTTTTAAGGCAGTAAGTACCTAATTTTGTGTCAAGGAAATTAAAGACGTATTGATTTCTGCTGAAGGATATGCAAAATGCTCATTTTCCCACAAAGACCATTTCCTTTCAGTGTAAGCAGGCACTTATTAGTTGATCTAGGAAAGGTCAGGCTTGCAACCTTCAGTACCTACACAAAGGGTCACGTCTGTGTTGACTTTCACGCTTTGGGAAAGTCTGGAGTTTTTCCTTATTCTACATATGAAAAGTCTGACACACCACTAATATTATACCCTGTTAACTGTCAGATACTGAGCACTTTGGTGCAATGTTAATCATTCTGGGTTTAGTACTGCTGTTTTGCTGAGCAAGCTCAGACTGCAAGCGCGATAAAATAATTCAGAGGCAGGTGCTTTCAGTAAATGGAGTCATGCAAGAGACACTGCAGATCTTCTGATCTCATATAAGAACATCAGTAGGAATTGATGTAATTGAAAATCTTTGAAAGAGTGAAATAGAATCTAGTGCTGCAGTTCGTCAGGAAATCAATTCAAAGTAGAAATGCATGCTTTCCATTTTCATTCTGCTCTTGCACCAGGGTATTCTGCTTGGCTCAGGCAGAAGCTGCTCTTCAGCTGTAGTCAACAGCATTCCTGTGGTTGGGGAATTTGCAGCCTGCAGTGATACCTGTCCATTTGATTTTAGAATAAATTTACAAAAGAGTTTAAAATTCAAAGCCTGACTTGGTCTAATGTTTTTGATTGTAGTCATATTTTCCTTCATGGATTGGTATCAGTTTTTATATAGTAAATCTTACTATTTTGATAGTTTTAGTAAATGGTCCGTACACTTAACACTAGCAAGGAATGAGTGAGAGCAAATTAGGCTTGTTCCAATTCCTGCTTGTCACAATAAGTGCATCCTGCTTTCATTTTTTCGCTTAATGTGTCAAGGAAATACAAGGACAGTAAGCATTTGAGACAAAAGATTTTTTTTTATTTTTTTTTTAAGTATGTGAAGTCTAGCTCCTGGGATTGTGGGATCCTGAATGCTGCTGGGAATCAAATAATTTTTTGTGCCCTGTGCAGATTTCTACGCTCCTAACGCTTTTTAGGCTGTTCCAGGTAATTTCAAAGTTTTGACAGAGAAATCTCCTCTGCTTACTGAAAGCCCCAGATAGTACGGAGGTCAGCACAGCAGCCTGTGCAGTGGGGACAGGGATCTCTTTTGAACAATGGATGGTTGCTCTCACAAGAAATTCCTTGTGGAGCTGAGATGCGAAATATTTCCTTGTTTCCTTGCAAATCTTTTACTAAGTCTGATTCCCGGTATTTGAAGAGGAATGGTGCTGCTAACACAGTAGAAGTGAGTGGCAGTAACAAGTGGAAGTGTGAACGATGAGAAGTAGCAGGGTCAAGAGTTTTCTCAGCACAGTTTGCAGTTTGTGAGCACTGCAGATGTATTGAGCTCGGAGCTGGATCTTACTGAGGACGTTCAAGAAATCAGGTAGGTGGGAAACAGGCAGAGTCTTTTGAATTTCTCTTGCCCACACTGGAAGGATAATTTATGGCTGCTAATTAGCACTTGCTCATGGTGATGATTGGGTCTTGCTCCATAGGTCATCCGGCCTCTGGGACTCCTCCTGGGTTAAGAAGCAACCCAGCCTCCTGTGCAGCCCCAGGGGTGGGACACTTTCTGATGCATACCAGCATAGTCTGCATGGAGCAGTTACCTGCTGTAGGGAAAGTGCACAAGGCCAGGAAACTCAACTGTGTTGTTTTGAGGTTAATTGGGCTTTTATGTTCCTCAAGGGTAAAAAAAAAAAAAAAGTGAGGGGGCAGCATTTTCACCCTTCTCTTCCTATAGGAAGAAATGTTTTTTGTTTTAAAGGACAACTGAAGATAGAGAACAATGAACTAGGATACAATGTATGTTTTTGGTATAGCATTTGCACAGAAAAATTGTAGAAGTGTGAATGAGGATAGGTTATAGTTTACTGAAACTTGCATTGTTCACTGCTGTGAAGCTCTTACTTTTCCTTGAGGTACACTTTTCTCTTTCAGAAACATCCACAAGCCAGCACAGATAAATAACTAGGTTATTAGAGTCAAATAAATGGTCTACATCTTCATGTTATAATCACAGAAGACCTATGGATTTTATGGGCTCTAAATCCTCTATTGAGTTTGAAGGCTATATTACTAGAAATTAACAATGCCTTGCTTAAAGTTTATGGAATGATCAACTAATAACAGAAAAAAAGAAATCCTGTTTTGCTTTAATAATAGGATTTTTTTCAGGATCACTGGATAGAAAGAGTCCTGAATTAATAAACAGTTTAATTTGATAATTATTTTTTAATGCAAGACATTCATTTGCAGACAGAAAAAGCTCCTCAGTTCTAGCCAGCTGATTCCCTGGAAGGAATTCCCGTAGTTGTTTGTGTTACGGTTTTCAGGAAATGGGGCGATGCCTAATTCAGGATTGAAGTGGGGAGTGTTTCTTGCCATGGTTAAATCTGTAAGCAGCCAGGGACTGTCTGGTTTGTAACAGTGGAGTCTCTGAGGAGCCTTTATGAGGACTATGGTGATTAGGAAATTACAAACAAATGAAAGAGCTTATTCTACCATGACATAAAACTGAAGAGAAAGGTGTCCATCTCTTGAGCTATTGATGCAGACCATGCTTAGGTGAGACAGTCCTGACATTTGTTGACAACCCACAGGTGAAGCTACCTTAGCATGAGCAAAAGCACCATTCAAAGTAGGCAGGCTCAATGCTGATTCGATCCTGTATAAACCAGCATTCAATTTGTGCAGAATTAATTTTTGAATTAATTAATTAATTAAGCTCTTTTTTTATTTTTTTTCCCCATGGCCATTTTTCAAGATTATACTAAACAAGGTTTGGATTGTATCTCTGACTTTATTTAGTGTTTTCATTTTTATACTGTTGTATTGTGAAAATAAATATGTAGGGCAAACCTGACACTAAAGAAGTGTGATAAACAGCATCAATAAAAATAATTTTCTTTCCATAAACAGCTCAAAGTGTCTGGAGAAAAGTTATACATTTTTATATCTCTGCTTATGCAGTGAATAAGCTGAAAATGGTAGAAAAGTGGAAGACAATTATGCAGTTTTTAAAAATGCCACAGTTCCCACACCATGACCTTATCACAATTATAACAAAATAGTATAAGAAATATAAAATATGACTGCTTGTTTCAAGACAAAGTGTCTTACAAATTGTCAAAGTGAATGTTCTTGAAAATCTAGATTAGGTGAGTTTTAGTTCTGTAACATTTCACAGAGCAATTCTGATTAAAAATTTCTTTTTCTCAAACTTCTCTCTTTAACTATAAGAAAAAGTTTGTGAAGATCATATTTAAATAAAATTCCCACCAATATGATGCTGGCTTGAAACTTTCCAAAGAAAAATAAAACAAAATATTGGCATTTAGTCAAGGAATAAAGGTAGTGGTGAAAAAATTTTTGAACTGCTTAAGGAAACTCTGTGTGAGATGTTGTGAGAAATTGGATGTGAGAACCCATCTGGATGTACAAAATTTTAGAGGAAAACCCAGTACTCACTAGGTCGTGACATATGCAAGAATCAAGGAGGCCCATCAGTAGAACACAGTGACAGGTACCATAAGTCAACTCTTGTTCAGGAATCCATCCCTAAGTGTACCAAGAAATGAATATGGTTTGAATCAGTTTCAGTGGAGTTTGTCATGTGTGTTTGGTTCTGAATAGCCGCAGTGCAAACCCTACCCTTGAAACCCAAACCAGGAGGAGCTGCAGAGACACTGCACAGTCAGTCTGCAGACTAGGGGAGAAAATCAGTGGCTTGGAAGAGGTCTACCCACTTTGGGTAGTTTATTGTGTTATGCTGAGGTAATTTGTTTGGGTTCTGTTAGCCAGAGATAATGAACATAGAGACAGTGTATATTGCTGTGGGTTTGTGGACTACATGATCAACTCGAACAAAACTTCTTCATTAATACCACAGTTATATCAAACAGTGGGAAACTGTGTCAGTGACAGGATGGTGACAAAAACATCCTAGTATTTCTTCAGACACAGGAAGATCCTGATTTTTTAAGTGTGGGCTTCCTCAGCCTATTTGAATAGAAAGCAAATGTTTTCAGCCAAATGCATTGTTGGTAATTTCTTTAGATCGATTTCCCATTACAATGAGATCAGTGTTTTGAACTGTAGTGAATCACTGTGGTTTTTCTGAATTATTTAGCTGCTCTTTTATTTTAAATATTTATTCTAGAGAGAAACAGAAAATGAGGTAGTGGACTGACCTCAGCACAGTATATCTGAAGGGTGGGGACCTCCTTTCTGATTCTGCCAATATTTTGCAGTATGAGTTTCGGTCAAATCACTTGGGCCTTGCCTACTACTTTGCTGATTAGGCTTAGTTACAGCCATTGCTGTAACTGCACAAGATCCATATAGGAATGACCAACACATACAGGCAAGATGCAGCTTTTCCAGTTCATCTTGTGAGGATCCATCAATAATGCTACACTGATGACTGGAACGTAGGCAGCCCTTCATATCTTCTTTCTTGTGCGTAAAATAAAGTTTGACTTGTGGGAGAGGTTTGAAAGATGGATTAGCCAAAGTTTGGAAACAGATGATAAATGTATACATTCAGAGTTGTAAATTTCTATTGAAATGTACATTGTTCTAAATTAAAGGGGAAAGTAGTGCAAGTTTGCTTAATTTAATTATCTCACTACAGGCATGGTTATCTGCAATAAGTTTACCTGATCGGAATTTAGCATCTGCAGTGGGGCATGGGAATGAGGGTTGGAAGCAGGTCACTGGTGATGAAGCAATATGCAGTGTGCAGATTCAGCACTGTACACTGTGCTGAGTACAATCCTCAAATTTAAACTGGAGTCTGTAACCCCACTTTCAGTGCATTTTTACTTAAGTTTGCAAGTGAGTTAGAGAAATGTTCTGTCATGCTGTCAAACCAATAACATCCAAGAACTTAACTGAGTTTCTGATAAAAAGAAATTGAAGGTCACTTCTTCAGATCAGTGGGTTTATCTCTAATCCAGTGCAGTAAACTAAATTGACTGTGCATTTTGCAACAACAGCAAAAGTTTCAAAAAAGCTGGAGTGTGGTGTCTCATCTATTGCTACAATGATAGACATTTGAGAGAACCCTGAGAAAAGGCTGTAAGATTTCCATGCTGTCTTAACACTAATGAACCTCCAGGACAACAAGGTTTTGCTTTGACTTTCAACTTAATGTCTGAGCTGTTCTGACAAATTCACTCAAGGTCAGGTACTGTTTATGGCCATATTGTTGCTAGAATCTCCATCACTACATTGTTCTTACTGTGGAAGATGCTGAAGGGTCTGTCTTTATCATTCTGTTGTATTCTGAAAACCATATCCAGGGCCATGAGCAAGCAAAATGTCTTTTACAGCTGAAGTCTATTGCTAAACTGTGAACAAATTCCTGTCTTCATGAGGAGAAATATCTAAAGTATTAGTCTAGATTTTCCCAAGTCCCATTCTTTGCTTGGAAGAAGAGTAAAGACAGTAGGAACAACAGTTCCCAGTTCTTGCACTGCCCCATCCTGAAACCTGACATAGCAGGTGCCTCTCCGTCATCAGCACCAGCAAAGTGCGGGCAAGGATTTCTGCCTTCTGCTTGTAACCCATTGCCTCTGCCCAGTTTGTGCAGGGCATAGTGCTGGCTACCTTCCTGCCTGCTGAGCATTCCCCTCCATTGCCCCTGATCTCCATTTGGCAGCTAGGATCAAGTTATGTCCTATTTGTACTTTTCAGATGACGCAGAGAGGAAAGAACTGACACTGCGGATTTATGCTTAGTTTGGTCAGGACCATTGCAAAGCCTGGCATTTCTGTTCATTGACAGCACTGATGACAGAGGTTTATTCCACAGGGGAGTGCTGCTACTCTAGGGGCTGATCCAAAACATTTCTTATTCATTCCTAAAGTCAATTAAAAAATTAAGACCATGGCTCTTATCAGTGTGCGCACACAGAAAAATAAAATCACTTGGAATGTAGTGCAGTTAGCTGCTATCTGACTTCTCTTTATATGCTTAAAAGGGTGAGCAAAACAAAGGAGCACATTTCCAGCCTCTAGTTGAGTATAACACATATGATAAGCTTATGCTTCAGTTTTGGATAGGAGTTGGTGGTTATTGCATGCTCATCAGCAGGGAAATACTGGCAAAATTTCAAAACAAGGCTGCTCCTCTGGGAAATGGTTCCTCTTGTGTCAAACATTGACAGGGCAGTAAGGAAAGGGAGTTATGGGCAGTGAAATAAGGAGAAATTGACTCAGTTACGTTTGAAATCTTTTTATTCACATTTAGTTGTAGCAAAACACTGTTGTGAAGTGCCAGGAAAAATGGTCTTTAATTTTTATCCTTCTCGGTTACTTTTGCTGGTGTGGATGTTTTAAGGTGTTGCCCTAGAGGCAAAGACGGTTGGAAACATTATGGTAGTACCTTTAAAAGCATTCACAGTGTAAAGATCATTTTTCTAAGCCAGTTCATGCAAGTGAGTAGGCCTAACAGAGCAGTTAGCATTTATGGGCATGTATCAACTAGTTTCTGAAATTTTTTTTGCTGTTGGGTTGTGCATTGTAGTCTGGCCAAGGCTGGAGCTCACCTTCCTAGTAGTAGATGAGAAATGGACTGGTGGTTTTAACCCTACTCCAGTCATGTTTCGTACCCGTGTGGTCTAAACCAGGAACTTGAGAGCTGCCTGAACATTGGCATGGCTCTAGATTAGAGCCAAAGAACTTGAACATTGGTGCTTATACTGCAGTGCTTAATCTGTGACAGCTTTGACACCCCTGGAAATTGCTGACAGGAGGGAGGCAGCAGTAAAGCATGAGGAAGACCCATCTATTTCCATCTGGATTGTGTGGCTGCTCAGAAATGCAAGGCAACTGGTTTGGATGGTGCAAGATAACAATGATCCCTTTCGCTTCACGGGGTATTTGGGCCTGTTTGAAAGCTCTGGGAGTAAATTCTGCAAGCACTTGATAAAGCTTCAATTAAGTGTTCATCTTACAGCCAGGCACTAAATTACCTGTCTTTCCAGGTCACTAGCTATTTGCTGATTAAGCTCTGCTCTCCATTTTGAAAGGATTGCTGTCATTGAAACAACTGCTTGTATCTCCTGGTAGCTGACATAGCACCTTCTCCCATCCCTATGCTCTGCTCAGCTCCAAGCAGGGAAACCACAGAAGGAGGTTGAGAGAGAGTAGGAAACATGTCTGTCTGATACACTGCTGGGAGAGGAGGATGCATCCTCCCACCTAATTCCCTTCCTGACTCCTCTATACATGCTGAGGTGCAAGGAATCACTTCCATATAATAAAACTTGTGCTTTGCTGCATAAGTATTGCATTGTGCATCAAAATTTTACACAGGCATAAATTCAAAAAATCATTTTGCTAAACGAGAGGGCTGCATCCAGCTGTATCCTATCCAGGACAGCTGCAGCTGCGCTGGGAAGGCAGGGCTCAAAATCACAAAGCAGGATTCACGCGGGAGAACAGATAGTGAAAAAGGAGTCAGCACCACTGGGAAACAAGCCATACATGGAGGGCTGTCCAGTGCAACTGCTGACTAGACAGAAAATACTGTTTCTTTCCTCTAATGCTGCTCATCTTCAGTAATCTGAGGCACTGCTTGGGGCAATGCCAATTTAATATATAGCAGTGTAATTACAGAATGTCTCCTTACCTCCAAAAAACAGGATCCTGATGGAAAACCTAAGATTATTAAGTCAGTACAGCAGATTAAGCAGTTCTATGAATTATTACAAAGTGGAACAGAAAGTGCTAAATCACACCATTTTTTCATCTGCTGCATTGTGTTTAGCAATGGGCTGCTCTTAATGCTATAAAGAACAACGAAGCTTTCTAAGGATACAGCTGGTTAATGCCATACTATGGTGATACCTGAGAAAATAAGGCCTTTTTTTAACCTTTTGAGGTTATTAGTTTATTTCTCTGAAGAGCAAGGTCTACTTTCTCATGTGACGTTGTCACAACTTGCAAAATTTCTAATACGCTGAAGTGATCTAGTGCATGTAAAAATCCTATTGTGTTGTTGGGACCATTGGTGCCTGTTTCTCGGCAAGTCCTGGAGGTTGTCACTGTAATGGATTTAAAATGAGACAAAACTCCCTTAATGATCCCAGTTGCTTCAAGCAGCAGTCCTTGGTGTCATCAGAAGTGTAAGGAATCAAGATGGGGCAAGGAAAACAAATAAGAGAGGACGCCTCATATGAACTGTTCTATATGTGCCTCAGCTGGCAGGACTCCCTTTTTTTCTGGATCTTTGCTCTGAGCTCAGGAGAAAGCGGGTTTCTGCCTCCTCCTTATGCTTCTCCAAGATTTCTGCATGCAGTTCTGAAAAGTTCTGGGACTTTTTCTTCCTGCTGCTTTGCACTGAGCTGCAATGGTATCCTTTCTGCCACCACAGACCTCTGGGTGAGAGACACAGAGCATATTCCTTTCCCTTTGAAAGCCCAGCCCATGGTGGAACGTGGCCCCTTCCACCCCACAAGCCTTCCAGAAAGCCAGAAAAAGCAGGAGATGGGAGTTAATGCTTAGGATCTCAGAATAAGCATTTCCATGCAGAGAGTTATTTTAGGAAGAGCTGTTCTCCCTCGGTACAAGAGCTCCCACGATGCGCGTTTATGAAAAGAAATGATCATCTGAAGTCTGTGGGGCTACTTTTGTAAGTCTTCAGCTGTGAAAGTTTAGGCTGTGCTGCGTATCGATTTTTGTCTAGTAGCTGTTAGACTTGCAGTCAATCTTGCAGTAAGCACATTTCAGTTGATTTTTCTTGCCATTATGTTTCCTATGTTACTTTATTATTTGAACGTCAAAATTGAATGTAGTGCTGTGAACAGAATAAGGTATTCTGCTGCAAGGAACTTGTAGTCTAATTCAGGCACAGTGACGCACAGGCATACATAATATACAGGATAAGGATACAAATTCAAAGTAATAGAGGTGTCTGGGGAAAAATCAGTACTGCAGGCTAATTTACTACTCCTGAAGAGCTACTAGGCTGTAGAACATAGGGAAAATATTGAACAATACAAAAGATGTCTTTTCCCTTCTTTTTTTCTCTTATTTCAAGATGTTAATTCCTAATGTGTCATCAAATAGAGGGGAAACACCCAAAGAGAGGGAACAAGATAGGGATCCTCTCTATGTTCCTGTTTTCTGAACTGGAGTCCAGAAAAAGAGAATCAGAGATTTCTTTTCTTGAGTATGCCTTGTGAAAAGAAAAAAAAAAAGTGGATTGAACCTGGATTACAAACCAGTATTGATGTAATTAGACCTCTGGTGGCAATGTACTGCGAGCTTTTCAGAAAATACTTAGTCTGTATTTGTCTTTATATGTACCTGTAAAATTGAGGTATTGGCCATTGATTTTATTGCAGGGTATAGCTGCAGACTGATAAGGTAGTGATCATAAAAGGTGGATCCCACAGGTACCCAAAGGGAACGAATCCAGATTTTAATCTGTTCCCAATTAAATGTCTAGTGGAGATCTAGGCAATTACATGCATGAACAAAACGTGGGAAGCAATGATCCTATCAAATTTGCTGGCAGTCTTTTACTTTGCATTTACACTCTTGTCTAAGCCTCAATTTTGTGCCATTTATGGCTCTTCTGTTTCAAGAGTGGCATCCAACATTCCCTAGGCCCAGTGCATAGCTCTTAAGTACTGAAAGTGTGGGTCTAATCCACATTTCATTTAAATGGTCAGCAATGGCAGTGAAGGAATTGTCAGACATACCTTTGTGTACCAAACCTATTAACAACATGTGGCAATTCTGTCACTGGTATTGATCCTTCAAACTACAGCAGTGTCCAGCAGTGACTGGAAAGTCAGAAGAAGCAGAAGGAACAGTCTAAACGAACTTCTCTGCAAACTTGCAGGTGGTGGCTGCAAGTTCTGACACCAGCTGTGACTCTGACAGTGTGGTCTCAGACAAACCACCTAGCTTCTCAGGAAATATACCAGTTTCAGGTAAATAAAAATATTCAGTACAGGACAGTTTTGGAAAGGCCACCAGCTGAAGTGCAAGTCAAGTTATGCACACACAGACATACAAATATGTGTACCTGTGGATTACTTAAACACAGAAGCAGGAATTAATTAAATTAATTCCAGAGAATTAACTAATTATTTCCAGTGAAATCAAGTGTGCTGATTTATTAGCATTTTGATAATGCTACAACTTAGACTACACAGTGAGAGTCAAGAGCTGCTTTAATTATGTTGGTGGGACTGCAACTGACTCTTGTGGTAGCTGAGCTATTAGTGTCACAGACTTGAACTTTTTTACTTTTCTGTATGTCTTATTTTCATTCTGCTGGATCTATAGGTTGAAAGTGCTAAATGTAAGGTAGCTGGGTGGACAGGTCTTCACAGTAGCCATTTCTGGACCACCTGTAGTCTTCTAGTGTCACCACAGAGGTGTCACTGAGGCTGTGTGCATCTAGTAGGATAAGGCCAGTAACTTTCTGTCTCATGATTTCTTTATGAAGATAAACCTGTTAAAGACTTTGAGATGTTCATATCCTGTGGGGCTGAGCCATATACCTCTTTAAGGTAGATTAATGTTAGGAACAGAAGCAGTGTATCTTTCTGTGGCATCACTTCATGAGGTTGCAGTAATTCTTTGTTATCTTTTTAAGAATGTTGTTAACATAAGTTATTAGAAACCCCACAAGGTGCCTTGTCTATTCACATTATCTTATGTGCACTTGCCACTTCACGTATATCATGCTGTCAATGAAGTATTCCCATTTTTCCTCAGGTGTAAGAATTTTTGTGACACTAGGCTCAGTAAATGCCCGATGCCAAATACTGATTTGAAAGTATTAATTTTCTTTTGTATTTCCAGCACAAGTGGCAGCATCACTTCATTGCATTTTTTCTCGCAATGGACTGGTAAGTATTTAGCACAGTGAAAACTAGAGATTGAAGAACAAGTGGATAAAGGTTTATAAATACCTTTGAAAACAGCAGAATTGTCTTTCTTTTATTTGATTAACCCAGCATTTTAGGAGAGCAGAGCTCCCAAGTCTGTAGCTTTGGAGATTAAGTAAATGGTCTGATTCTCAAAAGAGCTGAGCACTTAAGAGTTGTCCACAGACTTCTGCAAGAGAGCAGTTAGCTCTATACTGAGGGCATTTCAAAGACCTAGTTTTGCAATTTGAAAATACTGCCCTTGGCGAATTGGGGCTGAAAAAAACTGTGCCCTAAAGTTGACAGGTTTTTAAGTGAGAGCAAGACAACAAACAACAACCACAGACCCTTCAGCAGCCAAACAAATGCCCATCTGGTTCTTTGCATTATGTGAGGGCAACATGCTGCAATTTTGCAAATAGAACATTTTTATTATTTAATTAGTCTCAAAAGCTAAGTGATTCAAAGAAATAAACTGAGTCTATGAAAAAGAAAAAAAAAAAATTAGTAACAGCAGGCCTGGTGCCAAAGGGCCTTACTCTTGAATGTAAAGATGACTGGTTTTGTTACCAGCTGTGTACTCTGGTAAATAATGGGCTTGAGCCTGCAATTCCCTATTCACGTGAATATTTCCTCTGCATTTGTATTAGCCAAGATTACTCATGTCTTTATGAGTTTGCAAGACCAAGCCTATTTGCAAGCTGAACGTGATGGGAGATATCTTCCAGAACCTTGTTGCCTGGCCCTGTGAAAGGGAGTTCTGTGTTTCTGCTTTTTGTGGTGCCTGGGTTGCTGAACCTCAGTCTGCTGTGCTCAGTGTGTGAGGCAGCAGTCCTGTGGGGAGTTAATATGCTGGAACAGGTTACCCAGGGCATTACCAGTCTTCTAGGTTTTAAGCTAAGAGTCAGTTTCTAAGAAAGAAAAATTTGACTTATGAATGTATATGGGAAGTCCCTTAGACTACAGTGTCATAGAGGCCTTAATGGAAACAGATCCTTGTCCTGAATGCAAGTAGCGTGGTCATTGTGAGAAACAAGTTTTGGTAACTACTGTCTAGTTTGCAGCATGTATGGAAAATGCAGTATCAATTCCTCTCCTAGACTAGGAAGCCTTCTGGGAGTATTTTTTTGTTTGCTTTGCAAATTTGCTGTCAGTTTTAGGGACTGGTATGGCAGATCTGTGTTTGAGGTGTTTACTTACAGTAATGAGGTTTGGATGTGCTGAGGTGACTCACCTAAGCAAGTTGTAAATTGCAAGAAAAAAAAAGCACTTTGCTTTCTATATTGGGCTGTTCCTCCTGTGAGATGTTGCAGGCCTGGGCAAGTTGGAAAATGGCTGCTGCTTTTTGTACCAAATATTCATTTTGTACTTTGTCCTTGTTCACCCATACTCAGGAGAGCAGACCTGATACCCAAGACCTCCTCCCAGAACTAGAGACAAAAGCCGTAGTAGCTGGGGGACAGCACAGGAGAGGGGATTTCTTTAGCCCTCTATAGAAATGCTCCTAGGACTACTTTCTGAAAGACTTGTATCTTGTAAATTAGCACCAAAATTATTTTCAGGTAATGATTCTAAAGGTTCAAGTGTGGCAGCTGCTGTCAGCAGTGGACTGTGAGTTAGGTAGCTGCCAGTCCCACTGGTGGAGGCTGTCATGGGGCTGTTCCCAGCTACCCCCAGAGAGGAGGGGAGAGCACCAGACCTGAGGCTGGCTTTAGCAGCTGCAGCTGCTATTGACCATGACAGTGGCACAAGCCCACAGCTCGTCTGACAGGATGTTCCATGTGCTTCATGTGTCCAGCCCTTGTCCACAGGGTCATGGTGGGCGTCTCACAAAGCAGCTGGTAGGTGGTCCCCAACTCCCCCTGTGTTTTGGTTTCCCTGTGAAGTTATTTGCTGTACTGCTCCAAAATGCCTTTTCAGCTTCTGCGGCCTTATAGCAATTTACTTTATCTGGCTGTCGTATACAGAAAAAGGCTAACAGAAAATTTGGATAAAGAAAGGAATGAGGCAAAAATTGCAGACAAGCTACAAATAAGCACTAAGAATACTTGTACTATTGTTAATATTGGCTATAATACATACTCAGTGCAGAAGTTCACAGGGGTGGAAAGGCATCTAGGTAGTAATCACGGAGGTGCTTAAAATGATGTTATTATGACCAACTTAGCAGCAACTGCTGGAAGAGAGAGTTTTTCTTAACACAGTAGAAATTGTTAGATTTTGATACTGCTTATATTTTTTTCAGAACAGTATCTCTGAATCCCAAGTGACCCTACCTTATGTTGTATGCAGATCATGTATTTGTTGCAAGATTGAGGAAAACCAGTGGTAATTTGAATAAACTGGAAACAGAAATCTCTTTAAATATTTATTTAGAACATGAATATATTTATCTTTTTTGGATGTAAAGCAGTGACACCATGATTCATCAGAGCTCCCTCTCACTTCTACTCCATAGCTAAAGAAATGCTGATGACATTAAGAGGGCTGAACAACTGTGGAAAGGCAGAGAGTTCAATTAGTATGTTGTTCTTCTGTTCCCCTAATTCCAGCAGCAGGGTCTTACCTTACTTCAATCTTTTTTTGCCATTGGGGCTTCCTCAGGTGTAACACCATTTGGTGAGGAAGAACCATGCTTGCAGGGAAAGGCCACAGATTGCCCAGGGGAGAACCCAGGAAAAACTGGCACTGGTCATGTCTCTCTTACGCCTTCTATCAGCTGCTCCCTTCATTTGTTTTTTTGTTGTTTTTTTTTTTTTCCCCTGGTTGTTAAAACTTGTATTGAAAACTCAGAAACTTTGTAAATACTTTCTCTCTCTGCTTTAAGATGACAAGATTTTTTACTATTTCTTTATGCAGGTGTGACTGTTGAAAAATAACATCCTGTCCAGTTTTCTAGTACAGTATCTATCATCCTGATTGATAATTTTATATCTTGTTTTTGGAAGAAATATGAATGTAACTAAATGTTATATTCTTAGTCCATGACAACAGTAATCATACTGCTGTTAAACTACATCTGTGCTATTCCTTTCTTGTATGGCAAGTGCGTCATCTAGTCTCATTCATTTTGCCCATTCACTTTCAGTTTTGCTCCCCCCAACTCCCATACCAAAGAATTATCAATGGCATTCCAGTTTAATAATCAATATAAGGCAGGTAAGTTCATAATAAACTGGCCATACTGTAATCCATTAATGAAGATCTTTGACAACAGACCTGAGTATTGCTCTGTTGAAGTCTACTCCTTACCTTGTGAGAACATTTTCTGTGTTTCGTTCATGAATTGACACAAAAGAATTTGTTCTCCTAAAAACTGTCCTAAGGAGATATTTGGGAAATATTTAGAGCTGATTAAATTATTCATTTTGAATACCTGACCAAAATGTGTTTAGGTTTTTTGTACTATCCTGAAAACTTGTAATTATAGTAGTCGCTTTTTTCAGTTAAATGGGCTGTGTACTGCAGAGTCATGTATATCCTCCCAGGAGGAAGAGGAATTTATTCCCTCAGGCAGCTTGGCTGTAAATAAATGTAATGTTATATATAACATTGCAGAAGGCAAGCGGACTCCAGTTTAGTCAGTGGGAAGTAAAATAAATAAATAGGAAAGACCATTATCTCTTTGGCAATATATTTGTATAATTTTAAATTAATATGATGTAGTGAGGATGAAAATGGCTTGGGAGGGAAGCTGTGCAAAACCAGGCACTTTCAGATCACAGAATTAAAATGTCTGATGAAAAAGATTAATGCAAACTATCTGAGCTAATCCAAAATTTACTAGGAAAATCCAGGTCAAACCCTGGATTAGTGCTTTGTGTGCTCTACTGATAACCTTGATATTTCCTGACTTACCTCTCTCACTCTCGTGTAGTTACTTAAGCCCCATATTTTTTATATTAAGGAAAAAAGACGTGTCTTTTACAGCTGTTATCTGTTCCGTTGCCACTGACAGAATGGTGCTAGACTGGTGCCCTGAAATTTTGCTGGAGAAAACTTCAGATGAATAAGTATCAGAGATGGCACTGAACAGCTGTTTCTCTGGGTAAAACTCATCTGTGCATCTGTGAGTAGTTGGGCTTTTTGTTATCTGACATCTGAGTGGCAGCAGCAGCAAAGTGAGGGCGAAGAAAAAGGGCAGACTACGAAAAAAATCCCTCAGATTTTTTGCCAGATGTTTTTACCTCCAAGGTTTCTGCTGAAGTGTTTAAGGCATTTTCAATCCTATTATAGAAATGTTGCTTTGCTAATGTTAATAAAATCTTAATAATATTTCTGTTGAGCAGCTTTTCCAAATCTTTGCTTTGTAACAAGTCTTTGTTTTGCAGCAAATACTTTTTGACAGGCTGGTATATTTTTTGTGTTTTGATGAAAAACTGACCATTTTTTGCTAAGTTATAAAATTTTATAAAAATCAGAATTAATTCATAGACAAAGAAAAAGTGATAAAATTGTACTTTGAGACAGAAAACAAAGAGACATAGACCAACTATTTCATATTTGCCCCAAATTAAACGATAACATACGTAACTTTTCCCTGATTTAAGTGATTTGCAAATTTAAGTCAAATTCAGCACTTAGAGCTCACAAAACAAATGGAAAGTATTTGGGGAGATGGCAGTGCCATGTTTCAACAGAAGTGAGACCCTTCAGCATTGCCTTATTCATTTCAGTAAGAGTGGTACTATGTCCTCAAGTGGGACAAAGATAATTTTTAAACCCTCCTCACCCCTCCAAATTGCCAAACCCAGGCACTCATTGGAGGGCAAATTGCGCATCCAAAGGAAACCATACATCTCTCTTTCCCAACACTTGTCATGTAAAATGTCAGAGTGTCAGTGTTATGGCACTGCTGGGGTGGGGGTTATGTGTAAGACTTAAATGTAAATTGAGTGAAGACACCTCTGAGCAAAGCACTGCTAAGCCAGGCTGAAGTGTCATGACAATGGAAGCTCTAGATACACGCAGCCACAGCAGCAAATGGGCAAAACTCACCCTATCAGTCCCACCAGTGGGAAGATCCCCATTTAAAAACTGGCTGTTGCCTGTCTGGATGTTTCAAACCAAGCAGGCCTTCCAGTGCAGAGTCCTAATAGAAAGGGGTTACATTTTAAGCAACTAGGAGAGAGACGTTTTCAAAGGCAGGAAGAACAGACAAAGGAGAGATTGGGTTAAAAAGACCTCTTGAGGGTAATGAGAGGGAGGGCACAATACTGGCAAGGCAGCTTGCCTGTTTTACAGTGCAGGCAGAGTAGTTAATTTGACCTTAATGTGTTAAAGAGGAATTATCGCCCATGAAGACAGTACAGGACTGTTTTACTTGGGGGGGGGGGGGGGGGGGGGGGATAGAAAAAAAAAAAATAAAAAAAGGAAAAGAACTAGCATCTTTATGGAGGAAGAAGAAGGGGAACCAGGAAATTATTGTCTAGTTACTTTAGCTTTAATCCCTGAAAAAAAACCTGGATAATGTTACTAAGCAAGTAAGCTTTTGATATATATTTAGAAGATAACAAGGAGATGAGCAGCAGCCATCAGATTATGTCTCTAAGAAATTGTGTGAAAGCTGTCTGATTTTCTCCTGCGACAGAGTAACATGTTTTCTGGATATGGGGGAAATAGTAGTTGACATATTTCTTGGCTTCAGTAATGATTTTTGACAAAGTCTTTCATGACACTCTCATTTGCAAACTACTGAAACCTGGTACTCATTAAACTCTTACAAGTTGGGTACAACATTGTTCTGAAAAAACAGGCACAGGACAGATATTAAACCTGTTACCCTGAAAGGCTGTGTCAAACTGGACTTTTTAGGGAGGTCACCTGGTGTTTGGTACTATACAATAATTTGTTAGAAACTGAGGTGATAGAATATGACTTACTCTGAATACATTTACCCACGACAAAAACCTGTAAGATAGGCTGTAGGAGTCAAACTCAAAATAATCATAATGAATTGGAAAAATGATCTGGAAAAAATGGGATGCTATTCAGTTGGGATGACAGAAAAAATCAACTGCAACTGTGGAGGATGGGGAACAAGAAGTAGCTGTTTTCTAGAAAAAGATCTGGGTGTGGGGGAGTTCCAGTGATACAAAAAACTGAGTGTTAGCCAACAGTGTTGTACAGGCAACATATTGGGATGTAGGAGGAGGATAGCTGTCTGGAAGATACCTGGAGAAATCCTCCTTCTGTCACTGGCAGAAGGAAGAGCTCAGCTGCAGTATTTTGCCTAGTTGGGGCAGTACCCTTCTAGGAGGAGGTGGAAAAGCTGGGGAAAGAAATTTTGGTAGAGAGCAGCAAGAGCAGTCAAGACCTGGAAACAAGGAGTGCAAGAGTACAGCCAAGAAGCTGTTGGTGCTCAGTCCAGCAGAGAAAAGACTGAGAGGGGTGTGTGTTTGTCCCTTCACTTGTGTCCTGTCAAAGGTGGTGGCAGATGGGAAAGGAATAGTTTGTTCTCTTTGTCCACAGCCAGTAGATCAAGGACAATAGATCTTAGCCTGCAGCAAAGGAGCTTTGGACATTAAGGAAAATTTTCTAATTGTGAGGAGAGTGAGACACGGGAGGAGACCGCCTGGGATGGGAGCAGGGGGCTGTGTAATCTTCCTGGAAGCTTTCCAGGATGGGTTGAAGTGGTGTGTGTCCTGCGCGGCTTCAGTCTCCTGATATAGAGGGTAGAGGAGAGGCTGGGTGACCTTTCAAGCTTCTTTCCACCCTGTTTCCCACACTGCTGTGACACTTGCCCTGATGAAGCAGGGTTTGCACTTCCCAGCAGAGCCAAGTCGCCTGCTGAGCTCTGCAGTGAGATGGCTCAGTGCGAGCATCCCCCACCTGATGTTGTTGGGGGATATTACGGCACCAGGTTTCGGGCACCATTTTAACGTCATTATGGGCATTATCTGCTCCTATTAAATGGACAAGGTCTCAGAGCATTTTTACAGTGCTGTAGAGCAGTGTTGCATCAGGCTAGACGCTGACCTTTTGTATCCAGACAAGTTGTCAGGCTCTGAGCTGGGTGTACTTTCATGCCTGTGGTCCTTGCGATGCTTTGTGTCTCTGTTAGGATTGGGACTCTTAATTCCTGCTATATTTCAGGTTTGCAAGGCGACGTGTGAGACTCCTTTAGGATTCATATCTCCAGGTAATACTTTAGAAGAGCCCCAGTTACTAAGTAACCTCATTTCACATAATGAGGTTTATCTTTCTTATGTTTTACCTCTTAAATGTCTCTTGCTACATCTGAGAACAGCTGTGGGCTAAGAAATTGTGTCTTCCTGAACTAGTACATCTCCATAAGAGCTTGGCTGCACCCACAGTCACTCACACTTTGTTGCTAAACCACTATACAGCAATCCATTGTTGTCTGAGCAAATATCATTCAATGTTTCAAAAGGGCTTGTGGTCATATTTTAACTGACAATGTCAAGTTCATCATCTAATAAAAGCTGGTCATAGTATATCATCAGTAAAACTGAATCATTTTAAGAAAAAGTATTAGCAATGCTTATGTGCTTTAAACAAGAAGGAAGATGGATTCTAAGTACATAAGGTGGTAAATGACATAAACCCTTGTGCAATGAACTTGTGATGACATTTTAATTCAGATCTGTGCTGAGATAAAAAATATGAGCTCACTTGCCATCGTTTCCCTGCCTTCAACTCTTGTGTAGGTTCAGTGTCTACTATTAACTCTGGCTTGCTATTGTGAATCTGAAGGAAAGTTTTAGAACATGCTTAGAATTAGATAAGCAGTGCACTGACACTTTCAAGAACTGTATAGCAAAATCATGCTAGAGGCAATCCAGGTGGTAATTATGTAGTCAAAAATCACTCCAGTCAAATTAAAATAAATCTTCCTCTCGGAGGCAACTGATGACTGAAGAAGGCTCCATTAGTTCATTGTGTTTCATAGACTCCAGGTAACAGTGTTTTTCACAAGAAAATTTGAACATGGTTGCAAGGGATTTGAGAATAGTCTTTTTTATTCTATTTACAGTAGATACAATTGTACTAGAGAAAAAGATGTGCTTGAGAAGGGATGTCTTATAAAGATTGTCTCTTTTCTCAGATTCTTTAGTACCAAATAGTGGCTTTTTATTATGCTACTTCAAATCCTACATCTGTAAGTCAAAGAAAACACTAAAAGACAGAAAAGTTTGGGGGGTGTGTTTAGTTTTTTGGTTTTTGGGTGGGTTTTTTTTTAAGTAAAGGCCATAGTTTAAAGTCACTTCAGACAAATAGTAATAAAAAGAGGTTAATGTATAGTAAGACAGAAATTGTCTATGTCTTATGCTTGGAAAACATGGATTTACATAATTTTTGCAATAACAGTTTGGCATTCAGCCAGGTCAATGTGGACTTTCACAATCAACAGCAAAGAAAAATCGGATGGTTTTATCTTCACTGAAAGTCATGACACACATACTATGAGATATCACAATATTTTTGAGGGCTTTGCATGTTGTTACCAGGTTCCTGTAAAATTATTAGGTGCGTGTTCATCTGCTCCATATGTGTGACTAGTGTCACTGATGATGTTGCTGGGGGCTTTGCAGCCAATATTGCACTGATATCACAGCTTTCATGTGGTAAAATAAAGCACTGAATGAAAACTGTAATGAAATGTAATGTGCATGGATAATGTTTGCCTCTGTAGAACAGGAACCAGATAACCATGAGACTGACTGAGGCTTAGTTGTTTTATACTGAAGTTAGTATTCCTGAGGTCACTTCATTTCCTGATACTTTACACCTTTTTCTCATTCACCTCTGATTAATGTATGGAGAGATATATTCCCCTCAGTTTATTCTAAAGAGGAAAGCTTTTCCATGTTTATATAATAAAAATAAGAAATTCATGATGATATATGACTGCAAACAAAATCAAAAGTCAGTATACTTCGGGAGTTTGCTATAAACAGAAGATACAAAAAAGCAATCTCTTTTCATGACTTCCTCACAAAGAAAATGTGTTTTCAAAATAAGTAATGAGCTGGCTTTCTCAGCCACAGAATATAGTAGCTGATTCTTTGGTTGTTTAGTTGCTAACTAGCTCACCGTTACAAAAGCAGAAAACAGGATTAGGAAATAAATCACAGATAATATGTGACCTTCAAAATAAAAGCTGTACTGAGCTAGATTCACTTTGAAGTGAAGGATAGAAAGATTCACCTAGGCTCTGGATTATCAGAACATGCTAATATTAGATTTGTTGTTGTGCTTTTAATGTGTGAACAAAAAACTGATGTTATGGAAACGTGGGATCTTGACAAGTTTTCACAGCGGTGCTTCTACATGCACTCTCTAGTTTTGTGGTTTGGGCGACTGTGCAATGTTTATCTACATTATCGGTGGCCTACAGCGTTGTTGCTTTCTGTTTCACAGCATATGCTTCAGACCCATCCTGCGCATCTGTCCTACCCTGCAGGGCAACAGTTGAGTCGAAGCTTGATTTTATTCACTTGGCCTGTCCATGTGCCTCCCTGACTTCTCTTGCTCTCTATACCTTTTATTAGCTTAGGTGAGCTTACTTACACACTGCATATTTTTCTGCCTTGAATTTACTTTTGTTGCTGTTGGTTGCTCAACAGCCATGTGTTGAATGTACCTGTGTCATTAGAAATGGTCTGCTTTGCCAATTACCACACAAGTTAACAACCTCATGGGTAATCTTCAGCTCTGGTATCTTTGTAGTTTTGTTTGGAAGGGTTGCTCTACCTTCCTTGTCATTATTTTTGCAACTTCTTTTTAAACAGATTGCCCCAAGGGAATTGTGCAGTATTGCTTCATTTTACTGCAGCCCAGAAGATCTTCCTTCTTGCCATGCTATTCCCTAGGGAAATCAGGAATGTTAATGCTGTTAGATTTAGAATATCATTACAACTCTATTTTGCAGAGATGGCAGGTATGACTGTTACTATAGTAATAGTTATGATGACAGATGACTTGTTAAATATACATATTTGTGGGGGTTTTTTTCAAATTTATATAAAAATACACAGAAAGAGAGAGGCAGAAAAATCCTTGTTTGGCACATTCACTTTGGTTTGGTTTTCTGATTGATTTCCTACGGGTAGGACAGAGATTTCTAGTAGATGTTTTTTATTCTTCTGACATTTTTTTCCACAGCCAGGTCTTCATTGTTTTCATTTAAAGAAATGTCAGTAGTGCAAGTTTCCTCTGGAGACCAGGTATGCAAACCTCTCCAGTTGTTTGCGGCTGACTCCTGAATCAATCGTTGTGATTGGAGTGGTTGGAGTTCCCTAGAGCACCACAGTCAGGGAAGCATCTGATAATGGCGTTGGTAACATTATAATATCTTAAATGTTGCTAATTCAAGCAATGTCTATGAAACAGTTTAGTTGGCTGTAAGAGACTTAGACTATTTCTGCCTGTAATGCCAGGGACTGCTGTGGCACTTTGCTGAAAAAAAAAGAGAGATGTGCAGTCTCGGCCCCTGGGAATGAACTGAACAGAGGAGGCAGAGATGAGGGAGAGTGAGCACGGTGTGGAAGTCATGAATGAAAACTACTGAAATTTGTTTGATGCCTTGTCGTTCCAATATTGCTTTTCCAGGAAAGAGAGTTGGTTCGTAGTGAAAGGGCAAACCAAAAATACATGTTTCCAAGGTAGTTTGGGGCAACGTAAAAGGTGCAAGGCAGAAGGAGATTACTCATAACTAGATCGCAGAGAGGGTGTTACACGCACATGGGGAAGAAGGAAAGAGAGCAGACATTGCAGTTGGGAGAGAAAATTGAAAATCTGTGTGTAGGGTGAACACCGATACAGCAACATTTACAGAGGATAAAGAATTACTTAAGTAAGGCAAAACTAGAAAAGACTCTGCAAATCGCAGTGGGACCCAACAAAGTTAAGTGAGTGGGTAGCATGACGGTAGATGGAATTCAAAGTAGATAGACCCCAAATTAGATATATATTAGGTAAAATAATTTGAGTTATTAGTAAGAGGCGATATGCTAAGTCAACTATAATTACTTCTTTAAAAGTACTTTAAAGCAAGCTTATTTTTCTTGGATTTTAATTTCTTTTGCTTTTTAAATAAGAATTTCAGCATTACCATGAGGATACCAGATGAACGTTGGCCTTAAAATCCCAAGTGGAAGTTGATGTTTAAATGAGGAGTCTGCACTGAATTCCAGAAATCTGGCCTACTAGAATGTCTGCTGCATTAGGCAATCCCAGTTGCAAGCTGGAATGCAATTTACAGAAACCTCTAGACCTAAACCAGTAAGCTGCTGCAGAACGTTAATCCAAAACAAGTATTTGTTAGGTTTGCATTTGTATCTTTCAACCGGTGTAAACCATCAGCTAGTAACCAGAATGACAGTGTTGGCACAGGAATCCTAAGAGTCCTGCACCTGGAATCCATAAGTGCATATTATATGAACCCTTTTATCTATACTTATTGTCTGCTGTTGTGAAGAAGGTATTCTGGTGGAGAAATTAATTTACTGGCTCTGGTCAATAGCAACCCACTGGAAAGAAAATAATGGTGCTCTCTGATCTTCTCTGCTTTCTGCTGCAGCCTGGGGTAGGAGTGTATAAGTATTCACTACATAAGGATTTTCCCATATACCAGGAAAGCAGGGCAGTGCTGACCATGTGGGCCACACAGGCTGCAGAACAGACTTTAGCCTGTGTTATACCAGTCCCAGCAGTGCTGTTTCCCAGCTGTTAGAGGAGAAGGTTTACTTTCATTAAATACTTTACCAAAATACCATTTGGCATACTAGAATATTTCTGAATGACATACAGTTTACCACCTGCTGGAACAATTTTTCTGAATACTGATTTAAAAATGTAATTAATAGATAATTTTAGTGGGTGAACAAGTTTTTGTTTTGTTTGGGAGTAAATTGTTTTTACTATGAAACCGACATTCATGGATTTGGCATTTAAGTGTTGTTTGTACCTGGGTGTAAGACTTAAACAGTTGATTAAATCCACAGCATATTTCAGTGCTGCTTTCACAATGACAACTTCATTTACAGCATAATCTAAAAACCTTCCTATAATTATATGATGTCTTGTAAACAAGCTATCTCCAGAAGGCTTTAGAGAATTAAATAACTGAAGCAATATACAGTACAAAAAATAGTGCTACAAAGACATTGTGCTGCAGTTGAACAAATGAAACCAGATTAATTAAAAGATCAAAGATAGAGGAAATGGAGGAAAGTACGTTTTAAGGAACTGAAAGGAGAAAGAGAATAAGCGAAACGGGGAATGTTTTTAAAATAAGTGAAATCTTTGAGTGACAGATGAGATAGACTGGGTGGGGAAAGGGTGGCTGGCTCCTGGCAGAGGTACCCAGGGCAGCTGCTGAGGGCTGCAGGAGGGAGCAGCCAGCCTTGTTTTTTCTGTGCTTGTACCAGAGTCCTGGAAAGGCAGCCTGTGAGTGAGACAAGGGGATGTGAAGCAGCACCACTTGAGGTTGGCATGTCTTCTCAGAAATGAAGTTGTTGTTCCACCCTTTCATCCCCTGAAGACAGTGGAGGAGGAGCAAGGCAGAGCAGCAGACCCCAGCTCTCCCCATTTCAGGTTGGCTTAGGCCCTGCCTTAGCACAGCCTAAGGTCGTGTTGGGGATGGCATCAGCGCGGAGCCAGGGCTGCACAACGTTATCAGCAGCTCATAGCAATGCCCTTGCTATGTGTGACAGCTTGTTTCTTGTCAGTAGTGGTCAGTGAGTCCCCCAGAGTGACATTGCCAATTTCACTTTTTAAACAGTATTTTTCGGGACTGACCTGTTTGACAGAAGGCAGCATCATTAACAGCAGGAGCAGAGGAGCAGAGCTTCTTCTGAGAAATGTGGCTACTTGCTACAATGGCCACTTGCCCAGTATTTACCTTTTTTTTTTTCCCCCTTATAAAAACCAAAGGTCAATGTTATTATACCATTAGCATGAGGTAGGTCAGTATGAAGCCATAAATGTCTGTGTTAGAGCAAATTACAGCGTGTCAGCAGTACTCTGTGATCTATTACAATGTGACATTGCTTATGGTGTAACTCTGCTGAGAAAAAAAAATTACTCTTCAGGAGTAAAAAATCATTAACGAGCTTTCAGATAACCAGTGAAATTTCTTAACCATATGTATATGATAATTGCCAGGGATTTTGCTTTTGTTTGAGGTTTCCCTCTATTTGTGGGGAGGGCATCTCCCCCTCTCAGCTTAGAAAGGGGTTGACTTTCACAGGGAGATGTATAAGTGAGATACATTATCAGATATTCACCTTCATTGTTGTTGCTTCTCTTGTTGCTTAAGTTGTTTTGCAGTAAGTTTTCTGTTTCTTGTGATTCCAGGTATGCCTGGTGAAGAGAAAGAGTGGTGACTAGGATCTACATCTGTTCTTAACTTTCCTGCAATCTTGTGTAGTATTATTAATAATAATTTTAATATTAAATATGAGAAAGATTATTCCTACTCTCTCTGACATAATACATTGCATGATCTTGTAATCACCAGAGCTCTGGAATTGCTAGATATATGACTAAAATTTAAAGCAGATTACATGCTTTCTATTGTATTTGATAATGCACTAGCAAACATAAAAGCAGGGAAGGAAAACATTTATTTTATTGAAAACCTGGGGAAGAAAAATTAAACTGAACTAAGAATATCTAATTACAGAAGTGGAACATTGAAGGGGAAAAAAAAACTGCTTTGGAAAACTTAAGCTCAATTATTTTAATAACTTCAATATTGCTTGTGTTGAGTAGGTAGAAATAATGTCTTAATCTTTCCCAGCAAGGAAAAGAAAACCACTATGTTTTGTGAGTCATGTAACAGCATGCACCTGAATTAGCTATTTGCAGAGGTGTTGGAAGTACAGCTACAGTGCTAGCCATGGAGACCTATACAGACTGATCAGTCCTCAACCTCCTTTCTCTGTAAGATCTGTTCCTCCCTTCAAGTATTATGCAGGTTGCTAAAGTTTTCTATTTCCATTTTTGTCAATGCAGGGAGAGGGTTTTTTGCAAATGTTTGGTTGGTTTTTTTGAGGCCAGAGGTTGCTAGTGCTTTGCCTATCAGCCCACACTGTCTGCTAGGCTTCAAATTCCTCTAAATAAACTCTCAATAATCTCCCACTTCTGGTTTGTCTTTACAGGAGATAGTAAAATTCCTTCTCTTATCTTAGAGTTTCTCTGCCAAGTGATGTGGCACTGGGCAGCTTCCCACTGGCCCACCATGGGGCTGAGTTGCTTGTGTCAGACAAGCTGAAGACTGGCTCTGAGTTTGCCTGATGCAGATGTGGTACAGCTACTGTGCAGCTGCTTCGCAGTTATCTTTACTTTTGCCTCCACCATTTTCCTGCAGCAGTAGCTTTCTCCCAGTGTTACAGTCGCTGGTTTTTTTAGAGTATTGCTCTTTCTGTTGTGTGGGTACCAGACAGCTATGGTTGGACTTGCACATCTGTGTGTAGTGGTCTCTGGCCTTTATTCGCCTGTTGTAACAGTCCATCCATGCAACTGGTACTCTCTGGGCTGTTCCCATGGCATGTGCTTCACCGTTCAGCACATCACCCTGCCTGCAAACAGCCTTACTTCTCTGGCCAGTGCTGGGCTGCTGTGCAGTTCCTGAGAGTTTGCAGTGGAATTGTCCATCTTTAAAAGTTGTTGATTCCTTCCTACTTGCTTTGCCTTTGCCACTAGGCTCTTCTTATTGCTGAATATCCAGGTGAAGATGATGTGTGCATAAATTTCTGTTTGGGGTTGAATTTGTGTTGTACTTTGGCTGTCTTTTGAAGGTATTGTGTTGGATAGTTCAAGACCTGCTTCTGTTTACATATGTTAATGCTAGCCAAAGGATCACAATGCCTTTGTATAGCCCAGGTCTCCTCTGCTCTCATTACATGCTTCCTGCCATTGAAAGTGAACAGACCCTCTCCATTTTCTCCCAGACTGATGAATCCCCCTTCTGCTCTGTTCCTTAACTTGCACTGTATGATGCAGGTATGCATCATGCCCCAGGACTAGTAACCTGACATACTATTTCGCTTTTTTCTGTCCTTTCACGTGAAGTGCTGTTCATCTCAGGATGTCATTCTTTAATTCTGCTGGGGCAGTAGAGAAGTCCCCTTAGACAAAATCCGGTCTCGAGGGGGGCCCTCATCTCTCAGCTAGCTGGAGGAGATGCAGGAGGTACATTTTGTCCCTCGCAATCTGCCTAGTCATGCAGTGTAAATAATTATTGAGCGCATAATAGCTCTTCATTTTCACCATTTCCCAGATTGCCTTTAGCCTTCAGTGAGGCATGTTAAGTTATTGACAGAGGCTGAAGTCTTTATCTTCTGTTCCAAAGAACTATTGGTGTGGCAATGTGGAAAGTATGTGCTGTTTGATATTTCTACTGGCAACAGTGACCAAGGTGTTTTCAGTTTCTGTATAATGCCTTCTGTATTATCAGGACTGCTATCATTTATGCTGAGCTACTGGCACTGTGCTAAGGCTGCCGTGGTTGACTGCACAGTGGTGCAGTTCTGGCTAGTTCATGGGGGAGCTCTTAGCTGCTATTAATCACAAAGTAATATGCTAGGATTACTGCTTTTCTTATTTCTTTACTTACCCAGACAAATGTCTGGTCCCAGGTCTTGGACCTTCCTCACTGTTCACTGGCATGCGCTAGCTGCCTTGAGCACCCTGGGGGTCTGCTAAGCTGTAAGAAGGATAGGGAGGTATAACTGATCATTACCGGAATCCTTTTGTCTCCTTGGTCTGAGCATTTCCTGGATGACTAAACTTGACCCTTTCAGATGTCCTCAGATACTTGATGTTTGACAGATAGACAGCCTGCTCCCCCCTTGATATTCTGCTCCAAGTACTTGTTAAGAATTGGGTGTAGCTTAATATCGTGTTCCTGGATTGTCTCTACCTCAGCTCTGTTTCTCCTAGAAAAGTGTCCTTGCTGAAGCTTTGACACTTGGTTCAGTTTACACTTAACCTCTAGACCATGGCTGGTGGTTGCAGCAGATCAAAGTTGAACAGTACTTTTGACCTCTCTGTCAAATACATTGAGGAACCTCATCACCTTCCTGATTGTGTCAGGACTTTTCCAATGCCACAGGAAGTGGATGAATTTGCCCTAGGGTAAACGGGGTTTTGTGTCCTTCACAGGTAGGAATTATTCCTACTAAATAGGTATTTATATTCAGTGCTTTGATCCATGGTTTTTGGGCTTGCAAAGGCTCTCTGCCAGAGGGCTTCCTGGGCTGTTTCAGTATGCGTGATTGCATTACAGTCAGGCCAGATACTTTTTCAATGACTCCTCTGTGGGTAACACAATCAAGTGTTTCAGGAAGCTTGGGACTACATAGAGGGAAAACAGAAGATTCATTGCCTGCGCTCTAAGCATCCAGCACCCTGGAGACACCGTGTTACTGTCCTCTGCTAATACTGCTCTCAGACCTCGGCTTACACTGCACTTCTGCCATGCAATGTGGAGGATGTCCCTCATGTCTACTTCTACAGACTCTGAATGGCAATGTCTGCTCTTTCATGGATATCCTAGGGGCCATACATTTGTGTAGCAGTCACGGATTGCTTCTAAGGCATATTAATAGCACTTGGCCACAATTCTTCAGTCTAATGGTGCCACTTAGCAGTGCTGCAGGAGATTACATTGCAGTGGCTTCCCCATCCAGCTGGAACTGAATTGGTTGTATTGATCTAATAGCAAAGTTGCAAATTTAGCAGCTGAATTGCTGGCAGCTTGTTCTGGTAGTGCAGGATACTGAGTCATTGAATTTGCTATATTCAAACAGCAGTGTGCTCTCTCTCATCTGGAAATGATGGGGTAGGTACAACTGTGGTCTGGATTGGAAGGGGACAGAGTGACCAGTCACACTGCCCAGTGCTGATGGGAAAGGTACTGTGGGAAGGGAGGAAGCTGTATTTTTCTTCTCCTTTTGCAGGTAAATTCATTCCTCTTTTCTCATTTCTGAGCTCAGTTAGTTTAAGCCTGATCTTCTTTGTCTGTGTTACTAGCATTCATCATTTTAGTTCAGTCCCAGGGTGGCTCAGCTGGCCTTCCTTGTCTAGAAGAATCTCTTTATGTTTAGATCTGTGTCTCTGAAGTGCCTTCTTGTAAGCTGGAAACATCCACAAAAGTTTTGTCTCTAAATGATTCCCTCATGTTTCCAAGATTTCCTGTAGCATGGAATTTCCAAGTTCATAATGAAAGTACCTATTTCTCATGGTGAGTCTTTTCCTCTTTTTGAGAGGAGGATAAAAAAATCCAGTATCTCTTTTTGACCTGGCATGGCATGGGAATAAAAATTGTCCGAACTTTTACCACATGTGCAAATGTTTTAGACGTTGTACTCAGAAGTTGCATCTTCATTTGCTTCTTACCTTCATTTCCAGGTAGGCAGGCTTCTGGGATGACCTCAGATGTGTTTTAAGGAAGGAAAGGAGACCACAACACAATTCTGAGCTGGCGTATATCTGGCTGTGGTGGCCCAGGGATCTCTCTGGCTGCCTCTGGGTGCGATTCTCCCCTCCCTTATGTGCTGGGATCCCCTGAGGTGCTATTGTTTCGGTGTGAGTAACTGGTTGTAACACATTGGTGAAGTCACAAGGGAAACATCAGGAGCTTGAGCGAGGGTGCTGAAGGACAACGTTCAGCTAAACCCACAGCATTTTCTTTTCATTTATTTGGTCCATTTAGCCTTGTCTTAGATGAAAAGCACACTTCCAAGTCCAGGCAATATTTCTGGGATCATGCTCTTCCACAGTGTCATGCCAGCATCCTTCACAGTATGTTCATATATTGACTGCTTGTTCAGTCCTAGTAAAGGACTGAAAGGCCAATACTCAGTTTTCATCTACTTTCAAAAGAAGATAGATAACAGACACTTAACTACTTTTCTAATCTTCAAATATTCCCTCTACATGCCTTTGCCTGTTTAAAGGCAACAGTGCCAGTTAGATTAGGTTCTAAATTAAAGTTTTCTGGGCACTATTATTTGTAAAACCCAGTACAAATTAAAAATAATGGAACATTACACAGAATGTGTTTGTTCATTTTTAACATGCTTATTCTGTTGCATGCCAAAGCTTAAACAGGTCAGCACCAGACTTATCCTTTCAATGTGCAACAGGTTCACACCCCCGTGTGAGCGACAGTGAAATAGCTTTCTGTTTTTCTTCTGGTGGTTTTTGGTGTTAGTTCCAAGACATATGGGAGTCCCAGGCCAGCAGGTAAGGCCTGATATCTCTCTCTCTTTTGTTCTCCTTCACTACCAGCTAATGCGGCTTGCTGGACCACCAAACCACTTCAAAGTGCTTTGTCTGCAAGCTGTGATTTTTGAATTTGTGCATCATCTGATGCCTGTTGCCGACATGCTGTTGTCTGTCAAATAAAGTGTCTGTAACAGGCTCATTGACCAGTATTTGGACTAGTTCCCACTTTGCTTATATCCCTTCTAAGCAGTGGTGTTTCCAAAGCAATTCACAAACACTCTACTTAGGATGAAGCTGAGTAAATGAGAAACAAGCCATAGCCTAAGGAAAATGCTAGTCAAAGGAAAGGAAACATAGAAAGAGAAAAGGAAAGAAAAAAGGTAGAAAGCACATGAACGATGCTTCACTATTGTTCTTAGTTAGCTTAGCTTACTCCTGAACACAAAATTAGTCTCAGCTTTCAAAGACATATCATGGGGCGGTTTAGCTCTGGCCATTCTCAGCTTTGTTCTGTATTAAAAGGTACCGCGTGGAGACTTCCAGCAACTTCTCTGCTCCCAGATGGAGTTTGACCTTTGTATTTGGAATCAGCAAGCAAGGAATGAATAGGTTTTAGAGCACTGAAAATGGTTATAGAGGAATATTAGCAATGTGTAATGCCCCTCACCATCTCACCTCAGTCTCTTTGAGGGACATATGGTGTTTTTCAAGTCTGGTAAGTACATTTGTATGTTTAAATGAAGATAAATGAAGAACACAGAAGTTGGTCTTTGGCTATGAGTAGCAGATCTGAGTAGTGGCTGGAGTCCTTGTCTCCCTTTGGCATTTCTTTCTCAGTTCCACAAGTTCTGAGCCCAGCAGGGGGCTGAGTTTAAAAGTATATGATGGTAGCAGCATGTAGTTGCTGATGGTATCTCTGAAAAGCTCCTCTGGAGCTTCCTGGGACAAATATAATCTTCATCAAGAAGAAAATGGAGCAATGTGTTTTTTCAGACAAGCAACTTCTGAGAATGTGCCACCTCCTGCAATTTGATTGAATTAATATTTCAAATACCTGCCTGGTTTTCACAGATCTCAACCTTCTTATTTCTGGAGCTGTGCAAAATTTAGAAGTCTTGTTCTGTTAAATCTGTAGTTTTGCTTCTGTTGTGTGAATGTGCACTCCTGATACGACTTTTTGACAGTGCTTGTGTATTTCTTTTAATTTTTTTTTTCACTGACCTGAAAGATGTGTACATGATTTTGGGGCTGGAAGCAAAATCTCTTAGATGAAAATCAGAGTAGGAATCAGAGTAGGAAGATAGCACTAGGAATGGGGTTCTTCTTGTTATGTCTAATCTCCTCCCCACCACCTCTCCCAGTACTGACATGGTAAATGCTGGTTTTTAACTGTCTTAAATAATCTTGAAGACTCCAGGGCTTATTTCCAAAAAAGTAGAGGAACACTGGAAAGTATCAATCTCTAACGAGATTTAAGAAGCCCAGATGTTGGGTTTCTAGAGTGTGGTTTGTCTTCATAGTTCTTAAAAAGACCCTTATTCAAGATGGAATATGGATAATAGTTTCAATTTCATCTATTTACTTTCTCTATAAAAATTAGGGTGTAAAAGAATGAACTTATCTGTTAATGACATAGATAACAACCTTGAGAAGCTTATACCAATTTAGCTGTTTGCATGTTGGACTCCACTTTTTTCCTCGCTCAGCAAATGGTTTTTTCTTTGCTTAAATTCTGCGTGTGTGCTGCAAAATACAGTTGTCTGGAACTTCTTGTATATTGAAACCAAACTGGACTTTCTTCAGGGAGCAGGGAGTTGCTGATAGGTGTGGTCCTCCCCTGTGAGAAGAGGTAAAAAGACATGGGGAACAGTAACTTAGGAGCAGCATTGCTGCTCTGGGAGCTGGGGAACAAGATGATGACTATTGGGTAAATACAAAGCATATGGATTTATTAAACTTTATGGTAATGACAGAGCAGCAGTAGTAGTTATTTGTGTGTTCTGCCATTTTTAGAAAGGTGATTTCTTCCATTGTCATCATGACCTTGTCTGTTTAGCTTAAAATAATTTGATATAGCTTAGAACATCTTACAGTTACCATGACTGTGGTAGTAGATCAAGTAGAGAGTCTTTGGTAGTCATTCAAGGTAAAATGAATGACACCCAGACACTGCACCACATGAGTCCCAGCATGTTTTTCCTTCTCTCTGTTTAAACTGTAGAGCTTTAAGGTCAAGCAGGTCTCTGAAACAAATTTGATTGATTGTATTAAAATCAACTCTGTCTACGTCAGACACTTTAATTGTGCTTGTACAGATACTTCTGTCTAGAGAGATAAAATATTAAACACATAATGAATAATGTAGCTGTCTCTCAGTACTGTGATCTTTATGTGAATAAGGAAGTCATAAATTGCCTGGGTATTGAACTGGCACAACACTTGCTATTATTTCTGCAGTGACAGCTTATGCAGTGACAAGTTGCGTGATGTAATATTGAACACTGTATGTTTTTTAGAGAAGAAATGGTACTCTTCCATCTCTCACTGTAGGAACAGAACTGTGCATTTGTCTGCTCCCTGGCAGCCAGCACAGCTGTGTGGAAAGCCAAGGTTTAATGTAGCTCTGTACAGCAGTGTGCAGAGGAGAAGTCAATAGATAGAGACATCCATGTAAAACTGCATTTTGAGCTATGGAAAGAAAACTGAAGGTGCCGTAGGTAAAGAGCTGTTCATTAATGACCTTTGGCTTCTAGACTCTCTCTTTGGGCATGCAGATCTTTTCTCTCTCTTGCCATGTGATGACGCTATCTCAGCTGATTCTGCTGTTTCTTCTGCTGAGCTCCAGCTACTACTACCATTCCCTCCTTATTTTTCCTGCTTCCTTTCACTGGTATAACCTGGCCTGCTGGCTGCAGTCTGACCACAGAATCACAGAATCACCTAGGTTGGAAGGGACCTTTTAAGATCATCTAGTCCAACCAATGGAAAAAAAAAAAAAAA
>KZ505685.1:478430-613347 GCA_002844005.1 Limosa lapponica baueri | reverse complement strand
CTGGACTCAGTACTCGAGGTGGGGTCTCACCAGTGCCGAGTACAGGGGGACGATCACCTCTCGGGTCCTACTCGGGTCCTACTCACTACACTGTTCTTGATACAGGCCAGGATGCTGTTGGCCTTTTTGGCCACCTGGGCACACTGCTGGCTCACTAGAAGATGTTGCTTTTGTCATTCAATTCTTTCTTCCATGAATACATTTTTCTTTCATTTTTAGGTAAAAATAGACATTTTCAATATTTTTCTGAAAACGTCTCTGTTGCTGAAGGGTCACTTACGCAGAGGCTATGTCCTTTAATCTTCAAGATTAAAATGGGATTTTCATTCCCATTCGCCTTGCTGAGGACTGGGCCCTAGTATGGAGCATTTCTTCTTTAAAGAAAAAACTTTAAAAGGGGAGAATTTCACTTTTAAAATTAATCACCATGGCAACCTTTACAGTGAATTTCCAAACATAGAAAGTTGCCTTTAAGAAGCATGCTCGTCTAAGAGAAAGGTGAGTTTTTACAGCTTCTAACAATGTTCCCAGAGAATATAAGATTTTACAAAAAACAGTTAGAGGGACTTTTATATGCAGAAAGGAAAAGTTATATGATCCTGATGATGTTTTTTTTTAAGGATACTGCATGCTAACTAATCTCATCATAATGCTGGCTTAAAATAGATTTAGAGAAATAGATAAAGCCTGTCGGTAATAATTGTGATAGGATATCACTAGATAACATCTAGGTGACTTTATAGTTAAGAATTTGCCAACGTTTCTCTCATACTTCAAACATTATTTTTCTTTTTCCTAGTTCTGGGCTGCCTTTTCATGCATATTCAGAATCATATTGGGAAATACTTTTTTTTAAATCAAGAAAGAAAGTGAACTAACAGACTGAAGGGGGGAGAAAACAAGTCGCTCATGCGTTAAACGCAGAAAATCTCTCACACATTACAGTTCAGTGAAATGTGACTTTAATACTCATCTTTCTGTTCCTCTGATTTCTCTCAGTACTTAGCTGGATTATTTTATATCCTATTATCTATGTGTATTAGATACAAGGAATGTGGCATTTCTTTTCCCAGTGGAAATTCCCCAGTGAAAATATCGTACATCAGATGGAATCTTGATGTTTTCCCTGAAATGGGAACTCTGGTGTTTCATTCTGAAATTGCCAAAATAAGAACATTTTAGAATGAAACTTTCGATGTCCAAAGGATGTGTGAGACTGGGAGAAGGAGCTTACAGGCAGAGAAGCTCAGTCTCTGCAGATTTCAGAGGGTGGTGAGGAGGCTGATGGACTGGCAAGAGACAGCTGCTTTTAATCAAAGTGCAAAAATACCATGGAAAACAGTCTGCTAAAAAAATTCCAGTTGGCTCTACTGAGGTTCAATATTCAATTCAAAAGTGTACTGGCATGTTGGAGTGGGGTGTTCGTGCACTGCACGTAGGCGGCAGGAGGGCAAGTCCATAGAGGACTCGCCTGTCCTCCTTTCATGCCATCTATGATTGTAATTGTGCTGTCTTGACCTGCCCACGGGTGGCTGGCTGAACCGCACTACTGACGTTGGGAGCAGGTACGGTGGGCTTCAGCCATGCGCTCACTGCCTGGTTTTGTTTAGCTGTATGGCCACAGTTCATCTGTATTTCATTGGACTTGTCCCCACCTTGGAGAAAGCAAGCCAGTTCTGCTGGAATTAGGGCTGGGTGATGCTGTCAGCACTCCAGAGGTATTTCTCTGTGCAGTGCATATCTGGAAGAAACAGGTTATGAAGCACCTCTTAATCAAGGAAAAGTTTGGGAAAGACTTTTTAAAATTTATTTTATTAATGCAACGAGTCATTTAAAGGTGACAGCATTAAATTCAATACCTCAGTAGTTCAAATAAAAGTAAACGTAGTTAAAAATAAGTTCAATTACTGAATTATTCATGTTATGTAACATCTTTAGAAAAGTTTAACTTTTAGAGCAAAGTTAGCATTAAAGTTAGTAACAGTTATCTGAAAGTGTGTGTGTTCTTTTGAGATGTCTCTGCCATTGTACAGTGATATTTTTATTTCATGTGAAATGTGGGTAAGTAAAAGATTGCCTTTTTTGCTTTTGTAATGGAGGATAGGATCAGTGTGATCTGAAGGGTTGTTTTTTCTTGTGTGTACAGGGTCCTGTCAAGAACTTTATTTTAAATTGCAAAGTCAGCTGAACACTTGACAAGGTGTTTGGTCAGCGAGCAGCTTGCAAGCAGTACACTGCCAGAATACCATGAGGCATAAGAATGCATCTAAAAAAAGCTGATAGCAGGTCATGCCAAGCGATTGCAAGTTGAACAGGAATCCTTCAAAAAAGAAGTGACCGTTGTGAATTACCACAACCTAGTTTCTGAAAAATTGGCTGAAAGATTGACCTTATGCAGGTTGTCAGATGTGTCCCTTTTCCAATGCTTCTGATAGATGGGATTATAGCTAGGTCAAAATATTTCTCATACAGGTGGCAAAACCTAGTACATAGGCTTTTTACTGAGAAAGTTGGATTTGGGATTTGCAGTTGTCAAAAGTGCATCTTTATTGTCATGTTTTTACAGAGAATACGTGTTCATTTCTTTGGAAAGGGTTAACAGTAGACTTTACGCATCATAAATAACAATTGTAAGGAGAAGAGATGAGCTGTAGTGTAGTGCAACAAGAGAGGGAGAAAATAACTTTGTTTCATACATTTATAGTGTATTCCACTTGTATAAATCAAAAGAAAGCAGTCAGGGAATGATCACTTTGCATGAATTAAGAACATTTATGGTCTTTGTATTCACTGAATGTGAATTTAGTGTCAGGGAGAATAATCACTGAATTCTAAATTGTGAATATTCAGAGACTGGATTAACTGCTTTGAGATTTTTTTTTTAATTTAAGATAATACATAAAACATTTTGACAAGTGGTATTTTGACATATACCATTAAATTTTAAGGAGGAAAAAACAGTCATGGAACTGATAAGAGCACCAAGTGAGCTTGAGCACGTTTTGACAGCAATTTTTAGAACTCATAAATTCTTATAAACCATCATTGTATTTGGTCTAATATTTGAGGTCTGGTCTGTTTACCTATAAAATGGGTTGTCAACTGGAAAAGCTGAGAAGAAAAATAAAGAAAGGCTTAATATTGTTGATGATTAAATTTTCTTTGTCTTGATTGATTTAGATTTACGTTTTAATAGTCCAGGTGGAGACCCATAATTGAAGAAATGCATTATGGGAGGAATAATTTTGACAGCTGCAAAGACAGGAGCAAACCCAAAACCCAGCCCTTTTTTGAAAAATGGAGAGAGTGTAACAATCATTTCTTTGCCGCGGCTTGAAGGAGATACTGTCAGTAGCCATAAAATGAAGACCATGCCCAATTTGCAACAAGCAGAAATGTCACGTAAAGAGACTGAAAATGTCATAAACAACATCAGGAAATGAGAATAAATGCTCTCTAACAGATTATATTCTTATCTAATGTTCATTTTCTCACAAACATTCATCCACTCCAATTCTAACTCATCTACTTCTTTTGCTTCTAGGCACATAATATGCTTTATTGATAGAGGCATTAAAATAATCTCTGGAAATCTATTTCCAGATTGCTGTTCATGCAATTGTAATTATGACTGCTGTGATCCATTAATAGTCTTCTGTAAGCAGGCTTATATTGCTTTGTAAATGAAGAAAAATGTTTTTGGTTGGTGGCTAACTCCTCATAGAAATGTAAGAAGAACAGTGTCTCTAAACCCAGCCTTTTCAGGGTTTAGGTTTGTGTTCTCAGCTAAAGGATTAGAAGGAAGAGATGAGTCCAGTGGGACCCACGATTTTTGGTGCCATTTTGATTCTGGGGCTTAGATAAAGAGGTAAAAATTGCTCTTTCTTTCAGGGAGTATATTAAACCGATTTATGTAGTTATGTCTAAGCAGGCATTCTCCCATGGAATGAATGAGGTAGGTGGGTTAGTAGGTTTTATGTTGTTTTTTTGGCTGGTTTGTTGGGTTTTTTTGGTTGGTGGGTTGATTTGCTAGGTGCTTTTTGTTTGTTTGTTTGTTTGTTTTTTGTTTTGTTTGGGGTTTTTTTTGGTGGTGTTTTTGTTTTGTTTTGGTTTGTTTGGTTTTTTTTAAAAACGGATTTTGCATTTGGAAGGCTTTGATGTTATTTTTTCTTTGGGGGGGTTGGTTGGTTGTTTTTTTTTTTCATTAACTAGGCTACCCACCAGTATATTTTTAGGTTTAAGTGCCCTACTAATGGACTTTACTATTCTTTTGGTTTCTCAATACACTGCTGCTCCTGAATTTGAGTTTTATCTTTGTGGACGGTAAACTATCATAGGAGCAGAGTACACGGCCATCTTTAATTATTCAGATGCTGTGTATTGCTTGAAGATAGTCCCAGTCAATGACATGTTAATGTTTTCTCAGAAATACTGACAAGTATTAACAAGTTTCAGGATTGTATAGGCAGTTTTCATGATGAAATCTGAGTTTAGAAACTGTCCATGAAGATTGTGTTTTACACATCTGTTGAACTAGATGTTCTTGGGGGTGTTGGTGGACAGCCGGCTTAACATGAGCCAGCAGCGTGCCCAGGTGGCCAAGAAGGCCAACAGCATCCTGGCCTGTATCAGGAATAGCGTGGCCAGCAGGAGTAGGGAAGTGATCGTGCCTCTCTACTCGGCACTGGTGAGGCACCTTGAGTACTGTGTTCAGTTTTGGGCCCCTCACTACAAGAAGGACATTGAAGTGCTGGAGCATGTCCAGAGGAGAGCCACCAAGCTGGTGAGGGGTCTAGAGAACAAGTCATATGAGGAGAGGCTGAGGGAACTGGGCATGTTTAGTTTGGAGACGAGGAGGCTGAGGGGGGACCTCATTGCCCTCTACCTCAAAGGAGGTTGTAGAGAGGTGGGTGTTGGTCTCTTTTCCCAAGTGAATAACAACAGGACCAGAGGAAATGGTCTAAAGTTGCAGCAGGGGAGGTTTAGATTAGATATTAGGAAGAATTGCTTTACTGAGAGAGTGGTCAGGCACTGGAACAGCCTGCCCAGGGAGGTGGTTGAGTCGCCATCCCTGGAGGTATTTAAGAAACGTGTAAACATGGCACTTCATGGCGTGCTCTAATGCCCGAGATTGTTGGTTTGTCTCTGTTTGTAGGTGGGGTTTTTTTGGGTTGTTTTTTTTTGTTTGTTTGTTTTTTGTTTTTTTGTGGTTGGACTCGATGATCTCAAAGGTCCCTTCCAACCATGAAGATTCTGTGATTCTGAATCGGGGCAAAATGTTATCTGTGAACAGAAAGTCCTTCATCTGTACCTATCTGGTTGGTTTGGATCCTCAAAACTCCTGTGATATTCAGAACAAATTCAATATCATTCTCAGACTACAATGTTCTTATAAATATAACTTTAAATATATTTGCAATACTTACAAATACAACTTTCAAATATTTGCAATATTTGTTACATATGTATTGTGATTTTTTAAATTTTTTTTTTTTACTTTCTATTCGTGGTTTTCAGAATGAATGAACAGTAATGAGACAATGAGTGTCAGAGGTATGAGTGAAGAAAGGAAGTTTTATGAAAGAGTATTTGTGAAAGTCCTTTCACTGAGAGGACATCAGTCACAGGAGCTAAATTTAGGCACATGTTTCTTTTTATAGGTTCTTTTATAATCAAGCTGGTTTAGGAGGATTCAGCAAACTTGTGTCTCTTCTTTGCCTCCTCTTAACCTTTAGGAACACCCAACTAACATCCAGTGTTTTATGTAGTGCATAAAACATAGCTTAAAGTCTGTCTTACATAATTTACATGTTTTTCTGAATTGCTAATGTATCAGAGAACTATTTACACATAAAAGAACAGTGGGCCTTGCCCTTGCACAAAGCTGTTATTCAGTAAATGAGTTAGAGCATGACCTGCCTTTTACAAAAATGAATCTGTATGTTACAGACCTCAGATCCTACAATATAGTTACTGCATTTTTATAGCCTCCTGCCATTTCTTCTGATTCTGCTATAAGAGTACTCAAGGAATTAAAATGGTATTAATCAGCAGAGCATTTCTTTCCATTTCTATGTACTAATCCTCCAAATTCAGACAATTGTTATGTGATTACTGTTGTCTTTCAGAGTTTATTGGTCTTCCATCAGAAATACAGTCTAGTTCAGAATTGAAATAAGCAAGACCTGTGCTTTGTTCAATCATGATCAGCATAAGTTGAGAACAATCAATTGGATCCCTATGAGGAACGTATGTGTGAACATGACAGGTTTACATTTCTTTTCAATAGCATCTTGTTATTGTTAATTGCCTGGAGTCTTGCCAGAAAGATGAGGTGGCAGATGAACACAGATTTTCACTGCCACCTGCTGCACACTACAGCTGCCATCTCCTCTGGGGATCACCCTCACTTTATGACCATTTCAAAAGCTTGGCACCATAGGCTTTCTTACAACCAACAGCATTACTTCCCGAAAGAGAGTGTGCTGGAAATTAAGGATGCATGAAAGAAAGACAAGTAGTACACAGGCCTCAAAATTTCTGATACAACTGGCCCTTGTTAACATGTCTTTTCCATAGGAGGGGCGATGGCAGACTTAGGTGTTTCAGTAAGTGTGGCTGTGGAGGCTGGTGCTTCTTCCTTGCAGAGCGATGGTCATCCAGGCTCTGCTAGAGCGTACCACAGAACGTCCTTCCAGCCTGTGTGAGAGCCCCTTCCCCAGGAGGGGATGGGAGGCTTCTGGACTTCCCTACAGCTGGGTTCCAGCATCAGACCCTGAACATTGAGGTGACAGGGCCTGGGTTGTGCCTGTGGGTCCTGGGCTGTAGGAACAGCCTGCATGTCCACTATGGACAGTCGTTTCAGAGGGCAAAAACCCTCCTAGGCATTGGACTTGACCCAGTATGTGTGACCTGTTTAGTCAGATGTTTACTTTAAAATGTTTACTTTAAAAGTATTTTATCCGAGTAATATACTTCGCTGCGATATGGGATGTAAGATGATTTTTCCCATTTGGGGGAGGAACTTTTGTTGTCCTAGGCCCTGCCCCTGAAGATGTTGGCTGTATAGGGTCTAATTAAAATTGTCATCAAAGTAGAAGTCAATTGATGGTTAATAAAACTATCTGCGGGCAGAGAGTATATTGATGCCAAGCCTGTAAAAGGCGCTGTAGCTGGGTCACGGGCTGGGTGAAGGCAGAAGCATCCATTCGATCTGCTGCTTGCGGGTTCCCCAGAGAGCATGGCTGGGGCTGGCCTGGTGTTGGAGCAGTGAGAGAGAACTGATGGCGAACCAGTCCCCTGAAACAGGGAGAAAAAGGCAAAGTTAAATTAAGCTTAGTTGCTGTGCTGAAAATCATTGCTGTCTGCGCCATGGAGGCAGACACATTCAGACGTATCCTGAGCTATCTTTTTTTCCCATCTGTGAAGTCTCATGGGTTTTTTGCTGTTTCGCAGATGATGTCTCAGATTGATTGAACTGTTCTGCATTATAGAGAATATCCAATTAAATGAGATAAAATGATACTTGTGGTATTTGAAATGTAGCAGTTGACATTCAGGCAGCACATTAAGATGTAAAAAGAAAAAAGAATTCTCTGCTTTTAAATCTACATATACTCAAAATGTATCTGCAAGGCTAGTGCTTCACTTCATTCTTCAGCCAGTAAAAAGCATCTGGGACTTGACTTGGTGCTTTGTTTCACAGGGCATTGCTGTTTGCCCTGATGTTTGTACTACATATCACTGTTGTGTGTGCAGTTACCTTTTACTGTACATGTGTGAGCAAAAGGCTTAAAATCAGTGCAGACAGATTTAATGAGAATGCTCTTGCTTTTGAAAATCAGAGTAATAGCTAGTTGTTTAGAAAGAAAACATTTTGAACAAAGTGCTTAACACAAGCGAAAGTAAGTTTTAAATCATCTCAGCATTCTGAGTCTATTTTTGGCTAGTAAATGCTGTGCATATACAGTAAAATGAATAAGACGAGTTACTGCATAGTTTCCAAATCAGTAAGTGCCAGTTAAGAAGACAGATCCAATCTTCCATTTTTTTTAAAGAAATAGATATTGCTTCAAAGGAAGAAGTGTTGTCATGATGTTATTTATTGTGACAGAAACTAAGATATGAATCTATTGGTTTATTGTAGGAACTTACATTCATTCTAGTGCAAGTCTATTCCACTTGCTTATAGATACAGTGAATCAAAAGCCAGAATATCCAATCTACAGAAATTCTAATACTCTTGCAATTTCTTTTCCCTTTGAATCTCTTTTGAGCACTTTATGAAGTCACTTTTCAACATACTGCTCAAAATATTTCTATCAGAATTTGCTTCTGGACAGTTGGAATATTTCGTCTTGGTTGGACTTCTTGTTTTCACTGTATTTTGTTTCATTATTTTGATGTGTTTTGCTTTTGGGTTTTAATTATGCTTTGAATTATTTTGTACTATTTGTATATTACAGTAACATTCATTGATGATGCATATTACAGATGGTGTTTCAGTAACTGAAATGATAATTGTGTTTTGGATTGCTCAGAGGCAACTGTATTTTAATTGATAATTTGTATTCTAGTTGATGTGTTAGGTTACAACATTAATTACAAGATAAAAGGCAACAGTAATTACAAGATAAAAAAACAGGACATTCCACTCCAGATAAGGTCAGATTTATTTTCTAAACAAAATTTTTGACAGAAACTCTTAACTCTGGGACAATTTTATTATTTTTTTTTCCGAACAAATTGACAATTTTTTGATAGAGGAACATTCTACTGAAAATGTTTTATCAGCCTCAGTTTTTTATTTCTATTGTGCGTATCAGATTTCATAGGATAAGGTATTCTTTCTCACTGCTATTTCATACTGAGGCAAACAAAGGAACTTTTTTAATTATTTTTTTTTTCAAATTACTCCTCAGAACATATGTGGTTCTAAGACTACTAGAATTGTAACAATGAAGTAAATCAAAGTAGATACTAAGACAAACAAAAAGAGAAAAGTAATAAACACAACAACAAAAATGCAGGTAACCCCAGTAAGAATTCAGTTAGCTGGGATGGTGACAATTGCAGCTTGCTGAGGGAACTGAAGGGGGTCATAATTTACACACAATTGTTAGGCATTTATCCCAGTAGCCTGGAAAATACACCAGCATGTATGCGGTGTACAGTCTGTGTTCTTTTGTAGAGAGGAACTGAATAATGAATTGTTGGACAGAAATAAAAACACAAGGCTTATAAATTAATTGAATTAGGCACCTTGGGGGGGAAAAGTTTCATTTATTCACCTGGGCTCATATGACTTACATAGGCAGCACCTCACATTTGGCACCATAGTCCTGCAATGTGCCCATGACAGTCACCAACAAGTCAACAGCGACCGAAGAGAGCTTTATATTCACTTAACTAAGCTTTTCTCTTCACTCATGCCTAAGGAAGACAAGTGTCTTTTCTGACTGTCATGTAGAACATTAAAGTAGGACTATTATGACTCTCTCCAAGGCATTTTCATGACTTCAGGTTGTTATCTTGCATCTCTGTGAGCACTACGGGAGCTTTTCAGTCATGCTAGGTAATCACTCTTGAATTCTAGCTTGTTGTAATTTAATAAACCACCTTCAGGACTATAAAAACAATCCAATGATTGTGGGCCTAAGCATGATCTTTTTATTTATTAGGACTTTGACAGACTTAAATTAACACTGGCTCTGGATGCAGTTATACTACAGGTAATGTAGCAACTTTTGTAGGGGAGAATAAGCTGTTCTGGCCTAAAACACATTTGCAAGTATAAACCTATGTGCCCCTGGACTCTGTGGCTCTTTAACTGTTTGTTTCTAAATTGGTGCAGATGAAGCAACATAAACCCAGTGTGTACACAAGCCCCTTCTTCATGGAGTCCTGGCTCTAGTTCAGACATGCCTTTGATCACAGTTGAAAATGCAAATCCTAAACACCACCCGTGACTGGCAGGCATGGGATGATGGAGGAGGATAATTGGAAAAAAAAATGCAGTGACAAGTAATACACTTTTGTAAAGATTTATTTTGCTAATACAAAAGGGCTGTAATGTGATGCTCTTACAGGAGTGATAAACATGAGACCTAGAAAGCAACTGAAGTGGAAAAAGATGCAACATACAAATGAGAGAAATAATGCACTATTGTTTTATGCAGCCTTTGCTTGGTACAGGGACCTTGAGCAGGTGTGTTAGGAGGGAGATCCCTGGTTCACTAGAAAATTGCCTGAAGGGCTGGCAAGTGTGACAGCACAGGGAGGCAGAGCCTGTGCAAAAGTAACTTGGGTTAAATGAAATTACAAAGGAAAGAACAAAACCAGAATGATCATTGTGCCACTGTGTAAATCTTTGTTGAAGGCACAGCCTGAACATCATGGGCATTTCCGGTGCTATTTCTTGAAACTTTCTTCATGTGTATTTCAGGTCTTCATTTCTTGAAAAAGGAAAGGAACGGAGAAGGAGTGATGAGGGATGATTGGAGGTATACAACAGCTTATTGGTGAGGGGCAACAGCATAAACCAGGTCTCCTAAGCCTGGGAATAAAAATAACAGAGAGGGGTTATGATAGAGCTCAGTAGTATCACGAGTGGAGTAGAGAGGTAAAGGGAAGTGGTTGTTGATGACCTCTTTTAATACAAAACTTCAGGGATTACATGTTTCAAGCAAAGAAAGAGAGCTATTCCTTCACAGGCTGTATATTTAAGCTCTGGTTTCTTTCCATGGAAAATTGTGTATGCTAAAAATTTATGTAAATTCAGAAGCCAGGCAGACAAAATTTTTGATAGAAATGGCAAAAAATGTAACGTTTAGGGAACAGTTTCTGAAACTACTATGGGTCTTGAAAATCCTGTCATCTTTCCAGTATTTGGGAGGGAGTGGGGGGCAAGACTGCAAAGCCTCCAAAAACTGAGCACATGTTACTTGTCAAGATGCACTCTGTTAGTCTTTTTCTCAGCCGGTTGAGTTCCAGGGAAGTTCAGTAACTAGTAGCTTTTCTGTTTGCTTATTTAAAGGTTTGCAGTTATGCGTTTGGTTTTTTTTTTTTTCTTTTTTTTACTTCTGATGTGCTTTCAACATTTTTCAAAGGTATACCTGCAGCATAATCTGGGTTTAGAAATGATTGAATAAATTTATTACCAATATCAAGGGACTTGATGCTGTGTTAGAGAGGTGATATTTAAACTTCTGAAAAATTATTTAATTGAATGTGGGAATAATAGTGGTGTTGTGACATTTTTCCCCAAGGTGTAGAGAAAGATAGACATGCTTTTCTGGATGTATTTGTTATCTAAGTAGGGCATAGGTTGGGAAAAAGAAGGAAACTGCCTTTAGACTGTGCTTTCGGGCTTGTGTACAGAGAGCAGCCGGTGAATTTTTCTCTCGTGCTCATTCATTTCCACCCAGGATTCAGAGCAAGCAGAAGAGCCCATCATGACATCAAGCATAGATGTCTCTCTGCTGAGTCTCAGATGAAACTGGGTTTGCATGAGAAACCTTTTATATTGCTTGCCTTTTCTGAGCTCCCCGTTATTAAGGCTATCTTCCAAATGTGAAAAAGCTGAAGCTGTCTGCAGAGCATCATTGACTTTAATGGGAAAAGTGGCAATTTGGCGCAAGGTGAGGGAAGGTTGCTTAGCTTTTTAAGGTGGACAAATTATCTCACTTTCTCTTTTCCTGGGTGTAAAAGTTGAAAGGAACTAAATATGTAATTTACCCATTTACACACTGCACTTTAAAACCTCATTTTCTTCTCTCTGCTCATGCTTCCAAAGTGCTTCCTTATGACCTTGCTTAACTTTTCCTTGATGACTGCAGGCTTTCCAGAGCTGCTTCACTTCTTGTGGCCCTAGATGATACTGCAGCTGAGATTTGCTTCCTCACTTCTTGCTGTGTGTGCCCCTGCACTTGCCCTGCTCTGAAAAGTGCCTTGAAGAAAGGGTCTACCTCAGTCTGCTCCTATGGCCTCTGTATAGGGCTAAAAGAGAATTAGAAAAAAGAAAAAAAAAAAAAACGAGGGAAAAAGAAAACAAAACAACACATAAAAGAGTGAAATTGCTGGGGTAATTTGTCTCCAGCGTGAGCACTGATGCTCTGAAGATACCAAACCAAAAGGACTTATTGCACCTGCCAGCAGCAGTTTGTTATCCCAGTGAAGGTCTACAAAGTGGGTCAGGGCACTTGAGGCTAATTAAGCACTGTTAGCTAATGGATTGTTTATACAGTTTTGTAACTCTGCATGGCATTATTATTGCTTATTCATGTTCGTATCATCTCCGGCTAGAGACAGACACATCAGGAAGGAACCTGGAAATATATGTTTGTACCCCATAGTGGTACAGGGTGGAACAGAACTGGGGCTGACCCAAACCTGACAGTCGCTACAAGGGTTGCCTCCCCAGGTGGAGAGGTGCCTCACTCCCAGCAGAGCCTTGTTGACCCCAGTTCTGGCGCTAGAGCCAAGTCCACCAGTACCAGGGCTGCTGTGCTATGCTCAGTCGACAAGTGCAGGCATGCTGGATGAAGTCTACTAGCTGCAGGTGTTGCTCTGTGTAGAGGTATGTGGTGCACAACGCCTGCTAGCCAGGGCTAAGAAATGATCAAAGCAGGTGCCCCATGAGATGCCTTGGCAGAGTGACTTCTGAGTAGTGCAGGAAGTGGCCATTCATCACTGTAACCTCTGAGAAGCCAACAAAACAAATATCACCAGACTTTGCTTGCAGGTCCACTGTTGTGTTTTCTACTTTTAGTAATTTCTCTCTCCTTTTTCTTCTTTCTGTTTGAATCTATTGCTTCCTGACTTGGAAGTACTTTAATACTCTACTTTTAAGGTTCTCATATGCAAGTTTTATCTGGAGCATTATAAAAGCTTTAGTGTCATAAGCATACTACCACTTTATAAGAGACAAAATATGGTCAATGTAAGAGAAGTGCTGCTTTGGAAAAATGTATAATAAAAAGATATAGCTGGTAGCAATAAAATTTAGCCAGAAGCAGGATAGAGGCTGCGCTTCCCTGCTGGCAAACTGCACAGCTGAGATGTGTTAGTAGGAAGGGAGTGAAGGTGTTTCTCTTTCATGAACCTCCAAGCTCAAACAGAGGCATCAGCAGAGAACAAAAGGGCAGCAAGAAGATTAGTTCTTCATGGAGGCAAGAAGCTTGTATGAGGGAAAAAAGATAGAAATACAGGCATGAAAGAGAAAGGCATGTGAAGATTTGAAATTACAGAGAAGGATTTTTGCTGCACGCAGAAAAGGAAAAGAGGTGAGTGATACATATGATACCTGAAGGCTCAAATCTCCTCCAGCTTCAAAACACTAAACTTCTACTTCCTGATTTTGAATACTTGGTTTGCAGCCAACTGGGTGCAGGTGACAGAGCCCTGTCCAGAAGCCAGTCCTCCACAGTGAACAGTCGGCTGTGGCTACTGGCCAGTATTTAAGTCTTTCACTTGCATTTGCACTGCAGCCCTGGGTTAAAATGGTGCTTATGATCCATTATATTAAGCCAGAGAGAGAGGTAGAATTAACTCCTGTTTTTTGTAGCATCTATACTGCCTGTCAGAGCATGCCAGTGTGCCCGTACCCAGCTGCTGAGGCTGCCAAGCTCTCTGAAAAATGAGCATGCTGCAGGAACAGGTACAGTCAGAAGCCATGCAAGCCAGGCATGCAATGGCACTGAGATTTTGGTGTCAGCAGCTATATGGACAAGCCTGAAGGCAGGAGAAAAACTCCACCAAACATAGACATAGTTAATTGAAGGGCCAGTCTGCAGTGTGCTGCTGGATCACTTGTCTTTCTTTCTGGATGTCTTGTGTGGGTATTTTCACACTGCAAAAAGTAATTGTTGTAAACTTTAACATCTACTCTTCAGAGATCTCTGCGCTCTTCTATCACATCTCTGACCCCCAAACCTCAAGATTCATCAGCAGTGTGGGCTATTTGCAGGAAGAGTAGGGAGAGTTTGCTCCAGAGTCTGCTTAGTGCCAATAGTTCACCAGGTTTTCATCTCCCATAAACTACAGGCTCTATTACCAATAGCTTTTCTACTTCTGATCCCCCTTCCTTTTGTCTCTGCTTTTCTGCACGTTATCTGGGGATGTATATTCAACTACTGGTATCTCCTTTAAAAGGACTTTCGCCCACATGAAAACAAGGTAATACCTCAGCTTACTGCAATATTACTGTCTTAACGTTTTTGCAGACTTCTAGTTTAACAAAAGAAATGTACATAGAAAAGCAAGATTTGATTTCTCTCTGGAAAAAACTGAAATGGTAATTAAATAAGGACACTTACTTCTTTATCCTGTACCTGGTTCTCATGAAAATAATGGAAATTCGCTCTCCTAGTCAAGAGAATGTCTTATGTGAAGAAAATTACTGCCGTGGCAAGGAGAGTGGGGTGAAGAACTCCCAAATATATTGAATATATTGGTGACACAGTTTTGCTGTAAACTATGGTAGGTTTTGAGCACTTTTACATTTTAAATATGTCCAAAGAATAATCTGTAAAATGTCCAATAATGCTGGCATATTCTTCCTCCATGTAGTTTGATGTTATAATTTTATAGCACCTCTCTTTAGTGGAAGAAACAAAAGGTTGCATATAACCAGAGTGAAGTTGTTGATTGAACATAATTTTGGATGTGATCAAGCTGCAACTTTTGCATTTCTTAGGAATAATGATCTGGCTGCAATATCCTTTATTTTGATGTCTGAAAAAACGTGCTGCGCAAATAGTTTAGAGAGCTGAGTCACAGCTGCACAAGCATTCATAGACTGTTTTCGGAACATGAAGAAGCAATTTACTTGAACCTCAGAGAAATGCAGCAGTCAGTTTATGTTTGGAGCCAGTTCCTAAAATAGATCCCTCATTTCACGACCAAAGGAAAGCACAGCCATACTGAGATGCAGCGAGTAAGTACATGCCCATGCCAGGTTCAAGTTTACCATTGGTAGAATAACTTACTGACTCCATTGTAAGCTTCAGAGGGATGGTTGTTTCAAATGAGATGACAACCAGTGGTGATGCTAAAAGGAAACAGTTGTGGTTAATTATTTAATACCTTAGGGATAATTGACAGCATTTTGAGCATCATGAGGTTCTAGTGACTGCACAAGAAGGAAAGAGCTCATTTTACAGCTGGGGCTTAGCTTCTCGCTGTTTGAAGCCCCTTATGGCTAAGCTGTATGGCTAACATGGTCAAAGGAATGTGCTGTCCAGGCATTCTCATTGTCATTCTGCTCGCATGGATTACTGCTTTGCCTTTCCCAAGATGAATCAACTGAATAAGGTGACTGGGATTTGCTGTCTGTGCTAAAGATGATGTGATTTCAACAGTCTTCAGAAGCAGCTGGCAGTTTCATTAGCCCTGTAACCAGTAGGTATGTGAGTAGTTGCTGCAGGAGAGTCCTTGTCCCTTCACACTTTCTGCAGGAGATCAGTTCTGGTGAAGTGCAGCGAAATCAGGTAGCGAGCATGCAGCTTCGATTGCAAATGGACAAAGCCATCTTAAAGGAGAACAATTTGCACAGCCTTTCCTCACGTGTGCAAACCCACTGTTTCCACCATTTGCCTACAAAAGTGGTCCCTCTCTTCCCCTTGGTAGTATATAATGGATCAAAGTGTATTAAGATTTCAGAGTCTCAAAACCTCTTCCATGACCTGCAGGGTCACATATATTGACTTTCAGCAGAACTAGAAGAGCAGAGTCATTAAGGCATTCTTGGATTTTTTAGTGAAGGACTTCTTTCACAGAAATGAGCAGTTTAATCAATGATGTCTAATGATTTTGAGTGACTGTAACTTATAACGTGGCTTACAGTATTCACATTTCTAGTTTTTAGAGTCTACTTTTCTGTCTGCTTCTCAGTTTGACCATTTATATCTGGTTAGGGCTTTTCATTCATTTTTTAAAACAAAGAACGGTTGTTGATCAAAGCAGTAAGAGTTACAATTAAATTAAGTGTAAAACAGTAGTGTAGAATTATCATTCAGCTTTGTTGCCCAAAAGAGATTGTCTAAAGGTTTTCACCAGAGTATGCTGAGAATAATTCAAATTAAATTGGAGCAATTGCATCAATGTGATCAAAAGAATGTCAGAATCAGCATTTTTTTACTGTAAGATAGTATTTCTTTTTAAGACTGTACAATACACACATAAGAAATTTCAACTTTGCTTTTCTCTTTGGCAAAGTAAAGCCTGTTTTTTGTCACAATTTCTATTTAAAAACTGGCTATTTGACAAATCTGAGAATGTTTGGTGAGTAAGACAATTTCCAGTGTTGTAGATAATGTTTCACAGGACTGGTGAAAGTGGAATTGTTTTTCAAGCTTAAGGTTGTGTTAGACCTTACTCTTTTCCTCAAAAACAGACCTTTATTTTTTTTCCTTAAAAACGAGTTACTACCTGAAGTGTAGCATCTTTTCCATATGATGACACTTCTTAACACTCGTGAATGCTCAGAATAAAAAACACCACCATTATTGCCAATTCTAGTCCATTAATCAGAAAACTGTCATTTAATAAACTCTGTGGTAGTTACCTCTTTAATATCATCCCGCGTGAGCTGTGTGGGGGTTTTTAAGGCATGGAAGATAATTCCTCCTGCAGGCCAGTAATGCAGTAAACCATGACTGTGTATTAATTTAAATACCTATTAGTGTGGCTGACTGATGTCTGCAACACAGTAGCAAAGATGTTCACATTTTTCACTGTCATAGAAAATTCATGTTTTTATAGTTTTCTTTCTTTTCTTCTTCAAGAAGAGTGACACAGCTCCATTTTTTAATCCTGGAAATTTTTATATTTTAGTTATTCCACGCTGGACTCTTGAATCTAATGGTACTCATTCTTATTCCTCTCAGGTATAAGTTTATCTATTCATGGGGCTGAAAAGCGTGCGCAACTCTGTCAGAGGAGAACTGCAGCAAGCTACCCAGTGTCACAGCATCCGCCTGTGGTTGGGCATCCTTCACTCCCACAAGTCAGAAGGCCAATAAAAATGGAAGCCTCATCTTCTGGATCTATTTCAGCAGTCACTGGTGAAAAAGCAAAAACCCATAAGCCAGGTAACAGATTTGGCTTGACACCTTTTTCAGTTCCATTTCTTGTGTACTGTGCCAAGATGTTGTGAAGCTGGTATCAATAATCAATGCTTGCATGGAGGTCAGTCTGTTCATCATCAGAGGTATCGATTGACGTTTTGTCTACATTTGGTATGGTTTTGTCCATTATAGATTATAGGGAGTAACAACAGTTGGGACAGCTGAAAATGGGAAATAAAAATGTAAGTTTAATCATTAAGAGACACACAACATGTAGTGGTGTCCAGAATGTTAATGTAGAGAGAGCTTTGGGCTGTTTTTTCATACTGTTCCCCTTATGCATGTTTAATTTTGATAAGCCCTGAGCTAATGGCAACGCTCTGGAGGCTACAGGCATCCCCTGTGGAACTCAGTAATTGACACTAATGTTCGTTTTGAACAAAGGCACAGTCCAGGGTATAGATCAAAGTCTTGCTGCTAGAATGCAAACAAGAACTCTAGATCCAGAGGAGATTTTACAAGATACGTTAACTGGTTAACAAAATTAAACTTTTTAAAAGAAAGCTAGAACCTCCTGGGAGCCATCAAATTCTAATTGACATCATGAGTTCATCCCTTGTTATGTTAATTGCCAGAGCTATTTTAGAAGCATCTTTTCTTATAACAGGGGAGTACATTTGTGCTGGCCATGTTCAGTCATTCTTCACAGTGAAAATTAAACTCCAAATTTCTTTCCTGAGTAGAGCAGATTAAGGCTGCCCATGAAGTCAGTTTTGTAACTTCTTATATTGAAGGGTCTCAATAATCTTCCAGTGTTACTGTCCAGGAAAGGCCATGATGCACCCTGTATGCAGCTTCTTGGGAGCCACAAAGCAGAGTCTGTGTGGGACAGATGGTTCTGCCTGCAAACCCTGAGCATGCTTCCATTACCTTGCAGACCTAGTAAATAGTTTAATTTTTTGTAGAAGTTGAGAGGTTATTTATTCTGGGTTGCTATACAGGTCTACTGCCATGAGTTTCATGCACCCATACTGTTTAGTCACCGTCATCTTTGTCAACATAGATTAATTAAGAATTTACAGTGACTCATAACCATATGCTTTGTTTATTTCAGTTCCTCTGTTCACTTGTTCGTCTTTCTATTTTTTCAGTTTCTATGTTTTTTCTTTGAAGTACAGAAATTATTACTACAGAAATGTTGTTGTTGCTAAAGATATATAAACATGACTGCAGCATGTTAAAAGATTGACAAATGAATATTGCATCACAGTTTGTGAAAAAAGTACCTTGAATATCCCCAATAACTATATTCATTTCAAGCTGTTACACGTTATACATCTATGTATTGATAGATGTAGCCTGTGCTTTAATACTAATTAATGTACAAGCACTATGTGCTGGCTTCTGATTGAGGAAAAGATCCCTTTTTGAGTAGACCACAGAGGTTTCCTAAAAGGGAGCTCATTAGTTAGCATCATTTTGAGGATGATTCCCTGAGGAATTTAGCTCTCAGTACAGTCATATGAGATGAGTTTTGTCTATTGTATTCTGCTCTTTAGACAATAACGGCAACTATGACTTACAGAGAACGTTCTTGGTAGCTTGATTCAAGGAGGCATTTAGTATTATGAGCTTCACTGAAGTTAAGAGGAGTTAATAGCATCCAGAACTTTAAATGCTGCAGATTTTTAGAAATATGTTGTATGACAGGAGTCTTCTCTTAACCAACTTACAGTCTTATTGTTTCATCTGGTATGAAATAATGTTTTTATGATTTGGGTCTGACTTTTTAATTCTATGTAAGAACACTAAATTTGTCTCTGTGTCCAGATTAAATTACAACCATTTGAGCTGTATGCAAGTAGAGTTTAAGAAAGATTATGGTCAGGCAGCAATCGTAATAAGTAACACTCCTAAGAGAAAATTTTAATTTAAACATAAAATCATATGTTATTTATTCTTAGAGAGCCACAAATTAACAGCTGCGGCTTCATAAATAATTAGCATAATAAACTAATTGACCAATGGCAGTACCTTATTTAAGGCTGTACATTATAAATAGTTAAGTATTTCAGAGAGAAAATGTTCTGATGTATATTAATTACTCAGGTAACAGATCTTACACCACCATTTTCCAAGCTATCCTCCTCCTATTGCATAGAGTAAATTCCTCAAATTTTTGTTCAGTCTAATTTTAAGTAGTTCATACAATTTGGGTTCTTCCTTCCATTGGAGTGCTGTTACCACAATCAAGTAGGTCTCAGTGTTGGAATAGTATACATAATATCCAGTCTGAAATTTTCTCTGTACAGAAAAGATTCTTGATGAAATGACAGAGTTACGGATGTGTGTATTTTTTCCCCTCTTAACAGCACACCAGTTCTGTTTTCTGCATACCACTTTGCTTCCCCTGGCTACTTTTCTTCTTTCCAGAATGACACCTTTTATTATTTATGATGAATTCTTTTTAACTGACAGCTGTTTCCTTTGACTGAAGTTCATAGGTAGCTACATGCTAAGGAGGAAGAACTACAGACATTGTTCAGTGTTACAGCACTCCTTTTCAGCTTGTTTCCCTACCAGTTTTATTTGTAGCTGATAAGGAGCTTGAGGCTGATGACTTTTGATGTTACTCTGGGGGTTGGAGTGGCTAGCGAGCAGTAAGTTGTCTGTAATATGCCTTATTAAAAATAAAAATTTAAAAAAAATGACTTGTGGAAGCTTGCAAAGGAGTATTGCTCAGCCACAAGCAGAACAGCAACTTCTGAACTCTGATTTTAAGCAGATCATAAAGTAGTAAGTAACTGAAACAAAACACAGGAAAACAGAGAAATTAATGGAATAAAATGGCTGTTAATGGTGAAGACTCCTGAAACCTTTGCAGGTGCAGCTGTATGAGGGAAGTTCCTCTTAGAAAGGAGAAAAGCAGAGACAAGTAAAGCAATCAAATGGTAAATTTAGATGCAAAAATACTGAGGCAAATACACATTCCTGCCAGAATTAGGGACGAACAGTAGTTTTAGGTTTGAGAAGCTTCCAGTTACCATCTCCCAGTTACACGAGCAGTTGTGGTATGTTGTGGCTAATGGGGTACAAGGCTATTATTGAAGTACAGGGTTCAAAGCATTTGAGACAAACCTTTGGCTGCTGTAAATTGTTAAACCTCTCCTGAAGACGGTTTATGACGGTTACACAAAGGAGGCTTATTTTGAAAGCGATCATAATCAGCATTTAGGTTGTCTGTAAAAGCAGCAGAGCCAAGTACTGAACAAGCCAAGAGGAGGTTAAACTCTCATGCCAGTCTGTTCCCTCAGTGCCAGGGTTAGGCAAATCTGGGGACAAAAAAAAGTGCTTGCCTCACTTCTGACGGTGTTACACCTTTGCGATGGAGTATGCAGGACTTTAATTTCTGCCTGCTCTTTCCATCAATACTCTTTAATCCAAATCAGGACAATATTACCTTACTTCCTCCTGTTGGTGATGAATTCTTTTATTCTCAGACTCTGCAGAACTTGTCAAACCTAGTTTCTCTAGCAGTCATTAAATTTGCCGGCTGTGAAAAAATTGCCTTATTTGATAAGTCTAAGCAACAATAAAGTGAATTCTTTCATTGTGTGAAACTCTGGAATCTTCTTAGTTCTTCTCTACTTAAAATGTTTGCTACCAATTGTTACCTATTTTGTAATAACAGGGATTCAAAGATTCCCCAGCAAGATTTTCTTGTGTATGTATGTGAATGTAATGCTTCCTGTAAAGGCCTCTGATTAAGCCTTCGTGCATTTGAGTTTTATACAGAAGTGAATATATAATAATGTATATATTCATTTATATTACTTGTACAGATTAGATCTGCCGGCAATCTACACATCCAACAGGTAGCACTCTCTTTGAAATCATTTATTTCCAGACTTTAGTAAATACGTAAAGAGTCTTCACTCCAGAAAACACATAAAAATGTTCCAGAAATTTCTGCTTTCAAGAGTTTACTGTTCAAAAAGATTGCCTTCAAAGCCAAAGAACAGTACATTTTGGAATGGAGAACCCTTGCTTCCTGAAATGATATAGGCATATCCATTATATTTGAAAGAATTTTATGTTCGATGACAGGGAAACAACTACTGAAAGGACTGGTTTCTGGCATTATGGTGGAAGTCTAGTGGGGTCATTGGAATTCAGTGAGAATCTCTTTTTCAGCAGTCTCTTGCCTGTTATGACAAATGATAGATGTGTTACAAATGTTAAAGGAAGGTGTATTTGCCTTTAGGCATGCTTTTCTTTACTTTTTGGATCATCTTTTTTCTTATTGCTCATCAAATTGTAGCATTTTTATTGATGCCTGTAGTTACTGGGCATGAAAATAAGAAAGAAGATCTAGTGGTGTTGGTCAACAGAACTGACTTGGGAGACAAGGAAAAATGCAAGGTTCTTGAAACTGTGGCAATCAAAATTAAAAGAAAAAAGGAAATGTATGTTTAATGAGCTTAGTCACAACTTAATGAACTTTGAATCATCAAGGAAATTATAACTTAGTCCTTCAAAAATGACAATTTACTATGCAAAACATACCCTTTTTTCATCACAAAATGTGCGCATTCACATGCAGCATATGAATTGCACATGCGTGTGAATGCCGCATTCACATTTGGTTGTGAATGGTCTTTAGAAGATCTGTGTGTGTTAGATGTCATTTGTTGGTTAAATCACATTCTTTTTGCAGACTGGCAGGACATGTGGCATAAATCTCTCTCAGATTAAAGGAATAAACTGCAAATAATTCTGCCAGAAAGCTCTGTTGTGCAAATACTTCTTGGCAGCAAACACGTGCATAGTGTGGGAATGGCTGATGGAAACTCACCTGAAAATTTGAATTCACGTTGACAGTAGTGCTGTTCTCCTACTTGTCTAACATTATTAGGGGTGCAGTCTTTTTCAGTATGCCTTCTGGGTGTATACAGAACTTCCTCCCGTGTAGAATGAAGCATGAAAAAAGCAAACAGATTTCAAAAAAGTTTAATATTCCTTTCATCAAAATAATTTTCATATTATAAAAAAAAATATGTTTACAAGAAGTGTCCTTATGCAGAAGGGACAAAGAAACCAGGCTGCATACTTAACTTTTCTCTTTATCTGCAGCCTGTGTTCAACACAATGCAAGTTCGATGCACCAGACAAAATTTCTCCCATGTCTTTACCTCAAGCGTGAGCTGGAAATACCTCCCTGCTGAACACAGAGAAGGTTCGTTATCCTGACTACTGGTGCTCTGGAGCCTCTGCAAAGCTCCTGTGGAGAAGAACAGTTTGCCTCAATTACAATGAGGACCTTTTGTCACTGGGCCGAGTGACAGATCATCACATGGTGGTTATGCAGTACTTTAAATTTAAGAACTGAACTAGCTAGCTATCACTTTGCTTAGTCATTCAGCCCATTTCATTCATCACTTTACTTTTCTAGGGCAAAAGCCACTTCTTTGAAAATTCCTGTTCCTAAGCTAAAGTCTCCTAAAATGTTCATTCTAGCAGTTTGGAGAACAGTTTTGCAAACAGCATGTTAAAAATAAAAAAAGCTAGAGCATAAAGCACTGGTTTTCAATGCTAACTATCTTGTTTAATTTAAAAAAAAAAAAAAATTGATTTAGGCAGAAATTGCATCCCTTTATATCAATTTGTGAATTTGTGCTGCACGTGATACACACAGGTACTGAATGTACCTGGGACCTATGCATGCCCTTAATAAGGGGCTTCAAAAATACTATTAATAATTTTAAGTGGTGACTTTGAGGGTGTTCTAATTCTCTAGAGTATGTATTTTTAAACTCAACTCTTTTCAAAGACTTATTTTTTTCCCCCTTCCTGCTTTGATCAGTCTCCTGTTTGCTGTTGTAAAACGATCTTTCATTCACTCTTACAATCAATTATGTATGGTTACTTTAAAACCAGTACAGCTCACCCTCAGGTTTCAGCTCTCCTAGCTGTTGTTAGTTTACAACATGTATGGGCATCACAAGGGCTGCAAAATGCCACTTGCTCTGGATGTTCTGTATTGCTCCATCCTCAGAGAGTTTTCTCTCCAGGGGAAACTTGTCCAAAATAAGAACAGACAGTGAGGTGTGGCTTAGCACCAAACAGGGAATATCGCTCATCCCAAGGCAAGGTTATAATGTCCTGAGACCAGTGTACCATGATTGTCTTAAAACAATTAAGAAAATTCTTGTAAATTCTTTGTAATTCTTTGTAAAATTTTGCAATGTTTCTGAGAGAGTAATGAACCATTTTATTTAAAAAATAGCTTATCGTTCAAGAAGCAGTGAGAGAGACTTTGAATAATCAGTTATTATGTTCCTGTAATGCTTGACTGAAAAATGTGGCTTTTTCTTAGCTCTATAGTTCTTGCTTAAAGGGGGCTTAGTATTATGTAAGTCTCTATTTCTAATGTGTTCCAAGGAAAGATTCTTGCAGGTAGACTGTCAAAAGAACAACTTGCTTCTACTTTGGCAGAGATGCTTTTAAGATCAGAAAAGGCTTTTGACTGTAATAGGACTGCATGGTGTTACTAATTTCCACAAAATGTTTGTTCCAGTGCAAAGGATAGCAAGACCTCTTTCCTAACATCATTTGCTGGTTCATTCTGAAATGTCAAAATTAAGCCAGACCTTTCTTTGTAATTAAAAAAAAAAAAAAGAGGGGGGATGCCGGGGGGGCTTTCTCCTTGGTTGAGTAGGTATGATAAGGGTCATCAAAACAGCACATACTTTCAAGGCCCTTTATACTGCTAGAATGACTGAAAATTATGACCCTTGCCATTCAGATGTTCTCCTACTCCGCTTAATGCCAATTACTGAAAATAATCTCTTTTGGGTAGGCATCCTGTGTGAACAGCCCAAAACTAGTCCATGCATTTTAGTGGCAAAGTGCTCTATTTCTCTTTAGCGGGTCTTGGTAGTTATAGTAGGTCACAGAGCTTTATAAGAAAGGTCAACTGCACCAGTATTAGGGGCAGGATTCCTGCTGCTTGTGAGGTACTCTCAAAGACGAATTAAAAATCCGAGAGACTATTTTCACACAATCGATATATAAATATTGCCTCCATTGTTCAGCTCCAATTTGTAACTGAATTATGATGTTTATCTTAACTCTCCCTAATTAGGTCTCCACACACCCAGACTGGTGGGCTGGAACAATATCCTCTCCCTGTGTTAGAGTAGGGTGGGATTCACTGCTCCACCCTTAGTGTCTGTACAGGAAGGTATATTTCATGAGGTGAGCGTGGTAGCTCTTGTCTGAGATGAAAGTAACAAAGGCCTTTGGAGTGACAGTGAATTTCTGAGCTTCATGGTCCCTGGCCTGGTTGTTAGGGGTTACGATGGCACTGTAACTGAGGAGCAGGCCCATTAGCCCACAGAGGCTGGAAACAAGACCAGTAAAAGGGGGAGGGAGGAATGTGATGGCTACCTGTTAGTTCACAAGGGACATTGAGTATAAAAGGAACATCTTGGTAGAGGAAAGGGGCATTGGTAGCCATGAGTCATTGTCATCTAGATGAAACCTTCCACTCCAGAAATCTCTAAATCTCTGCAAACTGGAAGGGTCAGACTGGGGATAGACTGGATGTGCTTGCCCTGTTCATGTTTGCTTTGTCTAAGTATCTGCTGTCAGAAACAGGATCCTGCGCTGGATAGACCTCTGTTCTGCTATTCTGTCTTTAGGATAACTGTTTTCACATTCCTGTACTATGTTCATTCCTCAGCAGTCTCAGGGCAGCTGAAGTTTCCAAAATGGTTTAGCTGCTGGTGCTTTCTGTTGGAATGAATTACCAGGATGTGTTTAGACTGTGAAGGCAGCAATAGGCTATGGTATAACAGTACAGTGGTGTAAGTCTGTACAAATGGTTGTTATATTAAAATCCACCTGGAAGAGACATCTGGTATCTTATAAAAGCTGTCCCAATGTCCTGCGTTGTAATGAAGTAAATCTTTGGTGCCCTGAAGTTATTTTAGGTCATGCCTCTTATCTCTGTGCAGCCAGCTTTTCTGCTTGTCTCATCAGTAAACTGCTGACTTGAGAACTGGGAAAGCTTTTTGCAATAAACAATTTATTCAGCAAATGTTTTCTCCCTCTCCTCTTTATGAATTGCCTGTTAACAACTGATATTGTTAAAGGTAGATGGTAACTAAGGGATTTATCATTCACAAGTAGTTAGATTTGTCAAACATGGACAAATGTTTGAACATATGCGATAGTGATCTTTGATAGCTATGTTTTTATATGTGCACTCACAGTGTAAGAGGAAAGAGGTAGAACTGAAAAACAATCATTCCTACTGTCATTTCTATATACATAAGCGTAGTAGCAAATAGAATGGTTTGGAAGAGATCATCTAGTTCCAACCCCCCTGACATGGTCAGAGACAGGACACCTCCCACTAGACCAGGTTGCTCAAAGCCCCGTCCAACCTGGCCTTGAACACTTCCAGGGATGGGGCATCCACAGCTTCCCTGGGCAACCTGTTCCAGTGTCTCACCACACTCACAGTAAAGAATTTCTTCCTTATATCTAATATAAATCTACCCTCTTTTCTGTTTAAAACTGTTACCCCTCATTCTATCACTACAATCCCTGACAAAGAGTCCCTCTCCATCTCTCCTGTAGGCTCCCTTTAAGTATTGGAAGGCTTCTGTAAGGTCTCCCTGCAGCCTTCTCTTCTCCAGGCTGAACAACCCCAACTCTCTCAGCCTGTCCTAATAGGAGAAGTGCCCCAGCCCTCTGATCATCTTCATGGCACTTCTCTGGACTTGCTCCAGCAGGTCTGTGTCCTTCTAAAGTTGGGGGCTCCAGAGATGGACGCAGTACTCCAGGCGGGGTCTCATAAGAGCTGAGTAGAGGGGGAGAATCACCTCCCTTGACCTGCTGGCTGCGCTTCTTTTGATGCAGACCAGGATGCAGTTGGCTTTCTGGGCTGCAAGCACACATTGTCAGTTCATGTTGAGCTTCTTATCCCCAACACCCCCAAGTCCTTCTCCTCAGGGCTGCTTTCAAACCATTCTCTGCCCAACCTGCATTTGTGCTTGGGATTGCCCCGACCCACATGCAGGATTTTGCATTTGGCCCTGTTGAACTTCATGAGCTTTGCACAGGACCACCTCTCAAGCCTGTTCAGGTCCCACTGGATGGCATTCCTTCCCTCCAGTGTGTCGACCACACCACACAGCTTGGTGTCATTGGCAAACTTGCTGAGGGTGTGTTAAATCTCACTGTCCATGTTGCCGACAAAGAAGTTAAGCAGTACTGGTCCCAGTAACAACTCCTGAGGAACACCAGTCATCACTGGTCTCCACTTGGACATTGAGCTGTTGACTGCAACACTGAGTGCAACCATCCAGCCAATTCCTTATCTATCAAGTGGTCCATCCACCACATCCATGTCTTTCCAATTTAGAGACAAGGATGTTTTGCAGGACAGTGTCAAATGCTTTGCACAAGTCCAGGTAGATATATCAGGTGCACTTCCCTTATCCACCAATGCTGTAACCCCACTGTAGAAGGCCACCAAATTTGTCAGATGCAATTTGCCTTTAGTGAACCCATGTTGTCTGTCACCTATCACCTCCTTATTTTCCATGTGCCTTAGCAGAGTTTCCAGGAGGATCTGCTCCATGATCTTGCCAGGCACAGACATGAGACTGACTGGCCTGTAGCTCCCCAGCTGTTGTCTGCTTTGAAATTGCTGTTTAAGAGATGTCTCCCCTTGATGATAAGAGCAAGGTGTTGGTTTGCTCATGGTTCATTCTGGGTACTGACAGAATCAGAAATGCGAAAATTGAGGGCTAGCAGGCCCCTATCCCCATAATCTGGTGTTTGGGCTATTTTGCTGTGAGAGGAGATTTTCAAGATGTGGCTTTGCACCAAGGGATGTACACTCTTTTTGTCTGTGGAAAAGGCATACACAGCATGATAGAGAGACAGAGAGTGAGAGAGAGCAGAATGTAGGACTCCCCACTTCTCTGTAGTTATTTGGCTGAGTGGACTTCTCTGATGCCAGCCAGGGTTTAATGGAGGGGAGAATGGACACCATATGTCTTCAAAATATCTTATTAGAAATCCTCCCTTCACTACTTCTGTTTCTGAAAGATAAGAAAAGAGTTTGTATTAACATAATTAAACGTATGTCATGCTTTACAGTGTATTGCAAGGCAAAGGGAAACTGTTTTTAAATTGCCTTTCAAAAATAATTGCAGTATTGTTATTTCCATACCCTTGACATGATGCTGCCCAGAGACAGCTATGCTATAGGTTCTTTGTGCTAAATAGAATGATTTGGGGTTTTAATTATTTTTTCCCCTAACGTTCATTGGACTTTCCTATGGGAAATGAAGTGGCCCTACGTATTTATTCCAATAACTTTCAAAGCATTGTTAAAACTAACAAGGCATTTTTGTGCATTTACACTCATCATTTGATTCACAGATACAAACATGAAAGACACATTATTTTATCCATAATCCATGAGAAAACCATTAAAAGAATTGGTGTTTTCTGCATAGTGGAAGATTTGATTAGCTATGCTGAATAGTGACAGCTATGCTGAATACATACTCCTTTTTAAAGGTAATTGGTGAGCCAATTAAGTCTATCAAGACTTATATCCAAGTCCTTACATATTTCTAGATATATATGGTAATCTAACAGGTCAGAGGTTTTTCAAAGGTCTGCAGATATTTCCATAGGTTACCCACATTTTCAGTCTTGGAAGCACAGTGTATTAATGTTGTTATGATGGAGTGCTTTGACTTAAATCAGAAGTCTTTAAAGGCCTTTCTTTCAACATGTATCATTACCTATTGTTTATAATTCTTCCAAAACCATGGATGTGCTTTGTAGAGAGACAATGGCAAATCCTGTGACCTACACAGGTAAAAGGAAATACCTCAAATTAGGGAAGACTGGTATTCCCAATTTGTCACTACAGGTACCTATAGGCAGGCACTGCCACACCACACAGAAGCTACAGCAGATGTGGCAGACAGCTGGTCTTACCCTGCTATGATGCATTTAAGTATACATATATGTCAACAAGTTCTCCGAGACAGAGAATTGCACATATGACTTTTCCTGTCCTTCTCCCAACTGCCAACTTCAAGAGGAAGACAAGACTGGAAACAAGCATGAAAATGAAAGAAAAAGGGAACTCATCATCCCCAACTCCTTGTAGAAATCTGAAATTGTGTTGAAGCTGTAAGGCAGAGGAAGCTTAGTGCTACTGGTAAGGAGCAGGGACAGCTTTCTGGCTAATGGTTTTTTTCCAGAAAGGAGTCAAGTGCTGGGCTGGTGGGCTAAAGAGTTGCCAGTTGAAACTGAGCCTTTTTCTTCTGTGCGGAGAAGGGGCAGCTCAGGACCATTGTTTGTTTCCATACCATGTCCTGAGAAGATATTTGTGAAGAAGATATGCAGACTTTGCCCTGGCTTAAGTGAGGTTTTTGATGGGAAACTGTGCAGGTCTGACGGAACTGCCCTTTTGTATGGGTGTATCTGCAGCCACCTTGCTGCTGTGCAGGGGTTGAAGCCTCAGTGAGTTAGTAGAATTTGCAGCTTGCAGATCATCAGTGTTAAACTCATCTACCAAAAGACCTTCTGACATTTCCAAACATTCTTATTCTTAAATCCCTGTGGGGAGGGGAAAAATAGATCTTGAAAAATGCTGATATTGCATTTTTCTGATCTGTTCAAGAGGAAAACAAACACTGAAAGGTAGAGTTCTCCTTCATGATGCAAAACTCATTTCTGCGTGAACTCAGCCTGTACTTTCAGGAACTGTCTTAGCTGTACATGGAGAGGACAAACCCTTCCACCTGCACAAAAGAGTTGTAAAGAAACTGAAACATCCTCATTTGTTTCCTCTTTTTTGTATCAATTGAGGAAGACATTATCTACACTAGAGTTAGTCAAGAGGAAACAATGTTTTATATTTAATATGAAACTGACCAGGATGAAGTCAAATGATGCCACTGATAGTAAATTTTGGACCTTCATAATTACAGTCCCAGAAATTATAATTGATTATGTTTTCAAAAATGTGGTTATTTGCCCCATGTATATTAAACATACCTAATTTTTCCTTCTCCTGCAACTCTCCTTGCTTTATTCCTCTGTTACGCAATATTTTGTCTTATCAACAATACTTTTCCAGTGTGGAACTCTGCACTATTGTACTTAACAGTTTTAAGAGCAGCAACAAGAAATTAAATAATTTTAATATATGAATATCTGACTAATTTAATCACTGCAGTAAGATTGATGCACAGAATAACACTAGCATCCAGTTTATGCTTCAGGAGAGAAAAATGCTCAAGCAGAAAGAATCTTGCAATACTTTGCTGGTTTGTTGAGGAACAAAACAGAATAGGATTTCTTATGGAAAACAATGAGTTTCTCTCTGACCAACGTAGCAAAAGCAGCTTTCTTTAAAAGACTTATATGAGACATGCCAGCCTTCCACCTAATGAGGCATAATCAGCTCTCTCTGAGCCACTGCTTTCAGTCCAACTTCGTCTTGCTAGGAAGACGTGTATATGAATATACATTTGCATATATCCTATGACTCAGAGAAAAGTTTCTTTTTTTCTGATGCAATAATTGAACCAACATGTTTTTTGTGCATTAAGGTGCATTGTCCAGTGCAGTCATGTGATGGATGCTGGGAAGACCCACTATGGTGTACATTTTGTTTCATTCCTGTCAAAGAAAATACAATGTCAGAATTGAGATCAGTAAATCTATTGATTTCATGTGTGTATAGCTCTGACTAACATGTATAGATCATGCTTTAAACAATTTCCAATTTTGTGCTTTTACTGTAGCTGGCCTGCCTAGCACTCACAGCGAGAAGCCAGTAGAAAATGTACCTCTGTGAGGGTGATCCTTCACCCCATTTTGACCTGGGGCTGTCTTTAGTGAAAAGGGCAGCATGCACAGAAGCTTTCTGCTTGCTTTAAAGAAGAGGCTCTGGCAAGAAGGAGCAACTTATCTGTAGAAACAATACTTAATGTAGCAAACAAAATCACTGTTATTAGAATTATATTTGCTCTTGCTAAATACTGCCCTGTTAGAGGTAGATGGCCCTGTGACGGGAACCATCTAACCACATGGTATGCTAGTTATTTGCTACTCATATTTAATGTCCAAGCTGAAGTATAGCCATTGTGAAAGTAAGTTTGCTGCCAAAATGATTTAAAAAATAAAAAAGCAACTCACTGTACTGATAGAAGTCTCTGGCTAGCCACCTTTCGATAAAAGATCTTTTGAAGCTGTAAATTTTTGTCTACAAAAATTTCTAGATCTGTCGACAAAACATTTGTTTGCACTTGCTGAGTTAATTGGAAATGAGGGAGGGCAGAGAAGAGAGACTAATTTCAGAAAGCAACTGAGTTGAGTATTTCTATCCTAACCAATGAGCAGAACCTAAGTGGTAAAACTCTTCAAGAAGCCCTGGCTGTGAATTACAAAGATCAGCTCTGTTATCACATGTCCATTCCAAAATATGGAATAAATACAAGCCCTTTATTGTGCATTGAGAAACAGCAGCACTTGTTCCATCTGCTAAATTTTATATTCTTTATTTTGGGGCCAAATACTGAAACTATGCACATTTTTCTGTGCACCCAAGTGCTCATGCTCAATTTCAGACAACAATGTGAAGGGTATCCATCTGTAAATATGATTTGCACATCACAGTGCATGTATAAAAATGTCTAGCCTTTCAAAATCTGGCTCCAGGTGTTTACTGTGCAAGAAAATAGACACTTGCTTGTAAAATTCATGTCTAAAAAGCTGAATTTGATAACTGGCTAAATACTAGATAACAAGGTCTCATCCAGCCAAGAACCTATGTTCTTAATTTTAAGCAGACACAAAGTCTGTCTCACTGCAGCAGAAATGACATTGTTTAACATTAGTACCGTATTAACTACCTTGCTATGTAATTTACTTACCTGATGCATGTGATCATTTTACTATTTAGAAGCACGTTAAAATTTGGGTTTAGAGCATGCTATCTCATTCAGTCTCTAAAAATGAAATGCCTTTTTAAAATCTAATTTGTTTTCCTAATTTAATTAGTAGAGACCCTTCAAAACAAATAAAGGAAAAAATGTGCTATTTTATGCACGACTTTATGCATTAACGAGTAAATCAGAGTGGATGCCACAAGCTGATTTAAATTTTTCAGTTGAGCTAAAACGTCTTAGCTGAGAAAAATCTCAGACTGATCTTTTAATAAAATCATATGAAATTTGATAAATCTAATATTTATTTCACTTTTATTTGTATGTGTTTATTTCTCATGTTTCTATGGAGAGTCTTTCCCTCCCAGCATCACAGGCTATATTGCTAAGAGTTTACTCAGTGGGACCTGTCACTGACAAAGCACAAATCAGCAGCTGCTAAAGCGAGAAGGAAGTGCTAAAGCCAGGCTAGTGACTGCTCAGTAGCAACAGTGACACCAGATACTATATTGTTTTGTTGCATTGGAGATGTGTGGTAAGATAAAATAAATCTCTTTTGGACATGGAAGAGAACACGGTGGCCTTTTCCAACGAGCTGCAGGGCTAGAACCTCTGACTGCCAACAAATCAGCAATCATTAAGTTGGCCAGTCCACGACCTGTCACATTGGAGTTGTTTCTCTCAGCTAAAAAATGCAGCGCTCCCTCCTGCAAAGTGGGTGCTGAGAGAGAGGGAGGAGGGATAGAAGCAAATGTGCCTTGATTCAAGTCCATTTGTTGACAACATGATCATGGGAGAAAAGAGAAACTGTTCTGTAACCACTTATTTAGAAGCTATGACGTTGGCAGATACATTTCTTTTGCTCCTTGTGCTGTTGAAGGCCGGTTTGTGATTAGCCATGCATTAAATCACAAATGACTGGAAGAAGATTAGGCATACAATTTTGAGTGAAATCAGAGGATGATGTTGTTGGTCTGATACTTGTGCAATATTAAGGCTACCATGAGTCAGAGAAGCATATGAGACTGACTGTGTGGAGTGCTGGAAGCTCCCCATACGGCAAATGAGTCAAATACAGAAGAGGAGATTTGAATGCAGCAAAACTTGTCTTGGCTTCGTAAGCTGTGTTAGGTTGAACAACAGTCAGCTTTAGGCTGGACATTTTTTGTCCACTCTCTAGACAGCATTTTTCATTAATTAAAAAATGGCTTTGAAATTGAATATGTATGTGCTCCAACAGCTTCATTTTTTAAAGAGGCCTGTGGTTAGATATTCCATCTGATATCAGCACTTCGGGACAGCTGTGGCTGGCTGGCTGTCACTCCCTCTTTCCACAGCCCAATTAGTTCTGATCTATTGGAGATGCTGCAAGGATCCTGCTACTTTCATGTGTTCTGAGGAGTAGTGATTGGGTGTAACAAGGAGGGAGGACTTTGGGGAGAAGGGGTGTTTTATATTTGTCAGTATTGTCATTATTTTGCTCTTATTAGGGTTGAAATGGAGAAGAAAGGCTGGTGGATTTGAGGAGGCTAATATGTAATTGTGTTTGTTAAAAGTGTATGTTAAAAGTGGTAGCTGAGTATTAACAAGAATTTGAATGATATCACTTGCAAAACTGCTTAACTGAATTGCTGTCCATTACTTACTTCTCTACCTCCACCCTATTGTTTTTAAGTCTTTTGCAGCAGCTGCAGTATATTTCCTTTGTCCTCAGAATTTTCTTCTGGGGCAAATCCTAGTCTCCCACCTCTGAGGCTATCTGCAGATTTCCCTAGGCTGCTATTATATGAATAATCCGCTGTCTCACTTAAGAAATTCTCTTTGTTCTACATCATTAAATGCTGATTCCTGCTGCTGCTATGACAGATCACTTTACACAGGAATCTACAAGGGGAGCTGTCTCTGATGTTAACAGTGGGTCTTTGCTGTGGAACAAAAGAATATGCTGGGGCAAGCACGAGATGGTTTGAATTTATAATAGTTAACATTGGGAAATAAAAAGGGCTGAAGCTGGTGTATGTGTACCCATTTGGAGATCTGTATTTCCAAAAAGTGAAGAAGGGTCTTTAGAATAGGGTTGAGTAGTTTTGTTCCCAGGAATATAATTCATAGCTCTCTCATCAAGGCAATGGTGAGATAGTAATTTGATGAGGGGAAAGATACAATGGGCTAGGAGGGAATTAAAAACAAGACCAGCTTGTTATAGGCAGACTGAAGAAGAAAGGAAAATGCTTCCATCAAAAGCATGAGTGATAGCCTCTAGTGAAAACATAGTAATGGCCTAAATGACTTGAAGGCTTCTTCTTCCACCATGGTCTTTTGTTCTGACGTCCTTTCCCAGATATCTCCCTGACCACTGCGGCTCTCTGCTAACTCTGTGTATTAGTTACTCAAGAGCATCACTTCTAACAAATGCCTTTGTGAAAGATCAGGTTTTGCTGATGCTTTTTAAAACTGGCCATGTGCCCAAGTAGCTCCCTCCTCGTTTTTTGGCTGTATGAGAGTACCCTGTAGCCAGCAGTTTAAGCCCATGTGCCCAATACCTTTTCCTGTCTACTCTTGATGTGCAGCTGCCTTTCTTTACATGGAAATGGAATGTTTTCAAAACTTCCTTCTTTCTTCACCCATGTTGAGAGAACACTGAAATGGGCAAATCTTGTACCTATTTACATGTGCAAATTGGTTTGAAACCGTGACCTGCTAGCCTATGTTTTTATTCTGCAGTGCTTTTAGACAGCAACCATTACATACCAGTGTGACCCCCTTCAAAATGGACTGCGGTACTGGAGTGTTCCTAGACCATGGCATGCCATCAGCTTGGCATGTGAGAACATATGGTGTCCTGTGGCTGAAACATGCTGTCCATGCTCTTTTTGTCCTAATGGTTGTTTTCTGTCTTGAGACTTAATTCATCCTTTGTGCGTTAATGTGTTTTATTTCAGTCTGGATGTTCCTGTAGCGCTACGTCATTTGTAGCAACACCTCTCGTCTGTTTTCACATCTCAGAGTTAGTTTTGTAGAGGGTATGGTGAGGGGATGCTCATGGCATGATGGCACATCTTCACCTGACTTGCCAGTGGTGACTCTGCATCATTGCTGATAGCAGAGAATGTTGTTGTTTCATTGTATTTAGCTTTAAATCAATTCATGTTCTATCAAAAGCTGCTTGGTTTAAAGAAAAAAATGGTTCTTCTAGGGGAAAAAAAATTAAGTAGCTTTATTCAACATGTATGTTTCCTAACCTGAAAGCCCCTTCCCTGGATTTTTGACTGCACTGTCACAAACCCCATCAATCTCTTCAATTTCTTCAGAAGGAAGAGACGATTTGCAGGTTAACCGGCTGGAAACGCAAATATGGATAAAACCAGACATAGAGAAGACAGATGTGGACTTTTCAGAGATTCTTAATGCAATACAAGAAAGTAAGTTATTCCTTGGATACAAAATCGAGTTTATGGTAGAAGAATCAATTGAGATGCATTGAAATTGTAGCTGAAGGAACATACAAAGTGATGAACTGAATGATATGTGAGTATGCATTACTAAAATCTGTGAGAAAGTTCAATGAAGTTATTGAGGAACAGTAAGAAATCTTTTACTATCAGAGAAGTCATAGTAAGATTTGAATTATTATGTATCTAAGGATTCCAGCAGTATATATTTCCTACGCAGAAGTAATCAGAAATATTAAGATTCTCCTTTCCTTTAATCCATTATTTAAACTCTTGAATGGCTGTGTGAGCTAATAATGTCATGCACATGCTGCAGTCTGGGATCTAAGACTAGGTTTGAAGTTCCAGATGTTCCAAAATGTTGGGGTATATTCACAGTTTTGCAGCTGGTAATTTGGGGGATGAGAAGTGATGTGCTTGTCACAACAGCTGAAGGCCTGCGTATCTTAGATACTGCGTGAAACCGTCTTCTTTCACGTGTAATGTGCTGTGGACTAAGAATTGATTGGTCCACCACCCTTCTTAAATGTAACAGCAGAATGATCTCAAGACTTGCGCTAGAAGAAATGCTAGTCTTGTTAACAACAGCGGAAGACACACCACCACCCCCAAAACTGACGCAACTCCAGAATCCAAAAAAATCTGGAATTTCAGCAGAAACTTTCCATAATAGGGTAAAAACTCTGATACAGGCCAGGAATCAAAACGCATATCATGACGACATTGCTAGCTGGCTTCCTGGTTTCCCTCTTTTCCAGTTTTATTTTAAACTGGATGTTTTGTGTAGCAATTTTCTAAAGTGAGAAACAGCTAGTTACATTCTTGAATGCTAAAAGACGTATAGGAATGTGTAAAACCCTGCACTACTGATTTTTGCTATATGAATAAGGAACCATCCGGTGGTAGGCTCAGGTCATATCGTGGTGGTATTAGTGTGGGGGCGGTAGGGAAACTCTGAGGTTAGTATAATAATGGTGGTAATCATTAGAAATTGAATCACCTGATTATTTAAGATGTAGGTTTAGGATTAAATCTATGGCTTGTAATTTAAAAAGCTTTCCCCATCAGGAAAGCTAAATAGGAGATCTTGCTTTCTCTCCTCTTCTCCTCACTCAGGCAGCCCACGTACAGGCCTGGGGACAGTTGGAATGTGGACTGGAGAAGCTGAGAACAAAGACAAACAAGAATAAGCAAATTCAAGAAGAAACAGTTATCTTCTCCATTTCAAGCACATGGCTGAGAATAAAAATGGATGATTTGTTTAAAACAGATGTCAAGATTAGTTTCTTTGACAGTGTTTGTCCAAAGCAGCTTCTCTTTTAAATGGCCATATCTCAGCTTCCCTTAGTACTGTGTCATACTTTAATATCATACTCTCTGATGATATCCTTGTGCTGAATAACTCCAAATTTTCATTCAACGTGGCACAGGTTTACTTATAACCTCAAATGTTAAACTTCCAGATAAAAAAAAAAGGAGGTTTTTTTAAAAGTATGCCAATTTTCTGTGGCCATAAAGAGGGTATTCATCTGACTCGAACACAAGGATTTGCAATGAAGGTGTCAATACCTGAATTCATTGTCTAAGCTCCCTTTGCAGTCAACAGAATGTAACAAGCATGTCTAGAGCCCAGTTTGTCTTATTTTAGAGTAGGTGTTTAATACAGATTAGATGACCTGCGACTTCAAAGTGGCTATTGGCCTCTGTTGCCTGCAGATTGAATTTAGGGAGATAAACTAACTTGAGTCACTACCAAAACTTGGACACAGACATCTGCAGCGTGGATGTGTAAATATAAGTGAATCCTACCCTAAGTAAAGCGAATATTTGCAAGTTAATCGATTACACTGACTATCCCAAATTGTTTTAGGAATTTTATTATAATTTCAAAACTAAAGAGCATTAAACAAAGAGTCTTTTAAGAATTAACATTTTGGTTTATAGACTACTTTAGACCTATTTGATAAGGATGCAGATTTTACACCCTTGGAGACAGTGGTTTTTTTCTTTAAACAGACCAAGCACAGTTGCTGTCAGGAAGTTAAACTACATGTCCTTCAGTTACATTCTCTTCTAGAAAGACAAAGGCTTATTGCAAGTCCAGGACAGTGTCTTGTCACTTCCAGTCCATTGTGAATATCAAATAATTAGCATAAACCTGCCTAAATATTCTTTCTAGGGTGGTTGCTCTGAATAGTCATTGTTACTTTTATTCCCGTTTGTGTTAGCATTGAATGAAAATTAAAAAAGGCTAACGAAACTTTAAAGACCACATTATTTTTCTGCTAGAATGCGTTTCCTGAGCATTTCCCTTTGCAGAAACTGCCTCATCCAACTTCAGTGAGTTGGTATATCTTTCTGTTTGGTAGACTGCCAAGAATGATCGTTCAATAGCAGAGATTTTATTTCATTTTGTTTAAATTTAGTTACTTAAAACAAGCATTTTGCTCCAAAGCTGCTACTTTTCTTATTTTTCTTTTACCCTATTGAATATCTTAGACTTCATCTGAAAATAAAGATTTACCATCTCATTATTTACTTTTATGTGAATATACTACTATTGTAAAAGACTTAAAAGTCATTTCTACTGCATCAGAGCTAAATTCTGCATTTAAATACCATAGTTCATGGTAGAGTCTTAAACACATTTTTCTAAATATTTCTGTTAGGTCTTTTATAAAAAAGTTTTTTCTTGACCGCAGGATATTCAGAAATTATCTATAGTCATAGAGTCAGTTCAGAAATAGTAATTACTCATCTGAAAATGGCTATAGACACACACTGTAAAATAGGGGATTGCAAAACAAGGTGATGATCTGACTTAAACTAGACAGCAGGAGGATCTGCACGTTCTGTCTGTCAGATATAAACCAGAATTCCCTATTGCTGCCTATTCACAGCCTGTACCCATGCCACAGCCACAGCCAGGAGCAGGGCAGCTGGGCGGGCACTGGAGGCAGCCCCAGCCCTGCTCTTTGGGTACCTCCCTGGTGCAGTGGGGCTGTGGCTGGGCAGAACAGGGCTGTGGAGAGCTGGAGACTGGCCCTGCTGTAGCATCAATGGGGCAGAGGCTGACGGTCCTGGGGGGCTGAAATGGGGTCCCAGGACCTGGGCGAAGTGGAGGGAGCCCCATGGGCCCAGGCAGTGACAATCAGGGCTGTTTGTGCCCTCAGGCCCTTGGCAAATGCTAGCAAAGGCTTTTATGCCTTTTATGGCTGTTTCCTATTAATTGCACTGAGAAGATGGACTTCTTGTGGAAAAGCAGTAAATACCTTTATTTTTTAAAAAAACTTTCAGATTTCAAGCTTTTTTCATGAATTTCCCTAATGTGCTTCAATGTATGAAATTTACTTTCATGGCCATTGCCATCAAGTCAAAATTCTAAGAAATCTCTGGCTTTTTAGAATATTTTTCAAAATCCAGTTTACATTAACTCTCACTAGGCTTTGATATTATCATTTCAATTCTTATAATGTGGAAGCCAGAGATCAGTGAATTTCCTGAGGCAGAGTTGCTGATCCACTGTGTAATTACTGAATTTAGCATTTAACATGATAAAAAGTTCTGGGCTGCATGGTCTCTGTAGGATGGCCTCCTTGAAACAAAGATTTGTAAATTGTATCTGCCAGCCTCACTGAGTGCAGAGCAATGTTTGTATCAAAAAATGCAAAGAGATGCTGTAAAAACTCATACTATTGGATACAGAAAGGTTCTTGGTTTTTCATATTCAAACTTTTCTGCTTTGCAAGTCTTTGCAAAACAGACAGTTTCTACTTAGGATTTTTATTAAGGTGTATTCTCTGATACCAATAATTTTTTCCACCACCATTAACAAGTGGAAATGCCCTATAGTTATTTCATGCTTGTAAGAATTTTCATTGCCTGTAAGAATTTTTAAGGAAATTCACTCTTCATTGATACTGGTAGTACTAAAAGCTTCCAAAGAGCAGTGTCTGGAATATCAATCTACAGTTTATATTATTCAAAGCTAGCATATAGTCGATGGTATACTGTGGCAACTGGTAATAAATTTACTATTAATGAACAGAAACTTGATCTCTGAGCATGCTTCCATCTTGCCACACTAAAACATAGTCAGGTCCCATTTTTGAATGAAAATTCTTATTTTTAGACACCTCAGTTTTTGAGTGTCTGTCTTCAGAAGGTTAGAGGAGTTATCTTCTCTTATCTTTGAGCCCTACCTAAATGAGCCTCTCAGTCCAAAGTGGCTTGTGGACCCACTGAGATTGTGTGCAGACTCTTGCTCAGAATTTCCCAGCGTTCAGTTTTCAGAATATGTGGTTCTATTACATTTCGGATTAAAATATTTGTATAGCAACATTTTTTCAACTCCTCAAGTGATTATGAATTATTAAGTCATACTGGGGGTTTTTTCTGTAAAATGGAACATGAGGGGGAGAAAACGGTTTGCATATTTAAGCTGATATAAAACTTCTTAATATCACCTGTAGCCATGTACATGCTGCTCTGTATTGCTGTTAAATTTCACTGCCTAAAAATACGTGACTATACACTAACAGCAGTCTCTTTCCCAGATGATAGGTCCAAAACATATATGCGATAAAATTATTATATATCATTCTGTTTGCATCATTTGTTGGATATCTGCGTGTCATGGTCTGAAGGGGCCAAAAAGGTGGAGGTGTGGAGCCTTTATTATGCTTTTAGGAACATTTGGCAGAATAGGCGTTCATGTTTATTGGAGTGGAGTGGCTGAGGTAGCTACAGCCAGCAGGAGAGTTGGATTGGAAGTATCATCACCATTATGACAGTAAAGCAAACAGGATTTCTTGATTTAATTATTTATTTAGTTTTATGGAACAGTATTTTATGACACTTGGGTAGAAAAAGTGTTCTCAGCAAATATTAGGGCCCCATATTTAGTGTCTGTGACTGAAATACTAACAGTGCATTTTCAAACAACATAACACAGTAAGGCAGCTGCAGTGCAAAGATCTCCACTTTCTCACCAGTTGTGTGACTGGAAGAAAGTCACAGACAACTTTAGTGCTGATGCGGTAGTTCAGCACATCTCTTCACTGCTTACCCTGTTTGCTGAAGCTACCAACCAGCACACCAATTATCTGTGTACTTCTGATATAAGTGATTTTCTACTACAGGCAGGTCCTGGTAGCTAATTGCACTAGCCAGCTGAGATTCACTGCTTCCACAACTTCTCATCACTGCTGAGATATGCTGGATTTTGAAGTGACCTTGAAATAAGATTTTTTTGTTCCTTGCAAGTCCTCAGAATAATCCAGTAATCCTCTGCCTGAAACCGCCAAACACATTCACTCTCTTACGCACCAAGTTGTTCATCTCTAAACACCCACTTAAAAAATATCTATTTTGCAACCCAAAGCATTACTGGCACTTCAGGAAGAAGCAATTTTGTATCTCAAAGGCCTCATCTTTTATACTAAGGCAGTGTTAATGGCAGGAAAAAGCTAGCTCAAATTCCCTGGAGCATAGCATGCAGGCAAAATATCTTTCATTTTTACAGCTTTCATTGCTTCTGTCTGTGACAGATATACATCTTGCATAATCTTCAGAAAGCTTCACTATTTAATTATTTTTTTAATTTTCTGCAGTTGTTTTCATCTTAGATGGAGGTGTTGATCATATAGAGGCTCATGTGTCTCTCTTCTGGAGGCACTCTTCTGGGTTTCAATTCAGTGAAGTTTTAGGTCATTTGATATGGTTTCTGTTCCAGTAGTTCTTTATGTTGAGCGTTCAGATAGAGTCTTCTCATATGAACATGTATGCAAAAGCTGGTCATGATCTACATCCAGATTATTATCTGACAGGGTGGAATGTTTCCAGTCTTGCCCTCTGAAACAGTAGGGACAGTGAAGGGCAGGTGGTTAGACTGTGTTGTCTTGTGCCATTTCCCCTGCCTTTATAGGGATCTCTAGTATGTTTTCTGTGGATTGAAATGGATCAATGTGGCAAATAGTTCTTTAATATTGCTGCTGCATGTAGTACAAATTGGAGTCTGTTTTTTTGCCTTCTAAGTCTCCTTAAACCTCTGTAGTTCGTCCTAGGATGGGTTGGGTGCAGCTACAGTGATACTGAGGAGCTGCATGCTCTCCCCATCACATAAACCAAAGCGACACCAGGATGCTCTTCTCCACCTCTGTCAGTAAGCTCTTCCCTAGCTGGGAGCATGATCATGTGAGGCCACGGCTGGAGTGAAAAACTCCATCCTGGATCTTTGTCTCTAATGATATCCTGGCACTTTTCACAAAAGTAGGATAAGTAAAATAAATGGACTGATAGTTAAAGCAGCCTTAAAATGGCAAGAGAAACTTAATATCTGCAAAAAAAAGAGGCTTTATATCTCTGACATGTTCACGGACTATGATGATACGCACAATATAAAAGAGTAGGTGAAGCTATTACTCCCACTATCCCTATAAAAGCTGGTTGGGATCCTGCAGAACAGAGGGTGCTGTGTAAAGCTGATGCATTATGATATGAAGTGTTAAGTAGGAATTAAATATTGTGCAATCCTAATATTGGGATACAAAGAATCATAGCTAGATTAGGCAGTATGCAGCCCCAAAATTGCTAAACTTGAGTAGTATGTTATCCTAAAAACTGTTAATTTGGCAGAACATTTCTTACTGTTATGCTGTCTGGATGAAAAAAAAAAAAAGTACTGTTAAAAGTACTAAAAACTTAGAATCTCTGTTAAAAATCATGCTGCCTAGGTTAGTTTATTAGCCTAGTATCTAGAGTGGGTTAATTTGGATGTGAAGACCTTTCTGTTGTTTCTGAAATTTTTAGTGGCTTTCTAAGTAAAAGTATTGCAGTTGCTAATAGGATGTATGTCATTAACCTTGTCCTTATTTTATGCATGAAAATGAAGAAGGGTTCTTGAATATTTTGTTAGGGCTTTCTTTTTTATCTACATACAGTTGTAATAACAGACTTTGGATACTGTAAAACACATGTAGAAAAAGGAAGCAATCTCTTCCCCATGTTCATGATTGATAGGAAAAGAATAATATATTTAAATTGCAATATAGATGTATATTCAAAACTAATATTATGAAGAAAACTTTCTTCTGCTTGTGACAGTGAAAAGTAGACTGCCTGCAGAGACTGTAGAGTTGGTAGCATCAGAGATTTTTTCAAAAGGTTTCTTAAACTAGGCTATAGCCCCTGAAGAAGGGAAAGGTGGAAAGGAGGTCACAAAATGCGAACAGCTAATGGCCTTTCATTTTTGGCAGCTATTCAGTCTCTCCACAGTAGGGAAGGGAGTTTTACACCTGCAGCCAGTAGTTAGAAATGGAATGAAGTTGCCACCAGCAATTAGAGATTTTTGGCTGTTCCCTGTTAATATAAATTCTTGTCAACAGGAATTACAACTGCCTGTCACTGACTTGCAGTGAAGTGAAAGGATCAAGAGGTTGTTGTGCAGAAGAATGATTCCTAAAGTCAGTCAGGTTTGCAAAAAAGTGTGAGGAATAGTGGGTTAGATAGGTTTCTGTCAAGTAATAGATGCTTGATCTTGCTGTAGTCAGGGGAAGAGGCTCAGTAACTGACCTTTGGAGAGTCACTTCTACGTGTCGCAGTTCTGGGTTTTGCATATGAAACATGGTTGGAGGGATGAAGTCTATCCACAATTGAAGCTTTATCCTCAGAAAAGGCATTTTTCTTCTCCCCATCACACATCTCTTCATCACACTGTTGCACCAGACCTTCAGAATATGGGGTGTAAAGGCAGACCTCGCTGGTCACAGCCTGCCTGCCCCGCGTCTCCTATCCAACAGTCAGCAGATCAGCAGCCCTTACGTGGGACTGTAGACGTGCCCAGCAGCTCTGCTCATAGCTTCTTATCACCTCCTTGCTTAGCAGAGCAGGGAATGTCACGCTAAAGCTAGCACTGCTCTAATCTTGAGCTGCACTGGCTCTGTCATGGCCCCCAGCCCCACTGCCAGATCCCCAGGACTGGGGAATGTGCTCCAGGCCCTTGCATCTCTTAGCTTGTTATCAGGGTTATAGTTTATTACAGCATCCTGTAGATTTAAACTGTTGTTTCATGCACAACTGAGGGCTGTGCAGTAGGTAGATCTGAACACGCCAGCTTTATATGCGTGGAAACATGCCAAATTGTGCAAAGACAAGCTTCTGCTCAGGCTCATTTATTCAGTGCCTTTCAAGTAGCGGTACTTATTTGAGGTCTTCTGCCTCTGGCTGCCCCAGAGCTCCGTACAACTTCTAACTACACACTTTATGTAGTAGGTTAAAAATCTGCTTCTTTATAATAAGAGACTGTAATAATCCAGAAAGCAATTGTTTAAGCTGCTTACCCCAAGAGAAGCTGAGGAAATAGCTAACGTATGTTTTATTGTGACACAAGATTACTTATTTGTCATCAGAGAGGTATTGTGGCATCCTAAATCCTTATGTGGCTCACTGGTGAAGAAAGCACTTCTCCAATGTGCATCATATTTTAAATTTAACATAGTAGATACTTAAACCAGAACTAAAAGGTGGGGTTATTGATAATATGTTATATCCAGTGTCTCTATTTGACTCAATGGTGATTTGAATGTATGTTTTTATTTTTGTTTTTAGTAGCTAAGGATGTCAACATTTTTTTTGATGAGTTAGAAGGCGTAAACAGCCCTTCCAAAGATGATGACTCCCTGCTTCACCATGGTAATTTGACCAGTACTTCTGATGATGCCAGCAGGTTGGAAGTTGTGGGAGAGGTAAGAGCACACAGAATTATTAATATAATAATTATTCATGGCCATTATAAAGAGGGAATAAATGTAATTTGATTTAAAATCTCATTCTGTGCAAGACACCTGAAATATAAAATATCTCAAATTAAAAGGAGGTTTTATTGATTTCGTGCACCTCCATTGAAAACTCTGTATAGGCCTTTGTTGTCTGTTTGTTTTCTGAACCAGTCAAGTCCAATGCTTAACTGCTTCTGAAAATAATGGAAAAGTTTTCCCTATATTAGTCCTTTGGGGAGAAGAAGGGAGGAGGAGATTTATCATAAATCTCTCATGAGAAGCACTGGGTGCCAGGTATGTGACACATTCTTTCCCAGTGAAGAACAAGTGTCTTCTTGTTGTTTAATGGTGATTCAAAGAACATACCAGGGAGGAATCATTCATCATATAGTCCCTTTTAAATTATGTCTTAAGACAGGCAAAGCATTGTGGACCCAAGTGTGAAAATTTGGGCCTAAATTCTTTTTTGTGTCTTTTGTGCAGAAAAGAACATGATACCCTTTGACTTTGCTTCTAACTGCCCTACAACTTGTGGATGTTTAGGGCTATCTCCTCAGGGAGTGAGGACGCCCGGGACTTTTCTCCTTTCCTCCACCTCAGGCGTGCAGTTGCATCCAGGCTACTTACTGAAGTGTAAGATCTGATGTTACCTACAAGCTGTGCCTGAGTATTTTTTGGCAGAGGGCTGACTGGCACAGAGCAAAACTGGCAGGGACAATACTAACAATTAAAAAGCATGGAAAACCATAGGGTATTGTTGAAGGTTCTGCCCTGACCCTGTTTTGTTTATTATTTTGGATAAAATTTAGAAGATAGAATTACAGATTATGTCTTTTTCGGGAGCTAGAGGGTTTTGTGGTACAAGTTCTGTTGTGAAACCCTGCTGAGGAGAGAGTTAGAGATTTTTCTTGTGCTAGAAATTCAGCCCATAGAGAGCTGCGCTCCTGGAATGTTTAGACAGATAATTAAAGCAACAAAATTCAGGGCACCCAGAGGTATGTTTGACCTTGCTCACAATTTCATCTTTCCCTTTACTCATTGCTCTTCCCCAGCTTCCTATGCAACTTAAAAAGGGCCCTTTTCGCCTGCTTACACTATCATCGCCTGCTTATCACTATATTAGGGGGCTGGAGCACCTCTCCTATGAGGACAGACTGAAGGAGCTGGGGTTGTTCAGCTTGGAGAAAAGGAGGCTCCGAGGAGACCTCATAGCAGCCTTCCAGTACCTGAGGGGGGCCTACAGGAAGGCTGGGGAGGGTCTGTTTACAAAGGCCTGCAGTGACAGGACGAGGGGCAATGGTTTTAAGTTGGAGAAGGGGAGATTTAGATTGGATATTAGGAAAAAATTCTTTACCATGAGGGTGGTGGAACACCAGAACAGGTTGCCCAGGGAGGTGGTTGAGGCCCCTTCCCTTGAGATATTCAAGGTGAAGCTCGACGAGGCCCTGGGCAACCTGGTCTAGTTGGGGGTGTCCCTGCTGACTGCGGGGAGGTCGGACTAGATGACCTTTGGAGGTCCCTTCCGGCCTGGACCAATCTATGAATCTATGAATCTATGAATCATAGGTTAACCTGACGTGATATTCCTGGGTTGCATTTTGGGATCATGTGCCATACGGTCTCTAACAAAAGGACATGGGTGAAAGGCACATGATCTTTGCATGTTAAAGAGGAAAAGTGAACAGAAAATGGTCGGAAGGACAGAGGATGAGATAGAGCAATATGTGCTGCTGTTAAGGCAAAAAGTTTCTTTCCTGTTCAGTGTATTCTTTGTCATTTTTTAAAGGGAAAGGGAACATGTCTGAAGAATATTTTCCTAGTTGAAAAGATTATCCTTTTTTTGTTGTTTGTTTTTTTGCATAATCATAACTGGGGAAAATAGCAGTGTAGGTCATGTATATGTATAAGAGGGAAAAAATAAACAAAACAGAAAACTGGAAGTATTCATAGGATCTGAGGGATGCTCTAGCTTACAAAAATAGTTTCAAGATGCTTTGCCCCTGCTTAATTTCAGGAGGAAAAGCTATACTGTTTAGATGTTGTATGGTTTGTATGGATAAATATGGGAGCTCAACTACACAGTGGTGGGGTAAACTCTGAAGCTTCAAGCTTCCTTTCAGTCTTTCAGTTTAGTTTAGTAGCTAAGAGAGCCTGTTGATCCTGCTTAATGCCATCATGATAGGGGATCTGGCCCCAGTGAAATTGGGGGAAATACTCTGAATGTATTGATGTTTGTTTGGTTTAGTTTTAAAGCTAATATTGCATCCAAATAATTTATTATGGTTTCTGTCTGAATTCATTAAAGTGAATTTAAAATCAAAAATCTTTACAAGGACATAGCAAAGATTTCCTATCACTTTTGTGTAGCTGACAAGTTGAAATATTGCTTGCTTCAACTGTTAGTTGTTTGTGCTCAACCAGAAGATCCAATGAAGACTTTACAGATGAAGTTTTATCAACAGTTCCTTAACAGATGCAGAGCCAGATTGGGATTCAGCTTGTCCTTTGGCTAGAGATATGGGGTTTTTCCTTTGTTTTATGTTTCATTCAAACACAGTTGCGATCTGAGCAAATTAAAAATCACATTTCCCTTTGTGTGCATTCATCAAAATACTTTTTACATATGCCAATATAACAATTAGGTATAGACTTTACAATTTAAATCCAGGACATATTATCACTAAAATACTGTGTTATGTCCACTGAAGTTTCATTTTCTGAGAACTGGAGAAGCAGCAGAAAGAAGGTAAAAATTAAAGGAAAAATGTCTTAGTGGCTGTACTCTAGGTATGCATTCATTCTGCCTGCCTTTCTATGGAGTAATAAATTAGTCTTCTTTATTCAAACAAGGGAGAATGCTGGACCTGGAACAAAATTTGACTTCTGCTTAAATGAGCTTATATGGCCTATTCTTGACATTCTATCTAATATAGGTAGTTTTGAAATTAAAACTGTAAGAGTCACTACCTTAGTCTTCACTTTAAGCATCAAACTCACTTGATATTTGGGGGCAGTGTTGTTAACACTGCACAGAATAGAGTTTGTTTTTAACAATCCCTTTTATAAATAGGAACTTGCACCGAAGATTATGGCAGGAAAAAAAAAAAATGTATTCATATTGCAAAATAAGAAATCTGGTGTTCTTTATGGCAGTCATGATAGCTCAGTTTTCTTGTGTGTGTTTACCAGAATACAAGCTAACTACATAATTTTTTTCCACCAAATCATAGAATGGTTTGGAAGAGACCTTAACGATCATCTAGTTCCAACCCCCCTGCCATGGGCAGGAACACCTCCCACTAAGACCAGGTTGATCAAAACCCCATCCAACCTGGCCTTGAACACTTCCAGGGACGCACAACTCCTCTGGGCAACCTATTCCAGCGTCTCACTACCCTAATAATGAGGAGTGTCTTCCTTGTATCTAATCTAAATCTACCCTCTTTCAGTTTAAAGCCATTACCCCTTGTCCTATTGCTACATTGTAAAATGTCCCCATCTTCTTCAGTGATCAGGGTGGATATGGAAAGAGGTTAGCTGAGCTTTCAGAGAGAACTACAGATCTGTTACTTCCTACCTTTGAGCACTTGATTTTGTAGTCTAGATAATGTCATTGTTAAAAATACTGTTAGTGATGCAGGTATTAACCCCCTCCACCAGCTGTGAAGTTGCAGGCAGGGGACTCTAATTTCAAGTAGCCACAAACAACAGGAAAAGACAATCTCTTTAGAATATGAAGACCCTATCTTCATTGATCATCCATACTGATAATAACCAGGTATGAAAATAACTAGGAATCAAGAATCTAATCTGTCATTAAATTAGTGACCATTGGAGTCTCTTCTGATTTATCTTTCTTAAGACCTGCATGTAAAGTTTCAAATTCTTTGATTTCCTCAACTGCACTTTTGTTTAAGTGTTCCATTTAAAGTCTCTGTAGCTGTCAGGGTTATGAATCCTCTGATTTTGGATAGCAAAACATTTTGGGTAAGCCCTTTAGTCTAAAGCTCTCCTAGCATGTATGAGTCCTGTGTCTATGAACGTTGATGGCTCCCAATGGTGGGCCTGAAAATATGAAAACTAGTGCATTCCTTGGAAAAGAATTCCTGGTTATGCAACTTTAGATGTGTGCATTACATATAAAGTTGCAAAGACAGCCAGAAATGCTAAACTTCTTGCTAGAGTTAAGTCTTCCCTGTTCTTTCACTTTCTTCCAGCATTCTTTCTCAGATGAAGGAATGGAGGTTTGACATACATGAATAGACTTCTTTCCCACCAAAAACTACAGTCAGACCTGGTTCTAGATTTTTTTTAATCAGTTTAGGAAAACTGAATTTTTAAGTCATGCCACAGGGAAAGGACATGTAATGTCTAGAGAAGGGTCAGCAAAGCTCAAGGTAGAAGAAAAGTCTCTGTCTAGAATAGTGTAAGCCTGGAATACTGTGGACAATGCAAAAGCCCTGCAGCTGCTATTTCCTGACACTTCTGGGCCAGCCTGCCTCTCTACATATCATATTAGATCCTCAAAGTTCTTCTAAGTCCAGGCTCAGTCTATAGAGCTGCCTTACAGGCTATAGCAGAGGAAAACAGAAAGGGTTCCTTCTCAGAAGCCATACCACTCTAGTAGGGTATATCAGTCTGGATTTGACATACTGTGTTCCTAAAATGAAAAGGACCTTCCAAGTACAGATAAGAGTCCCAGCTGCTTTTCTGAGAGAAAAATGTCAATACTGTAGTTGGGAGTGTTTCACAAACCCAAGAGAAAGTAGATGTCTCAGGAAATCATATTTATAGGGGAGGAAGTCCTACAAGTCAAGTAACTCAGCTAAATCTCATAGATGTTCTTTAATGTGAGGTTCTACATGCACTGATGAGTCAGTGTAGGGCAAACCAATTTTCTTCAGAGAAAGATGAAACATAGGAAGTATAAAGGGCAAATCTGTTTTTCCAGTGGAGTCACTACTGCATGCAGACAGAGCCACGTTCCTTGTGGTACACTCTGGACAAGTCTGTGCTAACATTTTAGTTCATTTTCATTCAGATCAGGAGTGTGCATTTGAAGTGAATCTCTCAATTGCCCCTACCCATGCTTTTTTTGCATTCCACAGCAGTGTTGGATTTCAAACCTGGATTCATTTTGGATGCAAATAAATAGTGAGATGTACTGCACTGAGACCCAGACTAGAGTGGGCCCAAAGTGAGCCCTCAAGCCTATATAGTGTGGACAGCAGGTCATCAGCACAGATTGTTTTGCCCTACAGATCCTTTCCTATTACACTGCTTTACTTGCTAAAATGCACATAGTGACTGTGGGACCTACAGAACAGGAAGGATGGCTCAGCAGGAGGCTTAGAAATCAGAGCAGGACCACTAAGCTGACCCACTGCCTCTAAATCTCCTACTGTACCCTTCCTTTATTTAAATAACCTTAAGTACCCTTTTGGGTTTTTTTACATCTTCTCAACATAGATATTTTATGGAAAAAAATAAACTGTGCTTCCTGAGCTGTTTTCATATTTAATGCTCTGTGAAAAATACTTCTGATATCCTGATAATATCATTTGTCAGCATGATATGCAGTATAGATATTAATGGTTTGTTACTGTTATTTCCTTAGGGCTTAAATCTTTTTTCTTGCCTTCTTTTTCAGCTCAAAGAACTGTTCCACTATATCAAGTTTGCATTAAGCTGTGTCAGGAGTCAGGCGCTGTAATAAAAGAATCTTTAAAAATTTCCCCTTTCTGCCTTCAGTAAACTGGATGTACCAAGGGGATGGCACATTTGGGAAGCTTTCATTGGTTTTTCCATTTAATCAAAATGCCTGCTGAGAATTGGGAAGATAACTTACACTAAACTCTTTGAATAGGAATATTTTTTTTTATTCTGTAGAATTATTTTTCCTATTACTATATTCACTTTTTGTGATTTAAATTAAGAAGCAGTTCTCCTATGGAGAAAGCATTTTGAAAATTTCCTACTTTTCCCAGATGTTAAAAGCAAAATATTCTTTTTTTTTAGAGATTTGATCATAAATTATAGGGCACGGCTATTTCTGACAGGAATGGTTGAGCAAATTCTAGAAAAATAGAGAGGAATTTGCCTAGCACTCCCTTCAGCTTGGAGCTTCCCTGCCCATTATACTGCCTAAAGGGAGTGCTGTTTGATCCCATATATCATTCACAGTGTACATTTCTTGTATGAAGCACTCCTGCCCACAAACTACCACACGATTTCAACTTGTTTGAAAGCAAAAGCTTAACCTCTGAGCAGGACTTGTATTATGAGGAAGTAGTGTTAAATTGTGAGGAGGATCTGTAGAGAGTTTCATCTCATGAATTTCTGAAAAGACACCAGCATTTTTGTCTTTTATATCTCAGGAGAGGGACCTGCTTGACCTCTTATTAACAGTGAAATCCAGTTATTTTTTTCTGTCAGAGCAAAGATTTGAACGGGCAAGAAACAGTATTTATTGAGTTTACGTACTGCTAGACGAACCAGGAATTACTTTCAAATAAATCCAGTGAGCTTCCTCAGCTTTTCCTTGAGCCAAGAATACCCTGCAGTTAGTCTGATGAGGCAGGAACAGGACCCTCATACCCTTTCTGTGTCCTGTGAGGCAGAGATACTATAGTCATCACAGAGCAACGAGAAGCTCTGTGCCAGGTCTGAAGTGTTTCTCACCAAACTAAATGTTCATGCCATCCTTTATTCTTCTCACATGTACAAAAACATTCTACCATACTAAGTTCTAAATTTTGTATTTACACTTCAGTAACACTATTTTCTGCCTTATTTTATATGTAAGAAGTTATTCCTAATTTTCTGGAGGTGGGGGGGAGGAAGGCTGGCTTGTGTTTTTCATTCTCTCCTATCCCATGCCTATATGACCAAACACCTGCCCAAGAAGACCTCCTGGTTTTGAAATGGGGAAGTCTGTACTGCTTTCAGATGACCTCAGAGGCACTGTATGTAAAGCACGTAAAATTTGAACAGCTTGTTCTGATTCCTTATCTTTCTTGTTGAGTGTTACTGAAAACTGCTGATGCAAACAGCAACGCAGCAATTACCAAGTCAAATTAACGTTACTGAAATGTTTGACTTTCTCCTTACAGGAAGTACCTGATAAGAACAAAGCTAATGGACTATATTTTAGAGATGGGAAATGTCGGATTGACTACATCCTAGTATACAGAAAATCTAATCCACAGACAGAAAAGAGGGAAGTATTTGAGAGAAATATCAGAGCAGAGGGTCTTCAAATGGAAAAAGAGGTAAGAGATCTTTCTTGAAAAAAACTTCCAACATTTAAAACTGTGTAGAATTTGAGAGTATGAGTTATGTTCACTCTGAAACCCCTTACTCTGTTGTAGCAGTGAAAAAATGCTTTTAAGCATGCCTAAATATAGGCTATTTATTGCCAGAGCAGTGGGAAAGCATAGCCTAAAGGAAAATCAGGCACATGGATTGAAGGCCAAAGCAGGCCATTACAGTCATCTTTTTCAACCCTCTGCACAAGTAGGTCACAGAATTTCATCCACTGTGCTGTGCAATAGAGAAAACAAGTGCTGGGTTTGGATGGCCTAAATTCTGCTGAGTGCAATACAGATTTCTGCACCTATGTTTCCTTTTAGCTACCTGCTCCACTCTTTGCTTGGTACTCTTTTGTTGTGTTTTAACCCCAGCTGGCAACTAGAACCATGCAGCTTCTTGCTCACTTGTCCTGCCTTCCCCCGCCACCCACCCACACACCATGGGATGGGGAGAAGAATCGGTAAAGCAAAAGCCACACAAGCAAGCAGAGCAAAACAGTGAATTAATTCACTGCTTCCCATTGGCAGGCAGGTGTTCAGCCATCTCCAGGAAAGCAGGGCTCCATCATGCATAATGGTTACTTGGGAAGACAAAACACCATAAATACTAATGTCCCCCCCTTCCTTCTTCTTCCTCCAGCTTTATGTACTAAACATGACATCATACAGCATGGAATATCCCTTTGGTCAGTTGGGTTCAGCTGTTGCAGCTGTCTCCCCTTCCAACTTTTTGTGCACTCCCAGCACTCCTACTTCTGGCTGGGCAGTATGAGCAGAAAGCCTTGAATGCTTAGCAACAACTAAAGATGTTAGTGTTTTATCAACATTTTTCTCATCCTAAATCCAAAACATAGCACTATACCAGCTGCTAGTAACACGATTAGCTCTATCCCAGCTGAAACCATGACATCTTTCCAGAGACCTAAACAGATCCCTTCCGTCGTTTTCCTGTCAGCTTAGGCATAGGGATAAGCAGTATTTTGGTAGTTTGAAAACAGCCTACAGTCTGTCCTTCTGTCTTAATCCTAAACGTTGAAATAATTAGACAGTACATATAAATTGTTTATGTCAATTTATTTCCGACAGAATGTCCTAAATCTTTTCTGGAGAAAAGTGTAAAAATGAATGCAAAGTGTCTAAAAATGTATTGATATGATAGGTAGAAGGAGCAATGCTTAAGGAGACCATCTCTCTTTTGCCTAGGCTATGTTCTTTCAAAAACTTTCATAAGTGTGCCTAAACAAGGTCTAAGTCTCACTTTCATGCAGAATAGGTATTGCTGAATATTTGGCTTTACTTGTACTTGATCAACTCACACTCGTGCTAATATGCATTGTCATGCTGCCACTGACAGAAACACTAGAGGAATTTTCAAATTACAGGCTTTTGTCAATTATGTAGGTGCTGTATATTATCTCCCTTTCTTTCACTGAATTCCTGGTAAATACATAGATATTCTTCCCGTGAACTTGAAAGGCATGCTTCTTTGGAGAACACTGGGGAGGGAAAAATAGAAGCTGTTTCTCTCCAGAATAATGAAAATGTTTCCTTTCTTTACCTTTTTTCGAATGGACATGGGCACTGGTGGATATGAGTGTAAGAGCATATCAGTGGTTACATCAACCAGTTAACTTAAGCTATTCCTTCAAATAACCTGGAAGTTAGCATCTTTAGTGCAGCAGTAGTTGATAGATGTGTTCAATGGCAGCCATTGTTCATTCATTACATGTTTCCTGTAAACATACCACTGTCTGTAGTTGTAACCCAACATCCAAGAACACAGAAGCGTTGCTGCAGTTGTTCAGCTTCACATCCTAGAATTCTGCCCTGCTTCCACGAGATGCTGAAGAAGTCTCTGAAGTTTGGGCAATGTAGAAAATGAACATGGAATGAATTCTCCCTATTGATACATCTACCCAATTGTTTTGAACCAATCTTTTCCTACCTCGTGATTTTTGCAGATTTATTAATGTGCTAAGGTCAGCAGTGAAAGCTATGAAATCACTTTATATTTTAAGTATTATGAAACTTATTGCAACATTCTGCACAGAAAACTTTTTCAAATTGATGATTTAAGTGCTTACTATAGAGTTTTCTTGTGGCTTTCAAGCCCATTTATTTGGACTTTGCTGCCGAGGCTGCATGAATGTTCTGCCCATTTGATTATTCATTTCAGTTTCTATTATGCTACTGACATGCAGTTTTATTTCTTATTAATCTCATTTGACCTTAGTGTGACTTCTCGCTAGCATCAGTAATTGTACATTTTCTAAACTCAGAATGATCAAAATGAGGTTGCGTTAGATGACTCAGGCTAATGTTTTTGAAATCTAGGGTAGCAATCTTTTTTAACATAGGACTCTGACCTAAAATTAAACCCTAGCATGTATATTTTATGATCACTTTAGTCTCCAAATTGAATTATAATCCTGAAGGAAATAAGTACATTCTTGGTACACTCCCTCTCCTTCCCTGCAGTGTAACAACTGTGCCACATAGCACTTAGGTTTAAACTAAGCAGTGTGATCGGTTAACACCTAGATTATTTCTTATTATTTTTACTTCTCCTTTTCATAAGACTATGCATCATTCTGAGTTTCAATTCTGGAAGATTTTAACAGCAGGTCTGTTTTCTAGTTGTTCTTATGTAATATATTACTTCCACTGGGAAAAGGTTGTTCCCAGATAAAATGAGAGAATTGTCTGTGGCTTTGGCCACGGAACTTAGACAGAGGCATCAGGCTGTAATCACTGGACTGAAAGAAACTTTTTACCTTCCATGAATTTTGTGTCATTGTTGGTTCATTCTCCTTTGACTACTGGCAGTTCATATATCAACATTTGATTGTGTTAGTCCCATCTTTTTAATGTGAAACCAGTGGCAGAGATGAATACTCACAGAGACATTCACACTGCAGTTTCAAAACCATATTCCTCAGTAGCGCTGCAGAAGAGAGAAAAATGCACTGCAGTGACTCACTGACAAGTGTATCACAGCAAAATACACAGGAATTGGTGAGTGCTGAGAGCAAAGTGTTTACTTAACTAAGCAGTGTTTACTTAGCATTTTCTCATGAAATGACAAAATGAATGTGAAATGAATTCATAAATGTTGAGATAACTTCAGGCACAATATCAAGATCATGTAGCTGAGAAAACTCTGAACAGGTATATGCTTCTGACTCTATGAAAAGGTGATAACATTTTGCAGATATTTTCCAACTAATTCACACTTACATTCTTCAGCTATACCACACCACTCCCCCGTGGAAGTTCTGCCAGGTTTAGTGCTCTGTATATCTGGTAGTAAAAAACGAGAGGATTTGACCAAGGAACAAATCATTGAGTTACTGAAGGTATGGAAAACAGAGCTCTAATAGTGAATGTTAATCGAGTGGAACAGCATAAAACATTTTCTTACCCTTCTCCCTTCTTTTCAGTGTCTAACGGGTCTGGATAGCATGACATGTCCCAGTCCAACATGGATCACATCCAACACGTGATCATGTGCATAGAAGATTGAAAATATAGGCCACTCCAGGAAAAGAGACTGTATTTTCTTTTCAGTCAGATATAAAATTTCCTATATTGATTTATCCTTTCTCACGGTGTCTCACAAGTGAGACAAATAACTATGATATCCTGGATTTGGGATTCTCGATGACCCTACTGTTTTCATTTTTTGATATTTTTTGAAACAGACTTATGTATTTGGTAAAATGGAGAGGGGAGTCTCCAAATGGAGCAAGTTCTTATCAGAGATGAGGTACCAGTAGCATTGCTGGTTTGTAGACACTGATACCTTCTGTAAATATCACATAAGACTCACACCTTCCAGATTTGACTGGCAAATGATTAACAGGAGACATTCCAAACTCTGAGGGTATGTTTCATATTTATCCAAATACAAGACAAACCTGAGATTAAGATCAGCCTGATCGCTGATGCTCAGAAAAAAAATAACTTATGATCACTTTTATGTAAAGAGAAAATACAGATAGTGGCTGTCATTCCAAATATGGTGTTCATCCCTCTGGGACAGTAAAAACCCAGCATTTTTCTGGAAAACTGATCTTTTCAAGGCAGAACGAAAAGTCAAAATTACATTGGGCTGATAGTATTTTCCACAAGAATAAAGGTTTATAAATTCAACCTCTTGGCCAAAATCCAACTGAGTTCCCTTATCAGAAGTTATTCCTGCAGCTTCAATTAATGTATTTTAACCCCTGCCCTAAATGGCTAGGTAGAACTAAGTTGCTGTAAACAGTAACTGCACTGTGCTGGTAGATGGATATAGTACTACAGACATCTTTCAGTGAGCTACTTTAATTTATATTACACTAATAGAGCATGCACAGAGGTAGCCTGCGTGGAGCAGCTAACATAAGTAACTTGTTCACTTACAACCTGTTTAAGCTGGACTGTAATGCAATGCAAATGCAGGATAGAGGTAAGGTAGTTCAAAGAAACCTATGCTGGATGAACAAGCACAGCGCACCCTTGCATTTGTAATTTGTAAAAGAGGAGGAGGAGGTCATCTTAGATTTAAGTAAATGCTGTGTATCCAAAATGAATCTGATGTTGGGTAGGATCTGGTCACGTAGCCCAGGGGGTAGACTGCATTTAGTTTGAACTTGGCATGTTTTTTTGGTGTTTTTGTCTTCTTATGACTGCACTAAGCTAATTCATACAGAGCACTTCTACTACTAAATGTACTTGATACATTTTGATTAATGATTATGTCCAAAAGTTTTAATTTCTAATTTTTAGGTTGATTTGATACAATTTATTTGAAAAGGCATTTGACAAGCCAGTAGAAACTGACAGATAGAAATATAGTAAAGGGGAACTAATCACATGACTAATCACATGTATTTTGCACATTTATGTATACTAATGTTTTAGTAGAAAAGCAAAGATCTGTTTTAAAGCAATAGCATTTCTTACTGCCTTAAAAAGCACATCTCCTCACAGCTACTGGATGTGGAATATGTTTCAGGAACTAGTTTCAGAAATTTTATAAAATGTAGTCAATCCATTTGGTCTTCTGCCCGCACATTCATCTTTGCATCTCCCAGACAAAAGAAGATGTTAGTGTCATGCACTGGTCCAGTTTTCAGGAGCAATCCAAATGGTGTGGTTTTTTGTGTTAACATGCCTGATTAAAAATTTAAACGTTGCCACCGTAAGTGTCAAGCTGTCACCAGGGCATCTCTAATTGCATTCACTCCCTGCCTCAAGCAGCAGCTGACATTTCTGGGGCAACATCTGGCAGCTGATACGCAGCTGGTCTGTACAGTAGGCAGTAGAAATATACAATAGGTCTTCTCTGGAGAAAACCCCAAATACAGGGAAGAAAAGCACAGTATAAGCTTCAGTTTTGTTGTATGAACAAATATCTACTAGCAGGTATAATCTGAGTCTGAAAGTTATGTTAATCTGAGTCTGAAAATTACATTTAGAGATCTTTTTTTCAGTAGTTGATGCAATATAACTACAGGATACTATTATTTCATGGCTTTTCAAGTTTGCAAGCAGATGTAAATAGGTTCATGGCAAGGGAGTGCGAGTTCTACAAAGCAGTTTCTCTTAATGTGGATGTAACTTTGCCTTAATGGGACAGGACTTCAGAGGCTAGAAACATGTATTCAGTCAGAGACTTATATTTAGCAGCAACTTGGAGCCTGGTTTAAAATGATGAATGTTGAGAGAAATTACAGATGACAGAAAGAGCACACGATATAGTATCTCCGTGACTCTTGGCTCATCCCTGAATGTAAAACCAAAATAGACTTATGACCACGTCAAAGTGAGGTAAAAGTTAGAAATAAAGAATGAGTATGAAAAAACCAAGAACTTCAAAGACTGAAACTTTAAATATAGTTGTACTCAGAATGTGATGATGTGAAAGAGGTGTTATAATCGACAGCTGTTGTTCCTGTGCATAGTCAAATATTGTCATCTTTCTTCCTGGCAAAAATGACATCTACTACTTTTTGTTGTTGTTGTTAGTACTGCAGAGCCAAAACACTTATGTGAGACTGATCTGCTTTTTTCTGGTTTGTGCGTCATCACTGCAATTGTTCCTGAGACTCCTGTTACATAAACGTTATTACTGATTGTGATTCATGGGCTGAAAAGAATTAAGCTAACTTCCAAACCCCAAGTGGCATTTGCAGATCTGAGTGAGGAAAGGTGTTTTATAAACTTAGCTTATGTAATTTGGTTCTCTGAGAAGCAGTGCACAATGCAATCTCAGTGCCTTTAGAGTTGACTTAAAGTTTCTTTTTCAGTTAGTTATGACTTTAGTTTATTCAGTTATTGAAAGAACAATAACTTGTTTGTTATTTATTGCTGCTATAGATGTTAGTTTAATCAATCAGGCATACAGTTCATAACAGAGTGCTCAGCCTATGGCCCACTAACTGTTTGCAGCTTGTGAGGAGAGTTTGTGTGGTGGCCAGGAACAAGCTGCAGGTCAGCTGGGGAACCTTTTCCTGGCTGTTAGTTTTCCTTTGGTGCTCATATCCTTTCCTTGTCATGTTAAGCTTACTCTGCACATACCAAAACCCCCTATCCACTAGAGAAAAGGGTGGCTATGGAAAGCTTCCACTATCAAAATTGCATCTGCTGTCCTCTGAACTTTTATTTGCAGAGAGAAAGATACCTGTGAGCATGCCCTGCGTGCAATATGTGCTAGGAAGCACCAGGATGACTATGTGTGTGATGATCATCCATACTGTGCAGGCATGGCAGGTCAGGCCACATGGAGGATGTCGCAGATGGCTAACAGGCTTCCCTTTAGGACAAACTGGCATTTGGACAAAACTAGGTCTTCTTGGTCTTTGGAGAAGACCAGATGTTGTATTGGGTTTGCATAGTAAGGTTTTGGTAGCAAGGGGGGGGCTACCAGGCTCGCTTCTGTGAAAAGCTACTAGAAGTTTTCACTATGTCTGATAAAGGCAATGCCAGCTGGCTCCAAGACAGACCCACCACTGGCCAAGGCCAAGCCTATCAGCAACAGTGGTAACATCTCTGTGATAAGATATTCAGGAAGGGCAAAAAACCTGCTGCAGAACAGCAGCCGGAAGAGAGTGAGAATATGTGAGAGCAACAATTCTGCAGACCCCAAGGTCAGTGAAGAAGGAGGGGGAGGAGGTGCTTCAGGCACTGGAGCAGAGAAGATCATGGTGAAGACCATGGTGAAGCAGGCTGTCCCCCTGCAGCCCATGGAGGACCCTACACTGACGCAGGTGTATGTGCCTGAAGGAGGCTGTGACCCCATGGGAAGCCCAAGCTGGAGCAGACTTCTGGCAGGACCTGTGAACCCATGGAGAAATGAGCCCATGCTGGAGCAGGTTTTCTGGCAGGATTTGTGACCCTGTAGGGGACCCACCCTGGAGCAGTCTATTGCTGGAGGACTACACCCTGTAGAAAGGATCCACGCTGGAGCAGTCTGTGAAGAGCTGCAGCTTGTGGAAAGAACTCAAGCTGGTGAAGTTCATGGAGGACTATCTCCTGTGGGAGGGACCCCAAGCTGGAGCAGGGGAAGCAAGTGAGAAGGAATGAGTGGCAGAAAAAACTTGTGATGAATTGACCACAACCCCCATTCCCTGTCCCTCTGTACTGTTTTTGGGGGAGGAGGTATAGAGGTAGAGTGAAATTGAGCCTGGGAAGAAGGGAGGGGTGGGGGGAGAAGTCTTTTTAAGATTTGGTTTTGTTTCTTATTAGCCTACTCTGATTTGATGGGCAATAAATTAAATTAATTTCCCCGAGTTGAATCTGTTTTGCCTGTGACAGTAACTGGTGAGTGTCCTTATCTTGACCCACATGCCTTTCATTATATTTTCTCTCCCCTGTCCAGCTGAGGAGGGACAGTGATAGAGCGGCTTTGGTGGGCACCTGGCGTCCAGCCAGGGTCAACCCACCATAGATGTAGTTCAATGTTAATCTACTACTGTAACTAATATCAAGCATTCAGTAGCTTTCATGCACTTTAGTAAGTTTTTTCAGACTCTCACTTTTCTGATCCTATTATTCAATATGTAAATATCTACAGCTAATGAACTTACAATACAAATTATGCAGCCTGCAGGAGCTGTGGTTTCACAAAGAGCATAATATCCCATTATTAGCAGGTGCAGTTTGTTATTTAATGTTTAAGCACTGTGTCTGATTGCATCCACAAATCATGGATGGAGACATCAAAGTGACATAAACTATGCCTGCGGAAAGAGAACCAGACTGAAATGCAAGCCCACCACAAGCATTATAAGTGAAAGTGCTTCCAACTATTTAATTTAAAACATTGGGATGTTCATTTAACCCAAATTCAGCCAGAGCAAGTTGAAAACAGACCCGTCTTCAAAAGATTTATTGTTAGTTCATTATCTAATGCAAATAGTAAGTGGAGTTTCTTTTCAGCAGTGTTTTACAGAAAAATGTATAGGTACAAACAGAACAATGTGCTTTTCTAGAGAGTGCTCTGTGCCAAAAAGCATTGTGACTAAACAGTGGAGGTGGTTCCAGCTGCCTGGGCTTCTGAGAGAAAGTGTTTTAGATTTCAGATCCTAGGTTCACTGTACAGGACAGTGGCGAATTAGAAGAGAAATTTGAGGAGATACATGGAAGTCTGGATGGATAAAGTCTGAACCTTAATTTCAGTGTGCAGTTTTTAAAAGTAACTTTCTTGATTGTCTGAGGGAACCCAGCAATGAATAAGTTTCTGAGTTGGCAAATTCCTGCCTTTAACAGGACATTGTAAAGCTAGTAGACTAAGAAACTGTTGCTGAAAAATTTATTTACTTTTGAAAAAAGTATGGCTTTTTCAAGGAGTATGGAGGCAATATAGAAAATATGTAGATAACTGAAAAGGGATTAAAAGGCCCCTAAGATACTTCTTTTCCTTCAGGAATGTTGAGTAGGATATTTTTGTCCAAGAGTTTCCTGTCATCAGTCTTCACAAATCAGAATGTCAAAAAACGTTTTGAAGGACACCGGGCTCACAAAAAAACAGAGGCGATAGATTTAAAAAAAAACAATGAAGGTTACACATGAGATGTCCCCTATATGTCAAAAGTCACTTTTCCCTTTACAATAATTGGTCTTAAACTGCAATTATTTTTGAGATGTTTTTTGCCTGCCAGTGGCATCGGGATCAAGCGTAATGCACAAGGCTGCAATCACTTAATGCACAGTGAGAGTTTTCATTGCCCAAAGGTGACATGACTGGTTTGCTGCAACACTCCCTGATAGTACTGGCTTAATGAGCTGAAATCTAGAGCTGTCTGTAGAGAACAGAAAGACAGAATACAGAGAAACACCAGCAGTACGTTTTACATTCACATTGCATGTTGATGATTTTGGTGCGGAACTTGTTTTGAAAAGACAACACTGTATTTACAGCATTCCGCTTCTGAACAAATAGTAATGATTTCAAATGGCTGCAGTGCCTTCTTGTTCTCGTGGGCATTTCCATCTTCCCCCGCAGCATGAGGTGATGTGGGGCTGCCCTCCCTGGATGTAGTCTCAGGAGGACAATTCCCTTTCTTACTTGCTCTTGGCATAAGGTCTCCAGGCCCTCTAGTTGTCCGATTACTTTCTTTGTTATACCAGGTTAATTCAGTGACGGAACGAGTGGAACACTGGGGCTATGTGCCTCGAATTAACTGTTTTAATTGTGGTAAGAGCCTCCCAAACAGAGCTAGTCAAATTACCTCAATACTCAGACTTCATTGAAAAAGACGTTTCAGTTTATGGCTCTCTGGGCCCAAATTAAATGCAGCATTTTCCACTGCATATTTACGTATTTATTTCTTGCTGTTTGAGTGGTAATGAAGTGATGTTGTAAATGAAGTTTAATAAAGCCTGACCTGAGGGAGAAAAGTTCCTGAGATAGCCACATTGACTGAAACTTGTCAGCCAATTAGTCATGCCTCCCTGTTTAAAATCTTATCTGGTTTACAAAACTCTCTTCTCTGCACAAATATCTGTTGTATTCTTATACAAAAGCTTTTAAAAACATCTCTAAAAGTTCCTTTTAGGTAAAAAAAGTGTAAAGAACCTTTTCTTTCCTCTTGGAGGTCTTCATGGTACAGTGCTTACTACTTTTGTTAGGTACAGGTTGTCGTTGTTTCTGTTAATAGACTCAAATAGATCTTTCCATTTATAACAAGTGGCTCCCCTTTCTGAAGTCTCCACTGTCAAGCACTAATAGAAGAACTTTGTGCTTATTTTTTTTAACAACCATCTCTTACACCTTTTTAAAATTCAGATCTTTCCACAAAGAAGAAAACATCCACAGTGAAAATGTAGACAGGAGAAGAACAAAATGGAGACATGTAAATATGGAAACCATGACTCCACACTTTCTCTTGCAATATGCAAAATTCATGTTATTTTTAATGACTGGTAGATTTGGAGACATTTCCTCTTCATTTCCAATGTGTTTATTTGACCTTCTCCTTTCAGGTTAGTTTATAAATGTCATTTTTTGAAAAACTGCCATTGTAGGCTAGTCATAATGGTAGAATATTCAGGGATTTTCACATTCACATACTTCTATACATAAATATTAGAAGTATATAGTTTTGCTATATCTTTCTGTGTCTGCAATAACATAACTAACATTGAATTTACGCTATTTTCTTATGTACAAATCTAAGGGTTTGAATTTAGGTATTCAGTATTAAAATTAAATTTGTTGGAAAATTATCTCCCATAATAAGCTGTTACAACCCATCCATCAAATTCTAGTGTATTCTTTTCACATTTTTAGTTTAATTAACTTAGTTTCAGAAGCAGAAATTGTTTTTTGAAGAAGTGTATCACCAAGTTTATTTGCTTGACTGATAGTTGCTAAATTCCAATGAAGATATTTTTTATCCACTTCTATCATTCTTCTCTTTTCTTCTTTTTTTTTTTTTTTTGTGAGGAAAATTGCATAAAGTCTTTTAAATCAATCTACTAAAACCTCTTATTCAGGTCATTCCCTTTAAAATGGCCGTTTAAGTGAGGCACGTATAACATTCTCATGATTCCACTGATCGTACAAATCTGATTTAATCAATTACTAAACATCAATAAAAGAAAAGTTCTGTAATGTAATTTTTCATTTATTTATAATAGAAGCTATAAAGAATTTATCCACTTTTAGGAGAAAGCTATTCAGACATGTTTACATGCATCACTTTTTCTAACTTGTTTGTAATGCAGGCAAATAAGACAATTTTGGATATAAACTTTGATTTGATGGTCTGAAGAGGATTTAGCACCTCTGGAGTTATTCTTCTTGTGTACAGATTAGGTCTGAAAGTCCCTTCACCTGGGAACACAAGCATGCTCCAGTTCAGGATCCTTCACTTTATTTTGACTAGGGAATGAAAAACAAAGGAATTTTTTTTTTACTTTGTTGCAATCCAGTTTGTTAAAAAGGAATGTCTAAAGTTTCTGTGGAGACTGGAAGAATCACATGAAAGATTTTATTTGCTCATAATACTAGCACTTGCCAACTGGCTCAAAGCCAAAAGCATCATTCTATAAAGGAGATAATTTAGGATCTCTCTATAAAGGATCTTTTTCTTCACCAGGTCCATTTCCTTAGAATTTTTCTCCTTCCATTGTTTGTACATTGACTAGGTAGGTAGTGAAATCATCATCTCTGAAGTTTGTTAGCAAATCAGAAAGCACTCTTGCCTAGTCCAGAGGATTGGCTCTTTCCCTGCCCTTTTATACAATTATAGGATAATGATAACTTCGAAAAGACCTCAGGACGTTTGTAGTCCAATCTCCTGCTCAAAATAGGGTCATCTGTGAGATCAAGACTATGTTGCTCAGGTCTTTCATGTTCCTTTTTCCATGTGGATACACTATTAAATTTTAATGTTTGCTCTTTTTTTTTGTCTTTTCATCTTTCCATTCCATAAAGGAGCCCAGCTACATTTTTATATTTATTTTAAATGAAAGGCAGACGTTACAGTCAGTTTTCATATGTGTTAGCCTAACCTCCAGAAATTCCAATAACTCAGAGTTTTACTGCACTGCTCTTTATATGCTCTTCTCCACTCAGAAATTTGTCTTTCCATACCTAGACTGCTCTGATTTTCTGTGCCTTTTAAGTTAATAATCTGATCTGTGACCTCATTTTTGGGGGAATCTGGGGAAGTTCAGGGTTCCTATCATCACAGGAGTGCTGGTGGGAAGGCATGTCTGAACGTCATCTTCCTGAAGCGGAATTGTCGCCAATGCCAGGTCAGGATGGCCATGGCTTTTGTCTTCTGTATCTGTAGTTCACTGCAGACTACAGCCTGGCCCTTCATCTCCAGAGTTCTTGGGTTTCTGCTGTGAGCGCTATTGCTATTGGAAACAGTGGCTTTCTGAGACAGGATTGGATTAAACAAATGACCTGAAATAGCAATTGAGTGGACGGAGGCTGTGGTATGTAGAACATCCTGGAGTCAACAGTCTTGTGCAAATTTATGGATTTTTATCGTTAGCTTCAGAAATTCACAGGAGAGAAGAATTCAAATAGTAAAATACAGAAAATATTGACCAAAATCAAGAGGTCTTTTAAAGTGCAGAGGACACTAGTAGGAGGCTTTGTTATTTACAGATCTGTATGTCCCTATGTGTTCTCTGTGAGCAGAATGAATAAGGTAGGATGGAGGAAATGGATGGTGGCCACGGCCTTGTAAAATGTTCTGAAGCACTTGCTGTCACTGTGATGTGCTGCAGACAGCTAAGTGGTGAAACAGAGCCAGCCATGAAGGTGCAGTTGTAGGAAATAAGGTGTCTGTGCTACTGCAGAAGTTGGGGCATGTGGTGAGGAAGGTAACAGGAGTCCAGGGAAAATAAGGTGGCTGTACTGCAGAGCCCCAAGAGGGAAGACAACCGTCTTACTGACTGTGGCTATTTGCAGTGTAGATATCTGGATGGGGAGGAAGAAGGCCTTCTGGGCAGCAGTTCATCTCAATCTGAGGAAAAGAGAACAAATGAATTATAGCCTGAGGGTGCCTGTTCCTCTCCATTGCAGACACATAAACATAGTTGCCCTGAATCATACCTGTGATGTCCGCTCCTTGGGAGTAAGCCTTCAGGCAACTTCTCAGGATCAGTGGGCTTAGAGTCATGATAGTGCCAGTGTTTTGATCCAAATGTAGCAGCCTGACAGTGTCCAGCAGGGAAAATCGGGTCAGATATTTGGCACACACCGTATCTATAAACTACTAAAGATAAGCGCTTTTGTTTGTCCTGTGCCCAAGTGATACCTATGGACTTACACGAGTAGATCTGTGGATTGCAGGATCAACCCCAATACTGAGGGAGTGTAAAGCAAACAGCTAACAGAATTGTGTGACGATTGTAAAGTTCAGCTCTAAAACCCCTAAGCTATGGAATAGATTAATGCTTCTGCAGATTTTCCATTATTTGACATCTTCCGTTCTTTGCTGTTTTGACTGTGAATTGATGAGTGCTTGGCGTGCCAATTTACATTTCTATGTTGGCCTGTTTTTTTGTCTATGTTGTGAAAGGAAACAGAATTCATGTATCTTACTAATGTGTTATTGCAGCCAAAAGGCACAATGTAAAAATGGTATGGGGAAGGTGAGCACATCAGAGTTTTGGGAAAGAGGGGGAGAAAGATGATGGTCAGAAAGCATTAAGAGGAAGATAGTATCAAGATGTGGAGGCATATCCACATTGAAACACAGCAGACAAGTAAGACCACTTCTCCCTCTGTAGCTCCCCCTGTAAAAATCTTGAGTGTAAATTCTCTTTAGAAATACAACACAAGCCTTTAACATCTTGAAACAAATCTTTTGTATTTATAGAGGATGACTTAACAGAAGGAAGGAGAAAGACAAGGAATTGATAGTCATTAATATAGATTAGACTCAGCAAACAGTTTTCACTGGAGAAAGAGAGAAACGTTGAAAATGTGAAAATATTTCATTTAAACAGATTCAAAATTAAATGCCTGGTATTAAAATGCCATGCTAGTTGATAAGAAAGGTTTAGCTTTACCAAGAGAAAACAGAAAGAAAAAAAAAAGAGAGAGAAAATGTTTAGAAGTGATTCTATAATCCAGTAACACACCAAAACATCCTATTTTGTGTGGACAATATTTAAGCTTAAATCAAATTGAAATATTTCATGTGCTTACCTACACATTTTTAGAAATCTTGTTCAGTTTGCTTCATTTTCATATGATTTATTCAGTTTGGTCTTGAAACAAAATGCATTTCTTTCTTAAATGGCATCACAGCTTATCACTGAAATTTTCATATAAGACTAACTATGCCAAGCTAATAACAGTTTTTGTTTGCTGATGCTGTTCTTAATTTATTTCATAGACTACCTGTAAGGCTTCAAAGATATTTTCCATCAGATACTGTGTACCATAAAAGAAAACCTAATTTCCTAAACTCGTTACTAGATTCGTGGTGCAGAAATGAGCTTACAGCTGCCTTTGCAGTCAGGTTCACTGCACAAGCATTTTACTTCCTGTGATTACAGAAGAGTAAAATTAGATCAACAGCCTGGGACACAGTGCTGGGTCCACAGTGTGGTTCAGATCTCATCAGTGATATACATGGAAGTGAATGGAATACTTGCACTTACATTTCTTATCCCACATTCAGAGATTATCACAGTCAGATCTTAAAAATTTGCAGTGGGAACATAAATATGTTTCAGGTTTTCTTGAATACCTAGAAATTGTATTTTCTAAAAAGTGCACATGCACCTCTAAATGTCTGACAGACATTCTCCGTAATTCTATCAGTAAAGCCCCGGAGCACTGTCAACAAACTATTACCAATATCCAAAAGCACTGATCTGTTTTATTACCTTACTCTTGAGTACCTAGCCTCTTGTAAACTGAATTGTTCTAAGTTAAGTGTATGTCTTTAACAAAGGAAAGATATGCTTCTAATGCCCTTAAGTGGTTAATTTTGATCTTGAATCCTATAGAACCTCAGAAATCATCTCAGAAATTAATTTTAAGTAAAACAATAATATATTCAACAGTAAGTGCTACATACAAATACTGTTTAAAATACCCTAAACTTATCTCTGAAGAAAATTGGATAGGTTTGGAGAAACTTATGCTCTAAATACCATTTTTGCCTGAATCATCTTTAATTTTTATCAAATAACTCTTTATTGATAATAATAAATAGCTCTTTATTGGTTTTAGTATGGTGAAAGCAAAACAAAGGGGGATAGATGTGGATGGTGGGTTTAGTTTTTGCAAAGGCATGAACCATCTCTTCATCATCTTCATTCTTTCATTGCTGCCTTCTTGCCAGAGATTATTACAGTAACGTCCACATAGGAGCATGATACAGGGCTTCTCCTTTAATCCCAGACTAGACACTCTCATCCCACAATATGACCCTTACAGCCCCACATCCCAACTCCTGGAAAACCTAGGCTGCTGTTAGATGGGATATGTGGATCCATGTTAGTTGTATCTGTTGCCTTTGAGATGATGCTATGCCTTGGTCACTTCATATTCACCTGAGGTTAGCATAAACACCAAGGAAGTTTAATATGCAAGCAAGTCTTAGATTAGGTACCAGAACTAAAGAAGAAAATATGGCAAATGACACTTTTAGCTCATACTTAACACTTAACTTGAACCAGTGTCTCAGCCACACTGGGGGAACTAAGGAAGCCTTGTCTGTCTTGCTTCTCCCTCTCCAAGTCTCCCAGGACTGAATTGATCTATGGAGCATTTTGAGATTGCTTCTTAACCCTGCCTCTTTGCTAAGGTTGAACCCCCTCATTCTCTTTCAAAAATCTCCACATCTCTCTTCTATATCATGTCCCCTAGTAGGACTCCCAGGAATTTATGCCAAATATACCCATGATGTCTCAGTCCCCAGCCCTGCTCTTTATTGTTCTGATCCCTCTTTGGAATTTTCTTTGAATTTCCCTTGCCAATGTAATCCTTAATTATTAATTCAGTCCTAACAACACTGTTGGGCTTCATGGCTTCTTGTAGCAGCCTGATGCAAGGTGTAGTTGTGCTTAGCACAGGACCACTCTTCTAGATCTGTGGCCTTTAAAAAGGAAGTGACATCATTATCTGCTCTCTGAATTCCCCTGTTTTCTTTTTCTAGTGCTTGGTTTGTGCTTCTTTTTTTGCCATGCTTCTTTTTCCTAGTGTGTTTTCTCTCAAGATGAAATACTGTATTTCCTGGATCTTGTAATATCACACCCTCCAGGCCAGAGTGAAGATGAGCTGTGCCAAAGAAGGGAGGTTTGGTTTCATAATGTTTTACAACTACTTGTTTCTCTTGCAAATCATAATAGAGGAGACTGGGAGGTGTGGGGGTCTCAAGAGGCCAGAAGTCACTTTCAAAGCTCCAAGAGCAGGCCAACTACGTGCTACCAATTGCTTAGCCAACCTTTTCCTCAACGCCAGATCCCCTGCCAGATCACTCTAATGTTTCAGTATTGTTCAGCTTGATTTTTTTAAACATATTTGACCTGAATCTCCTTTGCTACAACTTAATCTTGTTATTTCTTGCCTGATTCAGAAGTAACATGGAGAGCAGATCATTCCCTTCCTATTAACAAGTATTTGTTACTTATTTTTAAAATGTTACTGTGTTATCTGCTTAGCATTTTCTTCTATATTTTGAATCACCTCAGCTCTTTCAATTTTTTCCTCTAGGGCAAGTTTCCCAAAACTCTTGAACATTCTTATCGTTCTGCTCTGATCTTTCTTTAATTGATCCATATGTTTCTTACTCAGGCTGGACTTTTCTCCCTGCTGAATAGCTATACAAAATAAAGGACCAGGGAATTTAAGCCCTATATGCTCTTAATTTGATAGTTTTTTTCCTCTTCATGCACCTTACCGTACTCTGTTTTCTATTGCTAACTTCTCTTCTTGATCCTAACAGTGTGTTCATCTTTGCTGCATTTTTTTACCTTTGAGCTTCCTCACTATCTCTACCTTTTGTGCTACCATATCATATGAGAGAAGCCATTTCCCTAAGCACAGAGCATGATTTTTTCTCCCCATTTTAATTTGCTCTTCATTATACATTAAAAAATTTCATACACTGCGATAACTTCATCACTTCAGGCACTCAGTGACATTTCCACCATTAGACTTTCTATTTTCTTGTCAGTGTTGCTGTCACTGCAGTTTCCACCAAACATGTACAGTGGTCATGGTTGCTCAGTTGTTTTCCAGAGCTCTTTCCTTATTGGTATTTTGATATTTTCCTGTTAACCTCTTATGTTTTAAAGGGGAGATGATATCTGTGCTAGATGGATCTTTCACTTAAACGCTACCAGAAACAAAAATGTTTTAAAAACTTTCAATTTGCTTCCATTTTGTGCTTAAATACTTTCCAGGCAAATCAAGAATTCCCACATTTTTCTTCCCTTGGTAGTCTGTGGAATTTTATATGTTTATTTTATACAAGGTTCCTTCATTTCAAAAGTTAAGATGACTTCCTTTTACTTTGTCAAATTGAAGTTTGAAAAAATACAGATGTCTGTAATTTTTTGTGCTCTGCAAGTTGTCATTCGCAGAGGTCTGACGCTGGAAATGCCTCCATAGAACATCACACACAGTCAGAGAGTGATGGGTAGGACTAACTGCCTTACGTGGTTGTGTGAGGGATCCTGGTAAGAGACATCGACTGATATGGAGGAGACAAGCAAACAAGACAGAGAGCTGGGATTCCGGAGGAGGAAACAAATATACCAGTGGGAAAAGCTTGTCAGTTGTGTATCTGTAGGTATGTGTAAGAGAGAGGAAGATGGAGAGGAAGCTTCTTTAAAATATTGTGCCGCAGAAATCAGTTAGTTTTTAATTTTTTAATTTTCCTTTCCTCTTTGAGTAGTAATATGGCAATTGTGGACAATAGGCAACATGATTATTTTAGGAAAGAAATTCAACAGTTGAGTTACTGTGTTGATAATAGTACAGTTGCTCAGCTTTCTAGCTAGTAGCAAGAACATAGATAGGTATGTACCATACAATTTTAATACCATTTCTTCCCTAGCTAATTCACTACTCTGTTCTGATATTTGAAAGAGGTTATTCATGAGGGTGTATGTGTGTTTGTACAGCAGAAGTAACTATAGTGACTCTGTAAAGTTGTGTCAAATGATGCCAAGCATATTTCTACACTACATTTCTTGGACATGTTAGGTGTTATATTTAAAATATTTGACAGGAACTACAGCCTGCAGTGTATGAAAAATTATAATTCCTGAAATGGTGTTTTATTGAGAAAGTGTTCTGCAATTTAGATAATTTTTTTCCCATTGTCTAGTGATGTAACACTAATGTAATTTCCCACCACTTAGGAAATACCTTTTCTAATATTCATTGGGCCCAAACTCTTTTGGTTTTAAGAAAATTCCTTTCAACAAAATGATTGAATTATTAGCTATAGAGCCCTTAATGTATGAGCCATGTAGATTTTTTTCAAAAATCACCTAGTGGAATTATAATTTTCCTGTCAGGAAATCTTCATAATAGAAGATAAAGACTATAGATCGTGGAGTCCCCTTCTCTGGAGATTTTCAAGACCCACCTGGATGCAGTCCTGAGTAATGTGCTCTAGGCAATCCTGCTTTAGCAGGGGAGTTGGACTAGATGATCTCTAGAGGTCCCTTTCCTCCAATAATTCCGTGATTCCATGATTCCGTGATCTATAAAGTGTTAGAAAAACTGGAATTATTAAGCGATGTGAGATTTTATCTTATTTTTTATTTTCATGTTGCATTTTCACACTTCACCATATAAGCAAATGAAACAGATCGCTGTAATATGCTAGTTCCAGAGGTACGATAGGTGAGGATTTCATTCTACTCCAAAGTTTTACACTGAATAAACGTGCCTGAATAGTACTACAGAGCTAAAAACCACTTTGGTAACTTCTGTTTCACCTTTGGACTTTGAATTCTCTGCAGCTCTTAGAGGCACAGACCCCAGTGGAAAAGTGGGCAAAATAAAAAATTCTAGAAACTTTTATATGTAGTGTTATTTCTGTCAATAGATAACAAAGATGTTTGCACTTGCCTAAGATGAACAATCTTCCTTTTGCTAGCTGGGGAATTGTTAAAAAGAAGTAATATTCCATCATCTCTAGGGAAAGATAGTATTGTCTATTAAGATCTTCATTTCAGCAGTTTCTACAGTGCAAGTGAGTTTGAAGAGGGGGATTTTTTGCTAGTGTATGTGTTACTTGTGGCCTTAGTTTCACAGTATCATAGGGATCTCAAATTTCAATATTATTCAGCAAAAAATTTTAGGATTAGTACCATCACTTTGCAACATATGCAATCACATCAAAACTAATGTTACCTCATGTGACAGCGATGTTGGCTTTCAAGCAAAGGACTTGCTTGTCTTCTGTAGCTGCTCTCATTACATCTTCATGTAAAAGCTCTGAACTAGGAGAGCAAATCATCTTTGTCCTCTATCACAATTATCTGAACCATTAAAATATTGAGCTCCATCTGGTGCTGCTTTTCTCTTCTGTGTCATACAGGAGTTGTTTTCATCCAGGACCTTATGTCACTAGGCACACTGGGAACAGCAATAATTGATCAATAGTGGAGCTCGTGTTTAGGTGTCTGCTTTGTCAGTACATTGTGCCATGTATGCATGTTCCTTTATCACAACAAATTAGAGCAGTCCAAAGCAAAATCATAATTTGCCCTTGTGATATATTGACCTTGTTTCATTTAAAGCACATCTAGCAAATGAAGGGGTTTGTAGAGATGCACAAAGGATCCAGTATTCTCCCTTCTTAGTTTAGAGACATTGTATTTCATCTTGTCTCCAGTTAAATTCTAATTACTCTACCTTTGCTTAAGAAACTTCTTTTTCTGATGTGTATTTTTTAACATCAGATTATCTAGTTATGTACAGAGGTCAAATTACTTTGAACTTAGCTGAGTAGAGACAGATGAAAAATCATGTAGACCATCAATTATTAGGAATTTCCTCCCTGCACTAGACCGTAACATTCCTTTTAATGATGAACCTGAAACTGTGACTTGGTGAAACCAGCACATTAACATGGATTTGTCTTTATCACTTGTTGTTTTGCACATTTAATTTTTTGTGGGAAGTTTTACACAGCCTGAGCACTTTTGGGGATTTAGAAAAAGGTAAATCTACCTAATTATACCAATCTGAATTGTGAGCTGAACTGTGGTAATCAAGCCTATTCTCCTCTCACCATCGTATTTTTCTTCGGAAAGCACTTCCCTTTCAGGTGGTAATGGTGGTGTATCTGGAGAGATGGCTGCTCTACCATATGCTTCGCAAGATTTCCAAGGCAACTTCCCTTGTAGAATTGTTGTTTACACCCTTTCAATGTGTCAGATCACTTGAATACCTTTAGTACAACTGCAGAGGGCAGTTGCTTAGAAATTCACTATGGTCATCCTATTAAAGGAATATAGCAACTATTTGTACAATGAGTAAGAGGAAAGGGAAAATTACCGGCTCATGTCTCTGCCTTCAAATGAGCCAGACGGAAGAGTTCTGCGGCACTGAGTTGAATGATGTGAAATGAATTATCAGAAGATGGCTCCTCAAACTCTCTCCAATTCCAATACTAGTAGTAAGATAAATAAAGCACAGAAAACTGAGATGTGAGTCAAGGGAACAGGCATTTGAGTTTCCTAGACAATCAGAATTTATGGGGAACTATAACTTATAGAATTATGAGTGATTCACATTCTTTGTGTGTATCTTTCCCCTTCTTTTAACTGGGTTTTGCATTTTCTTGGGTGCATTTCCTTTCCTGGAAAAAGGGGACCTGCCTCCAGTCTGAGAAGGTACTGTCAGAGTGGTCTGCTGCGACTTTCCCTTTCCTGCAGAGCAGAGGCATATGTGTGTCCTGCACAACCAGGTGTGGTGCAGAGACACGCCCCAGGCATTGCCAGGTGACTTAGCAGGTATTATAGTCACATCAGCACAGGATAACACCTGACGTAATTAGCCATGCTAAAGTGTGTGTGCTAACCCCACTACTCCCTCTACAGCTAGGGCTAACATCTCTGCCTGTAATTCCTCAGGTTGTGGATATGTAGCTGACTTGAAGAACTTGGGCTTCATTCTGCCACATGGTCTGAACTAAAGCCTTGCTCCTGATAGTGTTGTTTGGAGTAGACTTCCTCAGCCGTAGTCTTGTTGAGGTCACTGGTGTCTCTCTTTAGAAGCAATTTTGCATTACACTGTAAAATACAGAGGAATAGAGACTGCAACAGAGAGCTACGGGACAGTTCGCTGCATCCTAGGAGGTGTTGACTGAAAACTTTGGAGTCTAGGTTGATAGTCATATAAGTATTTCTTGTCTGATTGTATGAGCTGAGAAACAAGACTCTGAAGAAGGAGCTGAACAACCAAATAGCTTCATCTTGCTGGATGCTCAGAACCTGGGCTGCTCCAAATGCTTCTGCATCCACATGGGAAGTCAGTGATGGCCTTTCTGTCCAGAGGTGCTGTGGTGGCCAGAAAGGTTGCAAGGTCTCCTTCCACAGAGATATTCAAAACCCCACAAACCACTCCAGTTGTCCCTGCTTTGAGGAGGGGTTTGAACTTGGTGACCTCCGGATGTCCCTTCCAACCTCTGTGATGCTATCATAAGCAGCTTGTTCAGTTCCTCTAGGTTATTTGCATGCAAAAGCTATAATAAGCTCGCCTGCACGTTTTGTGTGTTTGATTGATTATTAAGTTTGTGAAATTAACTGTTGGACAAAAAATAAATTGCCTTTTTCTTTGCCAAAGCAATGTTTCTCCAATAAGCCTCTAAAAGCAAACATGAATATTTAATAGACAATTCATTAAATGTAAGTATTTCCTACTTCAAAAAATTATTAATGAGACATAAATCTGTACTGGAAAAATATTGGTTTTTTTATTTTACACTTGGGATAAGTCACAAAGGAGGCTGCTTGATAAAATGTAGTTCAATTGTATGATGTATTTTTAACAGCCTGTGGTGCCAAAAATAAAATATTGTACATTAGAGACCTTTTTTGGCACATAGTACAGTCAAAAACTATCATTGTATAAAATACTAGCATTCTTAATCTAAAATTGCAGTATATAACCGGTGTAAAGAGACTTAGTGTCAAATAATGTGTTCATAAGTAAAAGTGTGTTATTCTGCTCAAAGGTTTTAGCTGCATTTTTAAATATGCAAGTGATTAATTTCACATATTTATAGTAATTTTCCAGTCCAGAGAAATTAAGAGATACAACCTATCTGTTTGTCAAATGAAATCCATATTATTAACTATTTTGTCACAGAAATCTTACCCAGATGGGTCAAACCTGTATTCATTCAGTATTTGCTAAGGGGATTATCAAGAAATCTTTTATTGTTGCTTCACAGTCATATCAACCTCTTCCATTAAGATGCTCATGCTGCAGGTATTTCTAATCCTTTTCTCTAGGAAGTGGAGTCCAAGTCACAGGATATTGTTTCCATGGTAGATTTACTAAATCTAAGTTACCTTACTGTGAGATCCAACCTGTGGAGTCAGATGACATTAGTTAGAATTAAAGACAGCCTTTCTCATGTTGTTTCTTATCTCACAGGAATTCGTATCTCTCTATTACAGATTGTAAACTCATCATTGCCCAGTAAAATTGAGCAATGAGATAGTATTTGCATTTTACATCAACTCAAGTAACCTACCCTGTTCTTTAAGTTGCCCTTGCACTCATGTGTTTTTGTCTATACAAAAGGACATTTGCGAACATTTCCCCTTGTTACTAACTCTGTTCTGTTCCAGCATTGAGATCCTGTCAGCTGCTGCCAGAAATTAAGCACTGTAACAATGACACCTGCTCTGAGTTGGATTAGATGACACGTTGCCTGAATGCTGGCAATAGGCAGCCACCTGCCTGCATTACTAACTCCACTGGAGCTGAACCTCTGGAAGTGTTTTGCAAAATAAAAGTAAAGTTTTACCCCATCATCAAATTTTGTCATGAGATTTCATATAAAAATCATGTTAAATTGTAATCATATGACTGTCTCCTTATATCAAGTTATTCTATATTTTATGTATCAGTGTCTTCTTATGTCAAAAATGTTTTATTAACAGCTTCCTATTTATTCGTTAGGGCTTTCTTTTTTCACTCTTATTTTCATCGTTACTGCTTTTGCCCTACAGTTTCTTGTGAATCAAAAGTTTCTTAAAATCCTGATTAAATGTGAGCAGTATATTTCCCCTTTCACTAAACCTGTACTTTGATTGACAATATATATATGAAAGTTATTGGCATTATTATTTTACTAAATTCTTCTGATCCATGAACATGGAGGTTAACGCTTGTGAGTATGTAATATTTTCCCTGAAACTGGACACATATTGACAGTATCTAAGTAATTACCCAGTGGTAATGTATGTACTTTTGAAAAGTATTGGCAGCATATTACTGCTGCTTTTCCAGTTCTGTGGAATTATCCTTGTGAATTTACATTTACTTTGGTTTTACAGAGGAAGAATGGTTTAATCAACTAAAATTTGCTAGGTTTTGTTTTTCCACTTCATTCATTCCACATGGCAAATCAATCTGTGCTGTTAACATAACAGAGTAATTCACAAAACCAGTGGAACCTGTAACAGTTACTGTTTACTACTCTGTGCTCAGATGTCATACAGAGCTTGATTATAGAGAGAACTGTTACTGGAGGAAGGATGTTGATTTTTCTCTCTTTTTCTGGCTTTGCCTGCTTTATGGTCTTAACAGAAACAATCTACATTTGCCAAAAATTAAAGAACTGTTCCCGTTCTGGATTTTTAACTTGCCTTGCCAGGGTCTTGCTAAAGTAGACGTGGTTTAATTCTGGTTGCCAGATCTGTTTCAAAATCTTATTTATCTCCTTTTACTATTATAAGGAAGGCTTTAAAAGGAGAGGAGAGCCCCAGTCTTGAATATTTTTCTCTTAAATAATGATAGGGAAAACACCTTAATGGTAAATCCTGATTTCTTTTCCCTATTGGTAAGCATACCTAAATGAGCGCATTGGTTTTTTGCAGTTAGCTGTCTAGTAGCCTCAAGGCAAATAAACAATTACACTATTCAGTTGGAGGCACTGTAATTTTGTCCTTCTTCAAGGTTATATGTTGTGAATATCTTTTCTCAACTTTCTTAACTTTTAGACTCAATAAATGCTTGTATTAAGGTGAGTCCTACAGTTGTTTTTATCTTAAAATGACTTGACAATATTATTGATACTGAACCCAAAAAAGTCTTTGTTGGAGGAGGATGTTCAAGAGGGTATTTGACAAAAGATGCTAATCTCCAGCCTTGATCCTGGAAGACAGCCTGCAAATACAGCAAAATACGGGCTTTTCAAGAGGCGTTCAACGTCAGCATAACTTTGCTTCTATTCAGACTAACAATGATAACTTCAGAACAAGCAGAATCAGGTCAATAGTGAATATATATATTTAAATCCTGCCATCAAAAGGACTTAGAATGCCTGCAGGAGTACATGTGAGTTTAGTAGCCAGTACTTAAATTAAACAGCAGTTAACACCACTCTGTGCCCGCTTTCAGAAAGAGAATAAGAACCTGCCCTTTACAAGTTTTCCTTGGCCTAGCTGATGACTATAACTCACCAAAGCAGGTGTTTATGCTTTTGCAGTTACATAAATGGCCCCCACTTTAGTCTCCCACTGCTTATCCCACTCCCTCACTATAGTGATACTGGAGAAGAATATGGAGCTTTGTTTTTAAACATGTTTGTGGTTGATTTCTTTTCTTTGGGAAATAGAATGTTTGTATAAACTTAATGGTAAAAGAGAAAGGTAGTCTTGCTGGAAGGGCAAGTCTATAATATGTGGGCCTGTGGTACTGCCTATATTCTAGGACTGGCAGCAATCATGTGGTATTAAAGTGGTATTTCAGTGAAGCCAGAAAGTTTTGAAATTAGTGAATATCTCTGTTACAGAGATATGGGCTATAGAAATTTGTGATTATCAAATACTGATCTAATATTTTCATGAATTATGGCATATGATTTCCAGCTGTAGAAGGGGATTGGGGAATGGAAAGAAGGAGGGAAAAATTACACCTTGTAAAAAATAGTAGATTAATAGCACTGAACACGGAAACTCTTTGTATATTGACTATGTATAACCCAGACTCTGGTGATCTGAATTCTACCACACAAACCTGTTTTGAAGATCAGGGTCCAATTAATCTTAAATGCACCTTGCTAGTTCTTCCCGATCAGAATAATGATTTAAAAAGAGTTCTTGTAAGACATATGTTGTTTTACAAAGAATGCTGTCTTTGCACTGAACATTTTGAATTTTCATGAATTTTCATGTCTAGAAACTTGTAGTTTTCAACCAACTTCTCTGGAGAAGAGTACAGTTCTTCCATAGAAAATATTCTTTTCTCCAGCCAATTTCAGTAAGCAGGTCGCCCAGAGGCTGTGAAATTTCTGCCTGTGGTGGTATTCAAGACTCAATGGGACAGGCCCTTGAGCAACCTGATCTAAGTTGGCCCTGCTTTAGCTACAGTGTTAGCCCAGATGACCCCTAGAGGTCCCTTCCAACTTTATAAGTCTGCGGTTCTCTGATTCTGATAAGACTACGGTCACACTGGGTTTGCACTGCTCTGAAGACTGTCAAGAATTTTATTACTGACCCAAAGAAAAAATCTTTTTTGCTATGGATATTCCTCCTCAAGAACTCAGTTTGAAACAACCAATTTATTTGAACGTTGGTGACCTGGCAGTTATCATACGGTGATAACTCTATGGGCACTGGTACCGCAGGTCAATTCCAAACATTTACTTTATTTTTGTGTTTACAAAGTGTTTTATCTCATTGTCTGTCCCCTTGATTCCTCTGTTTTTCTTTCTTCATCATCTAAACATCACTTTCTAGCAGATTGCTCATGTCAATAGTAATCTTATTTAAATTTCCAAGGGGAGCAGCGTTACATTGATTTTTGTTTGCATGTTCCCATAATGTGAAATTGAGTTTACTTCTCCAAACCATTTAATAAGCCAAGCCTCGAAAGTCAATTACAACAGAAGAATGCTCGTCTCCTCTCAATGAAACATTTAGAAGCTGAAAGATACTGTGTCTAAATACTAATCTAACAAAGAGAGTTTAGGAGATTCCATTCACTGAAGTATTTTTGTAACTAAGATGGTATTCTTGATATTTTTTCCAGGTATTTTAATTAGCTATTTTCTCCTTAAATTAACCGAATGTGATATTTCATTCAATTACTCCTCCATCTGTATTTGTTCTTCTCTTTCCAATCTTGTTTTTCTCAGCCTTTCTTAGTGCTTTCCTTTATGAACACTTAACATGAGCAAACCCAAGAGAAATGAATTTCCATATTAATAATTTAGCATTATTATCTCTTTCTCCTGAAAATAACTGAACCTCCCAAATGTACTTTGGTTAGATCTTCTGTTGACAAAGCTGATAAAATAACATTACAAGATACTGAGTAAAAAATATTCTTAAAACGTCTGTATTGTGATAACTCTATGGAAGTTTTTTGTGTTTCTGTGTGAAAACATGTAACACATCAGAAATCAAATTTAGATGAAGATAGTGTTCACTTGTGAAACAGCATCTCCACAAGTCATGTTACTGTGGCTGCCATATCTAGTATGGTTTAAACTACAATGTGTTGGAAAATGCCTATGAGCTTCCAGTTTAACAGCCATTGTTAAATTTATAGGCTGTTATTAACAAATTTCCTCCATTTTTCAAATTTTATTGGTGTGTCAGAACCACAGTTTCCTTCTGTATATTGGGTTTATTAGATGGTTCTTTTGAGTTTTGGTGGGTTTGGTTTGTGTTTTTTTTTTAATCCAAGCTGTTTATGACAAAATTACCAGTCCACTGCTGACTGAACCTCATCTTTGAGAGAGTAGTTTGCAGGAAATTTTTAGAGTAGCAGAACTTAGTCTTCATTTTGTGGTATTTATTGCTGAAGTCTCATGTGAAAATAAAAGATAATTTGTGAAATATACCTATAAAGAAAAATATCATTAGAGGCCTGATTTAGAATCCATAAAAGTCAATGGATTCAATTCATTATCTCTGAAGCACATCTCTTGGGGGTGTTTTGTTGCTGTTGTATCATTTCATGTTCAAATATTTTCAGAAAGTCTTCAGCAAAAGAATAGCAAGATTTTTTTCTGCAGTTTTTAATATCAGAATATCATTTGTTCCGTTATGCTATAAATCCATCTTTTCATTCAGCCCAATAGTACTTTGGGTACAAATATTTCTCTGTGTCCATTTTTGAGGATTATGATATGCTATTTGTTTAAAAAATATTAACTCTGTAGTGACTGGGTTGGGAAATTATTTTTTTTCTGTGCTAAAGAGCTACTGTAAAGAGCTACTGTAAGGCCATGCACATGCTATGGCAGTTTCAATAATTTCAGTATCTGTCAGGACAGAGGAGGGAAGAATCAAATAGGCATCAGAAGTTTAAATGTCAGCCTCCCACCCATGTTTATCTGTAGCTTCCAGATAAACAATACTAGATTTAAGAACTTCCAGTAAGTTGTGCTAACCAAGAATTAATGTGAGAAACACTGTATGTAGTACAATGTCTAAAAAACTAGGAAATCATCCCTAAAGTGAATTAACAATTTCTTTGCTCAGTTTTCTCAGTCATCACACTTTCCTTTTCTCACACTCTGTACACCTTTACCCATTTCCTGGGTATTCCTCGAACTCAGGCTGTAGTAGTTGTCCCTGTTAATGTGATCATTCCATTGTCTAAAGCTGTATTGTATGCAATTTTATGAGAATTTCATTGATTTTCATTAGAATTTGAACAATTATCTTCCAGTATTAACATGTGGCTGCCTGTGTTCTCAGGCTGGTTTCAGCCAGCCCTGCTGTAGCTTCCTTGTAAAGCCCTATTTCTCCTCTTGAGTGCAAACAGACCTAAATTTCTCCCCCTCTCCTCTTTACTGCGTATTATATGTTCTTCATCAGCCAGCCTTCTGTTAGGTAACAGCCATTCTGGTGTGCATCCCCTGCATAAAGCACTCTTCACGCTACATACAATCCACAGAAAAGAAGATGATAGGATTGTGAAGAGATCTTGCTGGCATAGTCAGAGCCCTCAACCTCCCTAGGCAAGACTTTTCTTCATTGCTAGATTTGCCTCCAGACATCTGCACTTCTGTGTGAGCACAGAAAACCAAGTCAATTGGCAGAAACAGATCCTGACTCACCATTTTGCTTTTTACCTGAAGTTCAGGACCACGTTTCCGTACCCAGATTTACCCACCAACCTTATTCCCACCCCATATTTGGGTAACCCACAGCTGCATGTCAGCCTCCCCTCCGTGTCCTCTTTTCCATGTGGAGGAAACGCACATGCAGGTCAGAAAGGAGTCACAGCATGACTTTCAGGAAAACAGAAGGAAAATGAGTTGACGAAATACTGGTAGAACTACATGTGCTTGAGGAAGAATCAGGAAGTGGGAGGGGTGACCACTGACCATGGTTTCTTTCTTTTTTACTTGAAAAAGTAAGCCCTGGTGGCTGTTCTGTTTTTTCTTTTGCAGTCATCTCTAACAAACAGTGACATCATCTTTGTGAAGTTGCATGCCCCTTGGGAGGTCCTGGGCAAATATGCTGAACTAATGAATGTAAGAATGCCTTTCAGGTAGGTGTAGTTGTATTTTGTCTCAACCTCCGAAATCACACTCTACTGTAAAGCTAATGTAATAATAACACCAAAATGCACATGGAAAAGCTCTTCTATAAGATACCGCACACCTTTAGAAAATATAAATGGAGTACCTTGGATACTATATTCATTGATGTTTCTTGTTAATGCCTGCAATTTCAGTACAATACTGGTTTGAAATTAAGGCGAGCTGTAGCAGTGCAGCTGTTTTCATGGGGTGTTCTATCCTTAGGCCCTTTAACCCCTTCAATGCTGGAGCCCCCTGCATACTTGTGCGCTGCTGTTTTTTAAATGGACATTTCATTGAAATCAATGGGAGGTCAAGAAGATCCAGGTACGTAAGGCAGCACAGAAGGTGCATGTCTGTTGGACGTATCTGGTATGTTCAGCACCTGTAAATTGCTTGTATAATGTGTAATTATGGAAATACAGATTATAAATAAGTATCACATCTAATAGGAGAACAATTCAGACTATTAATGCTTTTTTCTGTGAAGAAAAAGAGAACTTACATTAAATGCTACTGATAACCAAATTCATTCCACACTGTCATTCAGATTAATTTTATCATTTATTTAATATTATTTGCATGTTGGGCTATGAAATTTTCTATGTAAAATATTGATTTTACTCAGCTGGTTATCAGAACTGTTAAAATAGCATAAAGACTTCCACTGGAACTGACCAAAACCCATGAACTGAGAGGTCTTGATTCTTCTTTCAATTAGCAGGGTTTATAGATGCATAACTCCATTGATTTTAATGGAATTACTCCTGAGCAAGAAAAGGATCAGACCCAGAAAATGCAACTAGTGAGTTGGTGTCCTTTGTAGGATTTCTCCTGTTTTCTTCTTACTTAAGGATGAAAAATGCCTCTGGTATGAGACAAGCTGTAACACTACAGAACTTGCTAGGAAAAATGGATATGAATTAAGGACAGAATTGCAGGCTTATTCTGTATGTATTTTGGTTCTGGTTTTTCACATCAAATCTTCAACTGTTCCTTCTTGTGCTTTTAGTGCTAAAAAGAAAAATATAAAAGGTATCACAAATTATTGCAAGATATTAATATATTCTTTTAAAAAGTGTTCTAGCTGTACCAACAACGGGCTGGCCCAAAAAGTGTACCTCCTTTGACTTCCATGGCATTCCTTGTGATGAACCTGCCCCATTAGGAGGATAAGGTCTCATGATTAAGAAATACGCTAGGACCTCAGAATTTAGTCACTGTGAGCAGCCTTGTTCTCTCCTTATCTGAAGTCCCATTTTTGAAATCTGGCTCTCAACAGATAGCAATACAGAGTATATAGAAAGCATTGGAAATACTAAAGGTTTCTTGACCTGCTTCAGGACCACGGCTTCATTCTTTCCACATCCACAAAGAGAGAATTATTACAATATTGTTAAGAGGAAATCATGGTGATTTACTAATGTCTGCTAGGAAGACTCTTAGATTTTATATTAGACATTTAAAATGAAGGACCAGCATTTTACAAAATGCCACTAGTCTGGACTGCCTGTTTCCAGGTGCCGTTGTCTAACCCCTTGTTTTAATGGCTGTTGATTGCTTAGAGCTCCCGATATTTTAGGTTGGAATTGTCCAAGGTACACACAGCAGTTAATAAAATCCTTGCTATTTCAAAGCAGGGGTGCCAAACCAGTGAATACCTCTGAATATTTGAAGCAAAATCAGTAAGTGGAGGGCAACTTCAGAAGCACTTAGGTTTGACCTTTCTCTGCTCATGCTAAGTAGAGCAAGATAAATAACTCTATCTTGTGGAGGAGTTGGGCAAAATGGGCTGGTCAACATGAAATTGTTTTGAAAATTTCACTTCACCAGCACAATATGGACACTGATAACAAAAATAATGTCAAAATATTATGTGTTATTTAAATTAGAAGTTCTGAAAGTTAACCTGGAATACTAACCAGTTTTTTTCTATAGTTTATAAAGCATCAGTGCTGTCTTATTTTAGAAAGTTCTCAACTATGCTTGCTTTCAAGGCACTAACAACATTCCTACAGTACATATACTATACACGAATATTCAGAATATGTGTGGTGTGAGCCTTTCATTTTCCATAAGTGATAGAGGTCAGCGTTACACGAAGGAACCTCTCAGGATACAGAGAAACCACCTTGATTTAGCAATGACCTTCAGCGGATGAAAAAGCCTCTGGAGGAAGAAACCAGAGTTCAGGCAGGCACCTGAGGTGGACTCCCTGTTGTGGATCTACACAGGATGGTCAGGGCTGGTCAGGAAGTGGGCCAAGAGCGTGGTCAGCATGTGTCTGCTTGTGCACGCTTTTCTGCTCACTTGTTCCCCATGTACCCTCCCACACACTTATTGCACTGACAACAGGAATCAGCTGTGCCTGTATGAGGGGCAGAGGGAGTAGCTACATACCTGGGAGGGGGGGCGAGCACATGCTTGTGTAGCCTATATTCTTTTTCAAGGGATGTTACCCCAACAGCAAGCACTGGTCCCGGTTGGTACTGCATGTGTTGCGTCATATTGCAGCATCAGGTACCACTGTCCTGGCTTTTCTAAGTGCCTCCCCCTTGTGTTTCACCAAATGCAGCTTTAATCATTCACTGGTGGATGTGAAATAATTTATACATATTTGTATCAGCCCTATAGAATTCCTGCAACAAATTCCTGGACTTCTTTGAAATAGAAACGTCTTCGGGTCCCCACCTTTCCCATATGACAAATAGCAAAACAGAGGAAGACAATGGGAAAATTATGACCTTCTTGCAATTCAAATGCCACCAGAGTCTGTGTGGCTTCCTGTGACAGTTCTGTTAATCTCTCTTTTAGTCTCTTCCTCCACCTCTTACAGGCTTCTGTCTTCAATCTCCTTTCCTTCCTTGCTAGTTCATACTGTAACTGACGATGGGTTTTCTTCTCGACTGGCTTCATTTTTGCTGTTCTTCCAGGAGAAAAATCTATTACCTGCACCGCCGATACAAGTTCATGAATAGGTGAGTAGAATTCATATGCCAGTCCAGTTTATGTTCATTTGGACTCAATAACAAAAATAATGGTTAAGGTCAAGTTGAAAGGAAAAGTTTATTAGCTTCTTTTGTAGGAAGGGTGGAGGGAGTGCTGGCACATGAGGACATCTGCAAAAACAAATACAGAAGTTGCATTTTTAAGGCATCTGCAATGCGAAAGAGGAAGTTCGTTTTCTCAGTGTTGCCTTTTTTAGGAATAAGAAAATTTTTTTCAATTAATGGAATCTTTTAAAGAAGAGTAAGTGTGTCAGTGCAAACCCTGTATGTCTGTCTTTTCATGTAGCTCATTAGTGAATTTCTTGGGGTTAAAATACCACCGTTACAGGGGCTTTTTTTATTTCCATGCACCTTGCTTACTTGTAATAGCAATGGCATTATTTATTTATTGCTTCCTCTGTTGGGATGCTTAGTGCTTTGTTGGTAGATAGGAAGGCAATGAACCAAGTTCATCTCTGGTGTTATGTTATTGAGCTTGAGAGATGAGTATTTTTCAAGAATCTTTGATGTGCTTTCACTCAATTATTAACTATCTTTAAGGTTATGTTTGATGCTGGGTTTGTGTCTGACAATGCAATGGAAAACTTCCAATGCTGCAATGTGCATTTGCTTTTTGACACCTTGGACAATTAAATGAAAATGTCTCCAAAAAGCCTAAAAAATATACAGACTTGGAAAAGACCAGATCTTTTAATGCCACAGTGCTGTTGATGCAGTTTTCAAAAGGATCTAGCATTTGATTTACTGTGTCACTCTGACGTCAGTGAAAATGTTCCTTGAACCTCTGAGAGACAAGAATTAAATTTGAAAAATCTGCATTTTGGAGTAAACAGCTGTATCACTTTTCAGGCAATGTCAGTAGATGAACATCCATGGGAAAATAAACACATATTATGACTCTGCTGTATGAGCATATTAAAAAACATTTTGTCTATTAAATTCCATCACAGTATGCTGGTGACTGGAGAGTACCAGCATTGATCTCTCTCTTTTATAGCATTTGCTTCTTTATATTAGTAAGCACCAAATGGGCTCTTTGTGGAGTTAAGGCATTTTACCAAGTCAGCACAGGCTTATAGATGCACACGGTTCTTCTAAAGCTTGTTGATGCTCCCCACTTTCCCTCCCCACCTTACAATAAATGCTATAGTGGCTGTTAACTTTGGAATATTTCTTGATTTTAATTAAGATATGACTGCTTTGACTAAAGGAATAGATAAGAAGGAATAGGTGAAGATTCTAATATTTATATGTGGTGTATGAAATTTTGCTTTACATTCATTTTCTTATGAGTCAGGATGCGATTTGAAGTCAGTATGGAAAGAGGTATGATCTTTTTCTGGTATTTTAGTTCTTGATTGATGAGAACACTTGGCTAAATTCAATTTTTATGTTCAGATCTATAAATAGCTACTTGAGGCGGAAAAGCTGTAACTGAATAGTCCCAGTGGGAAAAAAGAAAACATATTCAGCTTTACTTTCATGTATGTGAAACTCAGATATACAGCTTCAATAAAAGTATCTATTTCCTCTACTCCTAGTTCGGTGAAGATTAAAAGTAACGGAAGCCTTGGTCCATTTTTTGAGTTAAGCCAAATTTTATATTGACATTCAGGCAAAATTTATTTTAAAGACAACTTTTGTTACAAGGCAAAGCCCAGAGTGCGTCACTTGCAACTTGTCAACCTGACTTGAATTTTCTCGCTGAAAAATTCTAATGATCTCAAAATTTCAAATAACAAAACTCTTTTAATGTATTTTAGAGAAAGGAGGGGTATCAGGTACCTATACAGTACCTGCGTTGTGGTTAAAAACTAAACTAAGACAATATCTAGGACTACAATATGCATAAATCTCTATCAAAGCTGACCCAGAAATAAAAATCAGTCTTGATTCAAAACATCTTTTTTTCTTTTTATTTTCCTAACTTCCTCTTTCCTTTGAAAAAATGATTCTATCCTTACCTCTCTTCCTAGTGATAAAACAGTTTCTTTGAAATTAGTTGAGAAAGCCTTCAGTTAAGCGCAGTAAGTATATTCAGAAAGAGGGTACTGAGTAAAGACTAGGCTTGTATAGCAGGGGCAGGACTGAAGTGGAAGAGACTGTCTTTGAGACACTGTGTGAATTAAGAGAATGATTTTTTTGCCTTATGAAGGTAACAAGTGTTTTTTAACACTTGGAATTTAAGAAGGATATTATTATCAGATCTTCCACTCTCCTCTTTCATTGCGGCTGACTCTACTACAGTGCCTCATCTCTCCATGCACTCTGTTGTTCTTGCATAGGTTGCTCTGCTTTCCAAATGCTGTTCCACTATTCAGCTGAGTATATAAGCTTTCCCCTTCTAAGGGAAAGTAAGGCATGGATTAGGTTTGATGAAGTGATAAAACACAGTAGATTTTTAACACTGTGTGCCTGTGTTTGTTAGCACAAAGACCACTCTTTCAGCTATTTTTTTGAGAGATGCTCCGGTAGAGTACAAAGGCTACTCTGCTGGCTGATGGCACTGTTGGAGTGAGCTGGAAGCAATTTTAAGAATTTGGTCATTTTTCCTTTCCAAGGAGAGAACTAGTTGTTTTTTTCCCTAGGGATGGCTTTGCTGTAGTGTATGTTCTGGGCCTTGCAGAAAGGTTTTGCAGCCTTCTTAGACCTGTTTGCCAGTAGGCTCATTGAGCATGCCAAGTAATCTGAGTCTCGGGAATGGCAAACCAGTCAAATTCTGGGTGGACTCAGTGAGAAGCCAACATGAATAATGCATTGCTCTTAAGTGGGGAAAGCACTCTGTGCCTGCATGCGTGGTGTGATAAACCTGCAGCACGCGTATCTCAAATATGCACATTGACTTGCAGGATGAATGGGAAAGGATTGCAGATTAGCAAGAGTGTTAATAGCTTAGAGAATTCGAACAATTTATTTAGCAAATAAGCATGGAATGGGACATTTAGAAAATCCTTCTGCCTGATTCATCTTTTTTCCATACCAAGTCAGTAAGCCTGCTGAATATACAGTAAAGCAGAGCTTGTGGCCTTTACAGAGGAAAAACTGGAGGCCAAGAGACAGGGAATTCCCCTTTAGAGAACTTACTTTTCCCTTGTCATTCCTATCAGTGTCTGCACAGACTAGCTCAAGGCTGTCAGGCTGGATGCTGCAACTGGAGAGTTACTGTTGGTCAGCCCCTTTACAGCCCTGGATCTGACATCTCGCCTGCGCTCGAGCATAGGCATTTGCAAACTACCTCCTCCTGTGCTCTGAACTGCTAGGCCAGTGCAAACATGAAGAGTTTATGATTAATTTAATATAAGTCTTATGTTATGTTTGCACACACATTGCAGTTTTTCCAGTCTTGATAGTAGATAACCGTCCACACCCTCCCTCCTCCCCCCCCTCAACATTTGTTGGTCATAGAGTTACTGCGCTGGCTTCTTTCAAACGAAAAGAAACAGCTACATTTCCAGTCCTTGAACTTCATCGGATGTCAACTTAAACTTCAAAGGACGTCAATTCGTGCCCTTTAGTTCCAGTCCTGGAAAGATTCATCCAGAGACTGAAGTATGTGCATAGTCCATAATTTGCCATCTATGATTTTTGCAGGCAGGGATCACTGATTAGGTCTTGAAGGTGTTAGGAACTTCTGAGAGAATCGGGCTCATTGTGCCAGACATATCTCATCTTTCTTACGTGTTTTTCATGATAACTTTTTAGTTTGGATTTGAATTTGGTTTAGATTGCCTTCTCCAATCAGCTCTGATTCTTCTCTTTCCCTTCATTTCAGTGTGCATCTTTGCATGAGTGCACTTGCAATTAAATCTGCCCTTTCTCCACCTTGATCTTAGTTTGCTTTCACCTTCTAAGTGTAAGAATCTGTGTAGCAGTCACCTATGAAGCTATACACTGAATATTCTGGTTTCATGGAGACTGTAGTACTGCAAGACACTACAGTTGAACCAAATGAACACAGTAGCCTATTTTTTATAGTATTAATTGCGAGGTAAGAATCCATACAGAGAGCAGTAAAGGAATCAACTTGCTGAGGTTTAGCTGCCAAAGGTCTCTGCTCTTCTAATGTTTATATGTCCAAAATCTAATGTGTCAATTAAGCCTGAAATTTAAACTAACTGAAAAGCAGAGAAATAAAGGTTTAGAGAGTTGCCAAGAGCTTTCTGGGCTTAATAAGATTTATAGCAGCATGTACTATCAGCATTGCTTTTCTGTCGAGACAAAATAAGATGCTCCTCTGCTGAAAACTGGTTACTAATAATCAAGTTCAGCATGTATAATTTGGTCTGCCTCAAAAAAGTCAAAAGACATTGCTTCTTTTCCAGTTGTAAATATTAAGTAACTTAGTTTGCCAGCATGTGTTCTTTGTAAGTGCTATGTAATGTAATAAAAAAGCACTGTCTCAAATGCTCACACTTTTCATGTGCTGCAGGATCGAGAAACAAATAAGCAGGTTTCGAGGATGGTTACCTAGAAAGCCAATGAAACTGGACAAGGAGACACTGCCAGATCTGGAGGAGAATGACTGCTATACTGCTCCATTCAGCCAACAAAGGATCCATCAGTGAGTACTTTATTATGTCTTGATTACAAGATGAAAACTTTTCCTTCTGGATTCACCTTGGAAAAAATCAATTTCTTAGTTCATGCCTTAAAGACTAGTGCCTTCAAATTAGTTCTTTGTCACCCAAAGGGAGAGACAGAGTCCTGAGAGAGCATAAAGTCCATCTGCATTTCTAATAATTAAAGGTCTAGCTCAAGGTAAAAGAAATCAATGGAAAAATTCCTCTTACTTCACTGGAAATTCAGTTACACACCTAAAGTAGTCAAATGGCTAATTCTGTCTTGGATCAGATCTGCAGTTGTTCTTTGTCTCTTAAAAGTGTGATTAAAACTTCTTTTTCAGTGCTTGTATGTCTTTAGCATAATCAAAATTAGTCCTTCCAATGGTTGAAATAAACTTAGACTACACTTCATTCCTGTTACGACAGTAGAACAAAAAGAACTCAGATAGAAAGCAGAGAATGTAATTTTGTCTGCAGTTCTCTATCTTTTACTTCTATGGAAGCACAATTCCTTGCAAAATGCCAATGTTAAGACCTATCAGTGACACTTGTCCAAGCATACCAATGGCATACCAGTGTTGCATTAATGTCACTAGAGAAATCATTTGACTACTGAAAGCCTTTACTCACCTGCAAAATGCAAAATGGAAAAAGCCCCACATGACTTTCAGGTCCCATGCTGAACTTCAGAGCTTTCAAATTTCAGAGAAAAAGGGTATCTTATGGGTGGTTATAGTGATACTGGTAGTTTTTGATACTGGAAACAATCATTGACTACCTAAGAACAAAATCTCAGACTAGGCAGCACTGATGGGGCTACTGGCAGGAGATTCATGTGACACAGAATGAATTATAGACAGCTCAAAGTATGAAATATGTGGTTTTATTCAGGGAGAAGCCAAAATGGAGGCTCTTAAATGCCTCACTTTGAATGAACAATTTTTCAGGGATTGGTTGTATCAGCTGCAATAGGAATGAATAAAATAGACCTCCTCTGCTGTAAATAATGTCTTTCCAAATACAGCAGAAAAACAAAAGCAGGTGCAAATCTCCGGGGAAATTTCAGAAGTCTGCTCCTGGCACCAGTCACCAGCCAGGGTTATCTCCACTAAATGTCTGTGCCCTGAGTAGACATCAGGTTCAGACTACAGAGTCTTCCAATACTTGAGCAAAAAGATGAGTCAGTTATTGTGCCCTGCAACAGGAAGAGTAGGTGCAAATTAGTTCAAGAATAGACCAGTGATAATAAAAAATAAAGAAACTGGGATGTCTGGCTTGATATTTTTATTAATAGCAACATTAACTATTGACTTCCCTTAAAATTACAGCACATAAGAAGGGGGTTTTGTGGCTGGAAGGAGAATTGGCATATTTGAAGCAGAATATTTTATTCATTCTTCTGTCTTGCTCATGTTGGTGTTGGTAAACTGAACAGGGGGGGTTTATTAAATACTGTGTTAGTTTCGTTAACATTCCTGCTGTTGTCTAGCACTTCTTTTACATCATTGCAGACTTTGAAGCTCTACTCCCCAGCAGGCCTGACATTTTCTGTTTTGCTTTCTGTGTAGTCTTCCTTTCCTTTTGTGTTGGGACTGATAAAATGGTGGCTGAGCTGCCCTCCTTCTCCCAAAAGGTGCTGGCTCTGACAGGATTCTTGTGTTCCCATCATGCTCCAGCCTGTTGGCTGTGTCTGTCTTATTCTGCTTCTCCAGAATTTTGAAATATAATGACTCGTTCAGTATTTGTCTAGTGAGTTGCATGCAGGCGTTTTAATCGTTCCAAGAATTTCAGGGTATGTTGGTAAGCAGAGCGTTTCAGGAACATCTTTACTATGTGCTTTTAATCTTTGATTGTGGAGTGTGGGTATCAAATAACTGGAAGTGTAGAGCTAAAAAGAATTATTTTGTTAGTATCAGGTAACAGTCAAGAAGTGTATTATGTTGGGGTTCACTTACTTTGTACAAATTGCTGCTTATTCAAAGATATACTTAAGCATTCTGTTGAAAGACATGTATATAACTAGCGAATAGTAAAGATGCCCACTTATCCCCATACATGGAGAATTTATGAGTATGCAAAGAAGGCATTAAGTACCTCAGCCTTCAGTCCTTGTACAGTGTCAAGGTGGTACCTGAAAAATGTCACTAGTGTCTGCTTTTCCTTTTTATCAGCTCTTACGTACAAATTTTGAGTTTCGAGTTTATAGTAAAAAAGATAAAATTTCCTTGCAAATCTGGAATCCTAAGTGAGAAGAAGAGATTAAGTGGGAAGTACATTAAACCGTTCTTTAAGAAACAGCCATGGGAGCCTAAAACATATAATCAGTCTTTCAATTACACTAACGAGGATTTTTCTGGCTATTTTTCAAGTATTGCTGGAGAGCAATATATGTACTTTTGCCAATTGAACATATCTAGGATTTCTGTGTTGTCATAAATCAATGTTTATCCAAGATATGTTTAACGATTGCTTAATGGCCATGTACTAAATCATTCACAAATAAAACCACCTTGGAAGTATAAATCTCCATATACTGAGTTTTCAGATAAGATCTTCATGTCCTCACTGTAGGTTTTGCCACATATCATAGCTGGTGGTTGCAGAATTCATCCTTCTTTCCTGGTTTTATGTGCTTTTATTTTTCTAAAGTATTGTTCCTTAAATATTCATATGAGCTTGTCCATATTTGATGTTTGTCTGAATATTGCAATTTGGGTCTTGCTTTCCTTATTTCTTCCTTTCTTCATAGCCTCAGGTATTTTTCACCTCAGCAAATAATAGGCAGGTTATCTTTTTTGATCTACCCAGTTTTCGTATCTAGGTCTCCAGTCTGATACAGATGACGTCTGGAACATGGTATGAATACAGTCTTCATTTGTGATAGCTGCTTTTAAAAGCATGGAAAGACAGATGACTGACAATGCTTACAAAGCAGAGTCTGGGGTGGAAAATAGTTAAGATCAAAACCAGCAAGGCCTGATCAGGCCTTTTTTCTATAGGAATTAATATTTTTTAAATACTGATGTACAATGATCGTATGCAATTTTAATAGATCTCATTGGTGTTCTTTTTCTTTCTTGCATTTTTCTTTTCCATTCAGATGGAAAAGACCAGATGTGGAGAAAGGCTAGCTTTCAGAATAAAACTAAATTTGTGCTAGGAGACACAGCTAACCATTCGGCCTCACTCCAAAACAGGCAAAGGAGAAAACTGCAAGAATCACATTTTTGAAATGTGCCTATAACTTTTGTAGCATGGCTCCAGGTTTTCTTTTAAAGGGACTATGGCATACCTTATAGCGTATATCACAAAATTTTCAGTACTAGAAAAGACCAAAATACATCTTATCTCCTACGTAATAGGAAATCTCTTTTTGGAGGAAAAAAGCTCTGCCTGGCTGAGAAAAGTATTTTGTTGGAATCATGTGGAATACAGAATCATAATTTTGAAGAGGGACTTAGGAGTAGTATCTCTCTTCTGCAGCCACAGCTTGGGAAGGGCTTTATTTATGCCAAAACATTTCTTCTGCAAATTATCAGTTACAAGAATGCACAGTTCACAACATGTGAAAAGTGTTTTCCATCAGACATGATGATAATTAGTTATTTTTCTACTATATCTTAGTTATTTTACATAGTAATCTGCTAGTCAGCTGGGAATAGTAACAGTAGTAATTAGATGCAATTTCTTAGATAGCTGTATACTAGCTAGTAAAATGTTTTTAATTGCTGTTTAGAGATTTCAAACCTTATATAAGGAGCTATTTTCCCCTTTCTTTTTTCTTCCAAAGGCAATAAACTCTGGTTAAATATTAATCTAATATATAATTGAATAAACCACTTAAATATTTATTTATTCTGTGAAAATGAGATTAAAAATTTACATAATTAGGAGGACTTGGACAGTATCTGGATTAATTAAACAAAAATGGCCCTGTAGCAGAGGTTAATGGAGTTATTCTCATTTGTACTTTGTCCCCTTGTGGTGCATGAGGATCTCGTCCTATATCTTGGACAGATTTCCAGGATATGTGTCTCTCAGGACGGAGTTATGTTTTAAGCTTTCTCTGGTGCTCAGATTGTCCCTAATAAATCCCATCCCTAGCAAGATGATCTGTCCCCATGTTCCCCTCAGCTATTTCACTCCAAGATCATGGATGGGTCAGGGAGCTGCTACCACTGGAGACGAGGCACAGGGCTGCATGGACACTTACTTGTTTAGAACCAGGACAGTCATTCTTGTATTTAAATACATCTACAGTATAATAACTATACATTTGTAAATGTCTTTTTATAAGTAGGGAATCAGAGTTCTGTAAGATTCCTGCTCTTAAACAAATCTTAGTGCAACCAAACTTGGAGACACACTGTAATGGGTTTTTTAAATTCTCTCTGATTCTGGAAGTTTTAATTGCCTGGCAATCTGAATTAAAGAGGGCATCACTGAAAAATACATAAAGCTCATTCTGTTTCAGATGAATGTTCCTGAGTGAACCAATGAAAATTAAGAAGTGATTTGAGTGGCAGGGTGATTTGGGGGGAAGGTGTAGGAGAGATTCAGCACTTCACAACTCTCTATTTTACTTTAGCAGTTTTGAGGCTGTGATGTGCCAATTCTGAAACAGACAAAGCTACTAATACATTCTTCATCCCAAAGTAATTCTGTTTTAGGCACATGATGTGAAAAATCCCTGATAACCATTAATAAACATTTTCTTTTAGACAAACAAAAAAGTCAGCTGCAGCCTCAAAAGTCAGACAAATGAAAATAAATAGGAAGTGATAATAATATACCCGTTTTCAAACAAATAAACTACAAGGATGTTTGGTAATATTCTCACTGGAATTCTGCAGGCTCATCCTGTTGCTGCTACTACAGCTGATGATTTTCTTTCTCTGGTGTTAAATGAAGTAAAAACCTGCTATTGCCTCAGCCAACAAGAGCTAGCTACCACCAGTAGTTTACCTGGGAGTGCGGAGGGTTGGGCAATTTTTCTGCACTAAAGAATACTTCTCATATAGTGATTACTACTTCAGACAACATCTGTGCATTTAGTTTGTACTGCTTCCAGCAATAGACATTTGCTTGGAACGCACCTTTTCGTATGGTGAGTGTCAGACATAGAATGTTTCAGTGTCTGGGGATCCTGTGGAGCACAGATGCACATTGATAGGTGCATGCACACGTTCTCACTTTGTAACCAGGCTGTGGGTGTTCAGCTTTCAGCTTGTATATCTTACGAGTACAGCAGAAAATAGCCTTTTCCTGACGTTTGCTTCTCCAAAATAAATTGAAAAGAAATCCCTTTTTTTTTTTTTAAATAGGTGTTAGGTAAAGGTTCAAGAGCTAAGTTTACCGCTAAAGGGTTTGTACAACCTCCAAAATTACCAAAGAGAATGTATGAACAGAAATTCATTGTTAGTTTTTTCATGGTTGAATTTGCATTAATTGGAGGGCCTTCTTTAGACGGCAGTTAGTTTTGCTGTGCTTTGTTATCCATGAAAAGATAGTTTGAAATCTCCAGTTCAGAGTCTAATTAAGAAAGCTACAAATATAATTTCAAAGCAATTAACCTTCACTGACTCTTCATGTCACTTACAGTATGAATGTAAGAGCAATATTTCCACAATGACGTTTTTAAAAGGGACTTTAATTAAGGATCAACTCTGGAACCTTTCCTGCCAGAAGTGCTCTCATTATCTTCATTGGGATTTTCCTTTTGAGTAAGGACAGCTCACACAAGTAAGACTTACATGACAAGGCTAATGGTTATAACTGTTGTGGAACAAATCATTGGCTTCATTATCTACCTATACATTAACTTCACAGGTAATAAGATAATAGTGTAGTAATCCTTACTTATTTTTTATCTTACAAATGAGGTGACAAAGTGATCAAAACCTTCAACTGAACTGTCTCCTAAGTAAAGCCTGAACCTTTACTGAGCCTGAAAATAAGCTGTATTGCTCTGATGAATATTCAAGCCCTTGTGCATATTGAAATTCTAACAAGGGCAGCAGAAACAGAATGGTTGAGGGTACTGTTCCATCTGAAAGCAACAGGGGTTAAAAATCTCTCTAGAAAGCCTCTGCCTTGTGCAGTTTATAGCTCAGTAATGTCTGATGAATGTTTATCTACACCTAGGTTGACAATATCTTCAGCCCTGGCCCCTGCAAACTGAAATTTGAGGGGTGAGATTCTCCATAGACCAAGAAAGTATTTTTCCTCTGAATTTCTCATTGGATGTTGTAGATCACAAAGTGGCCTTGATGACTATTCTGTGAATATGGATTTACCACCCATGGTCAGAAAGGAGACAACCTGGAGCACATTAATTTTGGAGGGAGAGAACAGTGGTGGTAGAGAGGGATAAGTGCTGCACTGAACTGCATGATTCTTGCCTGACAAGTGCAACTCCTGTGATTTTGGAGATAAACTGAAACCTTCTCAGCATTGTCCTAATTTATGTCAACCTCTGACTGGGGTGTTGTAACAAAGTAGTTACAACTACTTGAGATATTCTCAACCTTTCAATGCCTCCCACTTGTGCCTGCCTGGTTTTATTTCCTGTGCCAGAGCTCTCTACCCCCTTGGTTATGGTGATACTCCTCTTTCAGGGGCTACTCTACGGACAACTTCACAGAATTTACCTGAGTATTTAAGTTAAACAAAAGAAAAAAACTCTGTGATTTTTATATTGAAAAGTAGGTAAGGATTATTCTTAACATTTACCACATGCAATTCCATCCCAAAAAAATTATATTGTTAGGGATAGTCCAGAACATCCAGAGGACTCCTTTTGACACTGCTTTTTCACCTTCGGAGAACTCTAGCATCTCTGCTGCATCCATGTCTCCATGAGAAATGTGGAAAACACTGAAGGATATGTCCTTGGACTACTCTAGTCATGGTGAGTTCTCCCTCTCCTCTGCCCCTCCTGCCCTCAGACGCCTTTTACTGGCACAAGGATGGGCAGGGCAGAACCTCTGCAGCTCTCATACTCACACATGTTTTAGAACTGCTTCAGTTAGTTCTGGAATAGCAGAGTTCTTTGTGGCAGTTGTTATACTCAGGTGTTGACATCTGTTTCACAGACACATCTGGTTGTTCTTTCTCAACCACATGAGATCAAAAGCTGTAACAACACAATTGCTAAGTTTACAAATGAATTCAAATGACTAAAGTGTTTGTTTAAATAAGTAGTTCCTATTTCTTTTAAAGATTGCATAATGCCTTTTTTTCATTCATGACTCACAAAAATAGAAGTGACTAAATGCAGAAAAACTATTAACCTACATGTCCAAAAATGTTGTTGAAATACCTACCTGTAGTTGCATTATGACATAGTCATGATTACAGATGGACAAAATAACCTTATATCATAAGGAGAACAGATTAACATTATTGGTGTTACCTGGATCAATGTTGCTACTTTCTCAGATAAAGTGATTCGATTCTCAATTGAGTCCTACAAGAACTCATAGCTCAGTCAGAATGAAAATTACTGTGCTGTTTTGATTTCGTGAGTTATCTTCACATTTAACATTCAGTACTGGCTGGGAGATGAGATCTTGAAGAGGAAAGTCAGACGCTAAAAGAAAACGAAACCAAGTGAGAATAACACTAACTGTTCAATTCTGTTTTACTACAGTCTTTTAATTTGTTTCTGCTGCTACTAAAATGGCCAAATACAGAGCTTCAGCTGGAAATAATGCTGTTCTATCTGCTTCAAAGTTTAGATTGTTTTTTATCTAATTTTCTTAAGCATTAAGACTGACGTGATGACCGTATTTCTTTTTTGTCAAAGGCCTTCTAATAATTATTATTTTACATACTGATTACTCTCAACTAAGTTTGGTACAGGTGTAGTTGTCTCAAAGTTAAGCACAGTCTTCTTTACTTTGTGAGTATCAGCAGCTTGAAATGGAATAGTGGCCCAAAATTGGGCCTATACAGAAAAGGCAGTGGCCAGTGCACACCAATTGTATATGCTGTTGGGTAGCAGTCCGTTGGTAAATCGACATGCACACAGTGGTCAGACAATATTCATAAACCACATTACTTTCAACAGGTACTGTAGGGCATGTGTAGGACTTTGGGAATAGTAGGGATGTGGGAGAAAGCCAGAAGTACAGTACTGAGTAGACTGTGGACACAGAAATGACCTGTGAGTAACTGGGGTGGAGTGGGAAAGGAGACATGAGATAGTAACCTCTAGAAAACCAGGTTTCATTCATTATGGTGCTCTTGGGGCAGCTTGGCTTTTATACCTTTACTTTGGGACTTTTTTTGTTACCTGCCTTTGAAGCTGAACGTAAGAAACTTATAGATTGTCTTGCATGGAAAATTTGGCAGAGAATTTTGATAATAAAGAGTGAGCATATGGAGTCCTCTAAGTCCAGAAGCTGGACTCCTTGCCTGTTTTTCCAAATGACTATGGAGGTGCAAAGTCATGTATGATTTACCATGGGTAAAGATTCATTCTGAAAAAGCAGGTTTTCATTTGGGTAAAATCACCTGAGGGGAAAACTGCAGTGGATCCCATGTTGTGCAGAAGAGAAGGTGACACATATATCCATGCCAAGCTCCCTATTAAGATGATCTCTGTTAAAGTCAGATTTGTCTAGTATACTATCCTACAGGCTAGTCTCTCCGTGACATCTCTATGATTTTACCATTTAAATGTCTAAATGACTTTTACAGTCTATGCTGAAGCCCTACACACCTCTAGCAACTGTAAGAACTCTTTAGCAGTATTTAACTGACAAGTTGAAACAGTATTTCTAAACACTGGTATTGGTTGCATTTTTCCAGTGATTATGATGGTATTCTAAAACATCTTGTTTTCCTTGAGTATGTATATTGGGATTAAGAAATCTATATAAAATAAATTATGCCAGCCAATACAATATATTTTGTGGCTTTTTTTTTTTTTTTAATTTCCTGGACTCATCACAAATCTGTCTAAACTATTGAACCTGCATTTATACATAACTCCATAAGTATCTCCCGAAAGCTAATTTTCTACTCTATTTTAGCTTCCAGGACTAAACATAGGCGTATATATTTTCCATCACTAACATAGTATTTGATTTTCAGCAAGAGTGGTTTACCAAGTAGATGTTTCCATCTGACTCTTAACGGTAAAGTATAATAAAGAAGCCTGAAAGAGAAATCAAATGTGAATTTCTACAGCTGCACTTACAGATCTTATGCTTTTGCAAATCTTTGTGCAAGTAATTTGTAGTTTTCAGTGAATGATCTAAAAGTGATCCATATCACAATGAATGCTTAAACACCTTTGATCTTTCTCCTGACTTCTCCATGTAATTCTTTGTTAGGGAATGAATACTGTTACTGACATCATCTCATCCGGTGAATCATCTCACTTAATCTGGTGTCCTGTGGTATTCCTTGCACTTGCTCACATACTGTAGATTTTTTGTGTGCTATAGAAAGTAATGGAACTCAATATTTGCTTTAAATATGTTATTAAATATTCCTGAGATGCCCTTTGTTTGTATTTTTATATAGCTTCATCATACACAACAAAGATACTTTCTTCAATAATGCTACAAGAAGTAGAATTGTACACCATATCTTACAGAGAGTGAAATACGAAGAAGGGAAAAATAAAATTGGTAAGTGCAGAGCAACCCTTTAGCATGAGGGTGCTAAGTCCCACCAAAAAAAAAAAGAGGATAAGTCTGCCTGGGCTTGTAACAGACTCATTTGCTTCCTTTTTAATCACCTCAGTTTTGAGCTGAGTAGACATCTACTACAGTTTTGAGCTGGGTAGACATCTCACCCACTGCTGTTGTAGGGGCTATGCCTGGAAGACCTGACCATTTCCCTGCAATATCAGGCTACTTTCACAGGCACATACGTCACCACATGGGATTTATCACCTCTGCAAGGAAAGAGACTGACTTAAGCAAGAAATATGTACAGATTAAGGACTCTGGGGAAGCAGATAAACTCATGCAAAAAAGCTTTTAATCCTTCAGAAAAACATATTTGGAAGGATGGCAAGATGTGTGCTGCTGTACCTGCAGGGCTTCTCCCTGGATACCTGTCCATCGCTAAGGGAAATGGAACGTTCTGTATCTCTGTAGCTGCTGTAAGTCAAAAGGGAGATCACCAATGACATCCTCAGTGGAAAGGATGCCATGCATAACTGTAGCATCACTTTCAAACAGTGGATGGACTAGAACTTTGGAGAGGCATGTTTGCAGATCCAAAAAAAGCAGGCAGTGACAGAGGAGGGCTGGAGTACAAACCGGTGGCCCTCTTCTGTCTTGTGATACAGAGCATGTACTGCTTGTGTACCACATAGAGACTGGGGCATCACAGAGAGGCAATCCCCATAAAACTCTGCAGTCTGTTTCATTCCCCTGCTGTTTAAACTCCATCCTTCCTCAAGAGATAGAGAAACACCCCAGAACTTGTTTCTTCCTCTGCTCCTGGAATGAGAGTAGCAGTAGCTCTGAGCAGTGTCAGTGAGCGGAGGGGAGAGAAGAGAGGGAAGGATTGATGCAGTGCATGCAGCAATTGCATTTAGCAAACACACTTTGCAGTCCCTGCCGGCCTCAAGCTCCCTCATATATCTACTTGTGATGTACCTACCATGAACACAAACTTGCATTGATCACTGGGCAGAGTAAAGCCCAGCATAGCTGTACAGGTTTTGCTTTTCTGCCAGAGACTTTGGAAGGAAGCATATTCTGCCAAGCAGATACTACTGCAATCACTGAAAGTGCTGTTTATGTTGAATGAATACTTTTCATTGCTGTGTTCTTGCTGCTATCATTCCCCTGTGAACTGCGAAAGGAATCAGGATTCTTTGCCTCTTGGTCAATGGGATTCAAATGCCTAAAGGTTGTTAGTGCCAGTGTTTAGTTTTGCATTGTCTGATAGTTGTCTGGTCCTATTTTGGTGACTTTCCAAGTGAAAAGTGCCGACATCTCAGCAATCGTTCATTATTTCTCTCGAGTTTCTCATTAAAGAGAGACAAAGCTTGACTGAGAGGGGTGTATGATTACTTTTTTGTGCCAGATAGCAATCCTTTTTGTTGAGGTTCAAGTATATTTTCTGGTCTTGTACTACTGCAGCCTGTCTTGTTCCCGTTCTATCTGTTAGACCAGCAGCTTTTGTAAGACATAAACTGAACATATTTTACAATGTTGTTATCATACAGAAATTAAGAGTTTCAGTTGTTCTACTGTCCTGCAGTTCAAAAATGTAAAGATCTTCCCTGAAGTTTTCAGCTCCCAAGAAGTATGGCCTTTCATCTACATAGCTTCCTTAGACCATAATTTATGGGGTCAAACTTTAATCCTGGTGTGAGGTCCCTGATTTAACTGAAGTTATGCTGAAGATGGATTTGGAAAATGAATCTCTAAATGTCCAGTATAATAAATGATAGATTATGATTAATATTTTACCAAGTCTTTGCTTGTATTATGTCTTAGTTCATCAAAATCTATAAAAGGTGAATTTTTCTACATTTCTCTTTTACTGTCAATGGGCTTCAAACTTCATTTAGCCAGCTTATTATAAAAATGTGGTTTGTTTTTTACTTAGCAGTTTTGTTGGTTCTCTTGGTAAATAATTGGGTACTTTTGATCCTTAGGTCTGAATCGATTGCTCAGTAATGGCTCCTATGAAGCTGCATTTCCTCTTCATGAGGTATTTTTCTCGGTCTTTTTTTTTCTTTTTGAACTGATATTTACCACAAATTGATTTCTTAATTGTGTAATCTTTTATTCTCAATCTTATTAATGTTATTATTCTCTTTTGCTTTCTGCATCTGCCTCTGACATCCATCCCATTTAGTAATGCTTCTTTCTTGGAAAAAAAAAAATGCTTTTTTTTCTTGAAAAAAGAGATGATAGAGTTGCTCTACATCTGTTCTGTAAAAAATATTTGGGTTTGATAAATCAGTATATTTTCAGAGGGGAAAAATATCATGCTGTAGTTTTTGAGATTCTCCAATGTATAGCCTGTGACTTGAACACCACTTATCATAAATTTCTTGGGAGCAATAGTCTCAAATCTTACTGAAGTCAGAGGAAATTGTCCTTTTAATGTCATATTTAGCTTTTGGTGTACAAATATGGAGCTTGCATAAATTGTGTTATCTGTACCACTATTGAGAGAGATTTCTTAGATATTCTTTTTTGCTACTGTTGTTCAGTAACCTCCAGATTTGTATTTTAGGGAAGCTACAGAAGTAAGAATTCAATAAGAACACACGGGGCAGAAAACCACAGACACCTGCTCTATGAGTGCTGGGCTTCCTGGGGAGTGTGGTATAAATACCAACCGCTGGACCTTGTGAGGTAAGACTTTCCTGCATTTAGTATGTCACATTTCTAGCTGCTTTGGGCATAGGTTATCTTTCTTCTGACAAAACCATGAAAAGCTGAGTTAATTCATGTGTTTTTTAAAAACTGATGGTGCCACTACATTCAAAGAAGTGTCTATAGAGGAGCTCGTAGGAGGAGCTGAAAGTGAAGGAAGTTTACTTCTAGAGTTTTCTGACTCCGTAACTTCTAATGAAAGGTTTGCAGAATATTTGAAGGAGGAAAAAAAAGGAGAAATCTGTGGAGGTTGAGTAGACTTGGTTGCATGTCTATCCACTGGAGGAGTTCTTTTTTCTCCTCAGAGCATGGCTTTATTGAAAAACAGGCTCTTATTGACAAGATCTTTTTTTTCAAAAAGCAACCACAGAAGGAGCCCTGGATGAAGTTTAATGATGCTTACAAATGGCATGTAGCAGAGCTCACAGTCACTGAGCGTTCAGCAGCAGTAGTGGTAGATGGGTAGAAGTCTTTCCAGTACCACCTCACTTAAACTCAGTGCAGCCACATCACCACAGTCGGGATTTTTATTCATCTTGGAAGTAGCCTGCAAAGAAGAAACACTGAGAAAGCTGAGACACGACTCAAAATTCTTATAGCCATGTTAAATAAAATTTTAAAATAGGGTTGCATGTGCTAGTGGAGGATTACATATTTTTTGTGCATATATAGAGAGACAGAGCCTTTACTGATCGTATTGGCAGAACTATTATTGGGCACTAATGGGCTTTTTCTACTTGAAGAGAAGAATATGAAGTTGCAAGGGCCTATTAATAAAGTCTTAAGATATATTGGGATCACTGAAGATACTGATATGTTGGCCATTTGGAAGGGCCATACAGGGCATGTAATTGGTCCAACATATTAATTTCCCCTTTTATAAGTCCTGTAACTGGTAGAAACTTTTGCTTTTATTGATCGTCAAAATTGCTTTCAGATAGAAAGACTTGTAGAGGGCGGCCCTGGAGACAGACGGTGTTACTGATTAAGGCCGTATAAAATCTATCCATTTCATAAAACAGGTGATGTTCAATTTCCATGGAGGAAAAGTTCAGAGAGAAATACAATAAAAAAATTTTACTGAGTCATGTAATCTTTAAAATGCTTTAGAAAACAAAGTAATGTATTTGTACCTCATCATTTAATCCTGAAAGCTTCTTATGTCTTTTTTAATATACTGGCTTGGACAGAAATATGGAATTTTTCTCAAATTACGCTATGGAAATTGCTGATTTACTGAGGAGCCAACAGTTATACTGAAGTTTTTTATCTTAAATGTCTCAGTATACAATAAGATACTAATGTCAGAGTATAAACAACTTATTTTTATGATGTTTTTTAAACATTTGTCCATGGTGGTCAGGACTACTGTTCATCAACATTTCTTGTTTGTGGAAGTGCTGTTGAGCCAATATCTGAGTTTTGGGTTAATTTGGTTTATTAATATGGACCATCAGGCTTTTTAAGCATGAGAATAAATGGTAACAGAATGAGCAAGGTTAGACACATCAATCAATATAGCAGACCCTCTGGCTAAAGTCATGGGTGTCCTGTGGTACTTCAGAGGAGGTGTTTACCCAAGGAGGACAGGGGAGCTGTAAGGCAGCTGTATTTGCAGCAGCCATAGAGCTCTGCAGGGTTCAAAGCTGCAGCCCTAGCCCAGCCTGCTCTTTGCTGCCTGGAGCGCACCCATGGCTGCAATGAATTCACTGAAGGAGGGGTGGCAGGAAAGGGGAGGGAATGCCTTTTTCTCACTTCACAGATGCTAGATCCCTCTCATTTCCTTAGCTCCTGCCAAATCTTTCCTGTCTACTGCCACTCTCAGCAGCTCACACATTTAGTGAGCTGGAGATTTTTCCTTGAAGAGCTGACAACACCAGCAAGACCTGTTGTACATTTCACTCAGAGGTATCTCAGCATGCATACTTTAAACAGAAGCTTTTTTAGTACCAGTTCTGCAGCTGGAGCAAATTTTAAATTTTTTTCTGTACCAACAGCTGTGTGGGGTGTGCTTGAAAGTAGTGTTGTCTGTACAAAAGGAGTGGATGGATATTAATTCTGCCACAGAAATCTGGCCAGAACTTACTGCTGGTAGCTGACATTCCCCTTTACTATATGCTTTAGAAAGGCTATGGAGTAAATTAGATGTAGATAATATAATTGCCTCATTAACAGATATGATATTTCCATCTGAAAGCCAAGTTGCCACAATGGTAAGCAAAATTGTTCATACTTTGGTGTTGGGGTTTTTTTCCTTAGCTGTTAAAATGAGGCCTTACATCTCTGGTGCTGTCAATTTGGTGCCTCCCAGATTTCATTTAGTCTCGTCAGCTGACTGTTATGGAGATACTAGTCACTAGAAATAAATGAGAAAAAGTCATTTGAGGGGAATTGCATGATTCTGCTTTCACTCTGCTTTGAAACACGTGGCAGTATGTGAAGGCACAGACTTGGCACAGTTGCAAAGGCACTCTTATTAATCAACAGATGTGGTGCTACGATTTTAATTACCCTTCTGTTGGAATTTAGTATCCATAGTTACTTTACAAGAATAACTTAAGATCCTTAGAATTGATAGCAGTTGGAAAGAGGCAGGACGTAGTATATTTATGTGCTCTAGGACCACATAAATCAATGGAAACAGCTGCAGTGATTCCTGGGGGCTTTGGATCACCTCCTTCACACTTCTGTTCATAGCTGCTTTCCTCTAGATTGTGCATAAATTGTTCCTGCTGCTGCTTGTGCATATTATTTACAGGACAAAAAGGGAGGGAGAATTATAAAGTGATTGTAAAGTTACATAAATGAACCTGAAAGCAAAAGTAATGCCTGAGTAACTTGCATTTTACTCCATGTTTCTACTAAATGACTTGATTGCAAGCTGACAACTCCCTTTCAATCTCCTGTCAAGCCTTCCTCCCTGCTCCATTGCTCCTGACGTAACATGAGAGCTTTGTGTGTCCAAAACACCTGTTGGAAAGCTCTAGTTCCCTTACAACTTGTCTCTGTGATGTAAAAAGTTCACTATAGGATTTTGTTCTAACCTGAAAAAGGATTAATGAAGATAGATAGGTTCTTGGCTTGAGTCCAAGCCTGCTTATATTCTAGCTGCATGACTTCCTTCTAGGCATCCTGAAAGCAAAAGAATAAAGGTCGCTAATCACAGAGGAATCCAATATCACATTTTATGGGTCTGAATGCTTTTCTAAAATGTGCCTTATTGATAAACACTGAGGTTGAAATCTTGGCTCAGTTAAGTCTGTGATAGTTCTACCACTGGAATGGGGTGAGGGGAGATACAGTTCGCTGTTAAGGTAGGTGATAATGAAGGGCTAGTATACATGCTAGCATAAAACCAAGAAGCTGGAATTATATTATTATTATTATTATTATTATTATTATTATTATTATAATGGTACAGCATATATGAGGGTAGGAGAGATGGATTTTTCTGTTAGGGGCTTGGGGGTTTTTTATGTCTGTGCTTTTTAGGTTAGTTGTGGAGAAAATTTTCTGTGGGAGAACCATAAAAGACACATAATATTTTTTTCTATTCTTATGAACGATCTGAAAAATTGGATGGTAATAAGATACCAAAGTTAACAAAAATGCAAAAGTTATCAAAGGTGGAAAATTTCAAAGAGGTATTCACAGAGGAGAGTGTTAACACATGAAATTTAGGTATAAGTAATGCACAGTGATGCACCCCAGAAAGAAAATCCCTGGACTCGTTCATGAACATTACTGACTTTTGAGTAAAGTACCAGCATGCAGTTAAGAGAACTGCCATCACTGTGCAGAGCTATATGAAATTTCTGTTCTCTATATAGTGACAGAGGAGAAACAAAAGAGCTTGTTCCTCGTATTTGGTGCAACTTGATGAGAGAGAGTGGCAAAGGTATCTCTAAACATCTTCATCTCCTGAGGGTGACGATGATCAAGGCTAACTCAATTATGAGTTGGAATAAATGTGAAACTGCTATGAATACGGCACCTAGGAAGGTCTCCAAAGACCTTGTTACTGCCATAGTTTGTTTCTATAGCACTCAGCCTAGTGGTATCTGAGCAAAGACTTATAGAAAAATATGCTAACTACAGGGCCAAAAGAAATTAAATATTAACTTGATCGTGATGCAAATTACAGTAGTACAGCTTGTGGAATAACAGCTGTGAAGCAAAAGGCTTCACAGATAGCAGAAGATCAAGGCTGTTTGTCCATATTTAAGCTGATATGTATTAAAGTAATGTCAACATCCAGCACTTATTTTTAAAACCACGCTCACAAATGGCCTCAGATGCTGTTTGTTTTCATTGCAGAAATTTGAGTTGTTCCCTGTAATGACCATTCTTCTTTTTGCACACAATTAACCTTGCTTGGGTCTTCATTTAGGATGAAGCTCTTTGCTTGATCTCAAGATCAAAAAAGGAGTACTATGATTTGCATTGTTAGATGGAAAGGCTCAACAAGATAGGAGATGCGGTTTGCCATGAATATCGGCTCATGGGTTGGAATGAGGAAGCATTCATCATTGAATGTAGGGAATGAAATAAAAAAATAAATCTTGATGAATGTTAGGCTTGCTTCACTACTTTGAACTTTGTACATGGAGAAAAATAGGTCCATAAATATTCAGTGGAAGTAAGCTCAGAATGTGAGCTTTCTTTTCCAGTGGAGCAGGCACAGCTCGACATCCTAGGTGACAGGTAAATAATTAGGCCAAAGGGTTCACTAACATTATTAAGTCAGGGCTCAAAAAGAAGTTTCCAGTGTTTCTTTTTACAACTAGGCCTGCTGCCCTTGTCAGAACTGAGCATGTTATTGTTAGCTTTCCACCCCTTTAGCCTGTAAGCTAAATGAATATGTAGCAAACAGGAGCTTCCTGGACACTTTGCTGTTAGTTTTTAAGCAATATAGCTAACAAATCAGGATCAATTCAGACTTCTTTCCTCAAGTTAGTGCAAGATGATACATAAAGATACTTGTTGGACCTCACTTGCACTTTAATTTCCACCTGTGGTAGAATCATGAAATTAGTTTTCCAGGAACTGAGCTAAGAAAAGAAATAATCAAATGAAAATAAACTGGATTGGAGAATAAGCTCCAGTTAACTTCCTAGAAATAATTTGGGGCCAAATAATTTTTGCTGTTACACCAGTTTTAGGGATGAAACTGACTTCAATACAATTATTTGAGAAGTACAGTTACACTGCCAAAAGGCAAAGAAAGCCATCAGTTTCCCAAACACAAAGAACTAGATTTTTAAAATGAACTCAGTGTTTCCTTTCTGAGTTCTCCACTCATCTCACTGTAAGCTGTGGTTAGTGAGTTTTTAAATTAATTTTTAAGTTCATTCATGTGGCAGATCCCTTAGTGTATCAATTTAGAAACCTAGTTGCAGGCTTTTTCTTCAGGAAATTCTGACTTTGCTCTCTAATCTACTCTTCAGATATAATAGCAATATTTATTTTCTATTAACAAGCAAGATTATACAGATTTATTCTAATTAGCAAGTAACTTCACTGTGTTGTGTTTTAAAACAGACGGTACTTTGGTGAGAAAATTGGGCTGTACTTTGCCTGGTTAGGCTGGTACACAGGGATGCTCTTCCCAGCTGCCTTCATTGGATTGTTTGTCTTTTTGTATGGAGTCACCACTTTGAACCACTGCCAAGTCAGGTAACGTGGGCACTTTTATAAGGGAAATTACAGCTGTGAGTTCTTATGAATAATTTAAGAGATCTTCATATGAATTGTTAATTATTTCATTTTGAACTGTTGAATGAATACTCAGGAAGACCGCACTTGATTCTCATAAGGTACTCAGTATTGAGCTTCCCTTGTTTTGTGTTCCTGAGTTGGGATGGGAGGCAACGCTCGTTGCCCAGCTCCAGTTGCCGATGGTGCTGGCAATGCAGCATGAAGTAAGAAAAAATTAGGGCTCCTTCATTACTGTTGTAACTGGCCAGCAGACGAGTGGGGAGTTTTCACCCTCTTCAAGGCCTTTGCCAAAGATCCACCACAGGCAGGCATTCTTCAGATGAAGAACCCCTTGGACCTTCTGCTGAGGGCTGCATCTCTACATTCTTGCACACTTAAGTCATAAGAATAAGTCAAACAATGTTATTTGCAGTCATCCTCACCCTCCTCCTACCAAAGCTCATTTCTGACTCAAAGAGAAACTGGAAATGTTAAGGAGCTGGCCCTGAAAAGCTGTCTTCTGCAGTTATGACTGTAAACTCTGAAGTCTTAAACAGTCAACAAATATTAATCTTATACATGCAGTTATCATACAATCATAGAATGGTTTGGGTTGGAAGGAACCTTAAAGATCATTGAGTTCCAACCATGGGCAGGGACACATCCCACTAGATCAGGTTGCTCAAAGCCCCATCCAACCTGGCCTTGGACACTTCCAGAGATGGGGCATCCACAACTTCTCTGGGCAACCTGTTCCAGTGCCTCACCATCCTCACAGTAAAGAATTTCTTCATAATGAACATGTAGGCTTCAGTTACAGAACCAATATTGTTCAGTAGGTAACTGAATATTAGTGAAACTTATCAATCAATTTTAAGACTGATTGTTGTGTATCAAACTATTAGTTTCTATCTTTTCTGTTTTTCCAGTAAAGAAGTCTGCCAAGCTACAGACATCATTATGTGTCCTATATGTGATAAATATTGTCCCTTCATGAGGTTGTCAGACAGCTGTGTTTATGCCAAGGTACGTTTTAAACTATGCAAATAGAAATGTGTTATGGTTTGAGAAATCCACAATATTTTATTGTCATTTAGACAATTATTCTATCACCTGATGACCCCTCCCCACTGGGGAGGGGAATCAGGAAAAAAATTAAAGAAAACGAAGCACTAAAATATAAACAGATTTAATAGAATAAGACTAGATAATTAACATTAATAATACTAAGGAACCAATATCGATCCCGATACCAATGTAAAATACACAAGGATTATACTCAGCCCATTCTATCAGCAGGAAGCTGTGCACTCCCAGCAGTGGACAGCAGGAGTTGGACACTGCGAGCACTATGGCTTCAGGAGGAAAGGAAGGGCTCAGGGGTCCGGCACCACGGCAAGAAGTTCTCTGGATCGCCACTATCAAGGAAGAGAGAACTTCACAGAAAACTTTCTAGTTTTTGTTGAATGTGATGTTCATTATATGAAATAATCTTACTGGCCAGCTTGGTTCAAGTGCCCAGGTCTCACTCCTCCTCATCACCACAGCTGGCAAGGCTCGAAAAGACTGAAACCTTGAAATCCACATAGCCTAGCTGCCTATAAAGTAAATATTTTCACAAATTCAGACACTAGAGTCTTCTAAAAGTGCAGTTTTCCCAAGCATTATAAGAGAAATTAGTCCTGTGTCGTTTAAACCAGGACAAAATGCATTCCTGTTAAAAGCATTAATTTTGCCTTTTGAATTTGTCTTTAGTAAGCTTGGGTAGATAAAATCTTCAAAAGGCAGATCAAGTTCAGCCAATATTAACATTCATTGTCTTTTACCAGGACTTAGTTTGGGTTATAAAGCACTCAAACGTAATTTGCACTTCGAGATTCAGCAGCCCAAGAGGTCGTGTCCTAGATCACAGAATAGAATAGAAACATAGAATAGTTTGGGTTGGAAGGGACATTTAAAGGTCATCTAGTCCAACCTCCCCTTCAATGAGCAGGGACATCTTCAACTAGATCGGATTTCTCAGAGCCCCATCCAACCTGACCTTGATGGTTTCCAAGGATGGGGCATCTACCACCTCTCTGGGCCACCTGTGCCAGTGTTTCACCACCCTCACTGCAAAAATTTCTTCCTTATATCTAGTCTAAATTTACTCTCTTTTAGTTTAAAACCAGTACCCCTTTTCCTATTGCAACACGCCCTGCTAAAAAGTTTGTCCCCATCCTTCTTATAAGCTCCCTTTACGTACTGAAATGCTGCAATAAGGTCTCCCCAGGCTGAATAAACCCAACTCTCAGCCTTTCCTCATAGGAGAAGTGTCCCATCCTTCTGGTCACTTTTCTGTCCCTCCTCTGGGCCTGCTCCAACAGGTCCGTGTTGGATGCATGTGTTACGGTGCTCTTGGCATGTACCTTTACCTTACGATCCATCCTTTGTACGTGGTTCCATAAAATCAGTGCTTTGGGTCTGAAGTAATGGTCACACATGGTGTTGGCAGGGCCCAGTCCCAGGCCAGGCTGGCAAATAGTCCTGTCAATTGACAGGTACATTTCACACACCAAGGGAAGGATCCTGCTGCACTCATGATCACATTAATTATATTAGGTGAAAATTGAAAATAAAGCCTTATTATCATAAATTAATCACACTATTGATATATCCCTCAGGTAACCCACCTTTTTGACAATGGAGCTACTGTCTTTTTTGCTGTTTTCATGGCGGTGTGGGGTAAGTTTTTGTTTTGATATTAAACAATTGCACAATCTTCTTCTTAAAGCTTGTAATGCAACATAGGCCTTTGTAATTTCCAGCACATTTTTTTCAGATGCTGAGAAAAACAATATTGGCTTGATTCTTTTCTGTTTCTGCAAAAGGAAGATGGAAGTGGTTGAAATCAGTTTTTTATGTGATAATAATTTAATTAAAATAAAAACATAAATTCAGTATGTAATGTCTATGTAGATAGTTAGATTCTAGGGGGGTTTGTAGTTGTTTTTCAATCTGTTGGTACTGAGGCTTTTTCTCTTTTACTGTTCAGGGATTCTCTTAGCTTAGAGCAGCTCAGTTTATTAATTTTAAAGTGAATTAATGTATTGTTTTTCCCACCTTGCAGAAAGGCAGTAAAGCTTAAATACTTGTAAGCTGGTTGCAATTAAAGGAAAACTCTGATGAAATAAATGGCAGATTTAGTTGAATCACAAATTGATCTGAGAGTGGTCTAGCTGTTGCCATGGAGGCTGAATTTTGCCTATAGGACTGTTGTATTTCCGGCTCAACTATTTTTCCTACTGTGGTCTTGTAGACAGAATTGAAGGCAAAAGAAAGCAATAATTTCTGGCAACACAAAAAGTCTTCCAAACATGCTCTGAGCATGCCCAGGCTCTTAGCTACTACCATTCTGACAGAAGGATAACACCTTTAGAAAATGGCTGAATGAGATGCCTCAAAAATGGCACCCGTCTCACAGTTCCAGGTGCTTGAGCTATCCTGATTTAGCCATTGGTCTCCTGTTCTTGCTCACACATCTCCAACTGCTTTGGAAAGGTTTCCAAGTAATTCTTATAGTCTCAATTTTAAACTGCACACCTCTTTACTGAGCCACAAGAGATATCCAGGAGCCAACATCAGAGCCATCAGGACAACATCGATTAGCCCACCAGTCTGTCTCAGTTCCTTCCTCCAAAACTATGTTTTTGTCTTAGTTAACTAATTAAATTAGGTCATATACCAGTCAAACCTATAAATGCCATTACATGTAATATTGACAGTATTAAAATATCACAAATTACATTAGGGAAAAAATCCAGATTGTACAGATTTTCTGTTTCTCCTTGGTATTTCAGCTTTGGTTTAGAGCTATACCAATGCTGAGACTCACCAAAAATTTCTAAGGCTTAAAGATTTTTTTAGATATTTACTCAGCTTTTCCAACCTCCTTCTGTATGTGCTCACTGAAGTTGAGAATTTCCAAGACAGTTTAGAGGCGCAGACTTCCATCTCAGCTAGGAAAGTTGATGGGTTAATGTTGTTGAACATGTATGTCACTGTTCCTAACTGCTGGTGAGCATGTCTTTGGAGTGCAGCTTTTTGCACCAGTGCTTTTGTTGCTCCTTAGCAGTAACACTGCTTTCAGGAAACAGCTACGCTCCAGCATTGGACTTTTGTTTTAGCACTGCTCAGAACCAGGGCTGTAGAAAGCAGCTTTAATTAAGGTAAACTCCAGTAGCCATGCCTGGTCCTGTCTTTTGGTTGCTATCTGGGAGAAGGCAGCAAGCTGAGCGTGCCTGCCTGCAAAATCTTGTAGGTCCTCTCTCTTTCTGTCCCTAGATGACAGGCGCTGCACCTCACTTTGGTTAGCCTCTCCTTCCTCCCACTCCTTCACCATCACTGTCAGACTCTGAGACCAAATTGCCTTTGCGGATATCTCTCCACCAGCCTGCTAGGACTGAGAAATGCAGTGCCCGTCCTTGCATCTCCAGCACCTAAGCCCACAGAGGGATAAGAAAAAATATAATAAATGCTGCCCTCTGGATGATTTGGCTAGTGGAAAAGAAACTATAGGACAGCAGCTTTCCCCACCACTTTTGTTGGCTTACGCTGAGCTTGTGGTCTTGCTGCCAAAAGGGATGTAGAGGCAGCAACAGGAAGGAGGTTGTGAGTGTAGGGTAAGGGTTTGGGGAATGGGGTGATCCTATGGCTCCACCCAAACTGTAATTTCTTAAATAAGACTTTGCTGAGACAACAGTGACATTTTGGAGGTACTTTCCATACAGTTAGGGCTAAAGCAGCATTAGAACAAGGAAAGCCACACTTTCCAAGGATTTTCTGGTACTGTGTTTATGAGCTGGCTTGCCGCCTGTCTTAAATGGATTTTCAGTCAGCAGTAGGCCTATTGGCAGCTGCAGGCATTACCATCATCTCAGTAAATCGTAGGGGAAGAGAAGAAACAATGATAGCAGTTTGATTTTAGAAATGCTTTTTCTGTCAGCATGAAATAACTGGCAAGTGCATGACAAATTGGCTGTGAAAAGTTCAGCCTGCTAGATGATCCAGTTTGGCAGCCAGTAGCATATTAAATAATGATGGCAGTGCTTTTAAAAAAAAAAAAGAGAATGAAAGCAAAAAAAGGCAGCTAGAATTGTGCTACATCTTTAGCTTGAGCTTAGCCACTGTCTTATTATCTAAAGTACCTTCTTCACTATCTTTAGATCCATCAGTGAAGTCCCATCTTGAGGGAGAAGCCTCAGCCATTTGCTTGGGGTTTTCAAAACCAGGTGTGGTCAGGTTGGGCTTTCCATGAAGAGGTGGTCTGTATAATGATTTCCTCCTTCTACTCTAAAGAAATCTTTAATTGATGGACAAAGTGGGTTGCGCACTTTTTAAACAGAAATAAAATGCCTCTCCAGATGATGAGCAAACTGCTGTGGCCAGGCTTGGGAGAGAAATTACTGTGAAAAGTATCAGTATGAGCTGCTTGATTTGTGAGCAGCAATGAGCCTGGCTGTAGGACTCTGAAGCACAGGAACCATCTTTTATAATGCTTCATTGTGGGATAAGTAGGTCCTATCAAAATAAGGATGGAAATGTCAAGTGTGCCAGGAGATAGTGGAACAGAAAACACATTTTCTTCAAAAAATATATTGACCCATTTATCATTGTATTTCTCACTTATTGTATTTCTGCCCGTTTTAGCAAAGTTCTATGTAAGAAGTAAAAATAATTGATATAATAAGAGAAAAACCTGATACTTACTAAGGTATACCCAAAAGACATAAGACTTAAAACAACTTTCATTTTAAACTGATGTAGTGAAGTACAAAAGATGTGCACTGAAGGTATTCACTGGTAGTTAGTATAAGCTTTTCTGTACTGGAGCTTCTGTTGAAAGGAAAAACCTTCTCAAAAGGACCAAAGCTATAAATTTCTGTGGTTTATAGGAAACAGTAAGTCCCCATAAACACTAATACATTTTTTTATTGATGAACAGATTGTCGCTGATGCTCACTGAGACATCATCATCATCATCTCAGAAGCTGGAAAATATTTTTTCCTTTTGAGAATCTCCAGTCTTGATGATATTTTCCAGATGTTCAAAGCTTTCAAAAAGGGGAGAGCAATAGCATTTTTTGTATTTCTGTGCTAGAGGGAAACACCTATACTTTGCCCTTCATGTATGCCTTAAGATTCATGTCGAGTTTGATGAAAAAGTAGATCCCATTTCTAGAAAAAACTCCTCTCTTTTTATTGTCTGAACTGGATCCTTACCAAAGAAAATGAGAAAAAGATGTTCATTCTAAATAAATGTTGGCATTTAAAGTGCAGAAAAAAGTCATTTTCAGAAAAAAAATGTAGGTAAATTTGATAATCACTTGACTCCCATCATGTTGCTGGAAAGCCAGATGGAACTGTAGCTTTTGCTTTTGCTTTTCCAGTTGAAGTACTGGGGAAAGCTGGTGCAAAGATGTCACTGTCCAGATGTTTCCTGAAACTCAGTAGCAAAATTCTGTAACTGTCCAACAGGAGAGTCCAGCTACTTACCATTTCTGATGCTTTGCTAGAAACAGGGTGGGCTGATGGCAGTTTCTCCATCTCTCCATATCTTTGGGGGACTAAAGGACTCAAGAAAAGTCCTTTTTGAAATTTCTTCTTGTCTACCTAGAAGCATGTTTCCTTTGATAAAGGAAGTAGCTTTAGAACACTTGCTGAAAGGCAAAGTTGGGAGGGGAAAAAATGGCCCAGCATGGAGATTTAACACTTTTTTTCAGTCAATAAGAAATGCCAACATGAAGCAATTTTTCAAAATGTATCAGTTAGTCTAATCAAAGATATTACTTTCCTGGAAACCTTGCCTCTAGCATAAAATATTCACATTGATCTGCTCTCTGAGGAGACAGAATTTAAGGACATTTTGCAGCAATATTCTTGGAATATAGAATATATTCCAGAAGTCAGGATGGATATTTGCAGTGGTATTCTGAAATACAACAGTGACAGGATTTCTGAGAGAAGGTCAGGATTAAGCTATTTGCTGCAAGAGGCCATTTGCATCACTAGATAGCATCACAACTTGTTTCAAAAACACCTGAGGAAATGATGTTAAGACAGCTGTTTGTACAAGTGGATGTTAAGGGCTGACCTGCAAGGTTGAGCTCTGAAGTGGGGCAAGCATAGTATAGAAAAAGCTAGCAAAATACCTGGGAGTTAAGGTCAATGAGAAATTCCAAATTCCAAGCCGGGTTTTTGGAGAATTCTCAGCATCTGGTTTAAACATACCAACTAGAAAACAGGAAAACGATAAGTACAACTGTGTCCTGTTGAGCTGCCAAAGTAAGAAAAGAATGCTGAAGTGTGAAGTACTAGTGATTACTTGACTAGAAAAGCAGCAGAGAAATTTCAAAATGCAGTACTGTTTAGAAGATCTCAGTAGTACAGTGAATCAATCAAAGATGGTTATTTATAGCACATTTTAAAATACCTAGCAAGGGAAAAGTGCCTACTGACCTGGATAGAGGGAGAAAAGTGTAGCACAGTAAAAGTTAAAAGGCACTGTGCAGATCATCCTATTTGCAACTTAATGATTTGAAAATAGCTTTCTAAAGAAGGTTCAGGAACTGCACATGCTTACTCTGACAGGTGCTAAATATGCTAAATATAATATGTATAGATTCCTCACTCCAGGTGTGTGAAAAACAAGAAAGAAAAGAAGTACAGCTCAGCACCAACATATCTGAGAGGCTCATGCCTGTGGACTCCTACGCCCACTCGAGTCCTGCTTCCAGCTGCTTTTTGGAATGGAAACAGAGTGCTAGTAGTCAATCAGGCTTGTTTCTCCCAGGTTTCCAAAAAGTGCAGGGCTACTTGTTTCTCCTGTACAAATTAATTCACTATGAGCTGATAGGAGAGAAGCAGCTCCACCAGAAGACAGGTCAAGGAATGAACAATGTGGTGGTTCAGCAGCAGCGGAGCCTCATTAGCACTTACTAGTTTTGCTGATCCCAACCAATCATACTGCAACTATTACAAAAAGTCATAGGCACATTAGGCTCAGGAGACTGAATTGACTTTCTTTATTAGATTTAATCAAAGCAGCTGATTACCTGGTGTAAGGTAATCAGCTTTCAGAAAAAGGATGATGTGATATGTGAAAATGTCTTCAAACGAAATAGCTGCCACCTTAAACATCCTTTTGATGTCTTACCTTATCTGCTCACAGTGTTAATTTTCTAAGCATATCTTAGCTGCCTTGGCTAATACATTAAAATATAATAACTCTTACTGGCTAAAAATTCACTTTCACTAAACTTACACCAGTGCTTAGTACCATGCCATGTCATTATCAATCTACTGCAGTAGGGCAGATAGTCCATTAAGGAGGTCCTTTTAGGACTTGATGTGGAACATGTTGCCAGGCTATTGTGACATTGTTACAGCTGATACTGTGCAAGCTCATGAACAAAGAGGTTTATGTTCTCTGTGGTTATCAGCCTGGTGCTTTTCAGTGAGCAGTAAACGGAAGAGCCAAACCTCAGAGTGGAAGAGGAAGCCTTTCCATTGATTTGTGTTTGGTCTTTTGACCAAAAAAAAGTAAAAAGCCTGTAACCATAAACAGGCTCAGCATTAATCTCCAGTACATGAACATATGATTTTATGACTGAGCGCTTCCTTGATTGTTCTTTCCATTCACAGAGTCATATATAGCATAGTTGTGTTTCGCATATTATACTGTCTTGAACTCTGTCAGTAAGGGCTGTACAGCACAGAATGTTTAATTGTCAGCTGTTAATGCCACACCACGTGCACACTCATGCAGTGTAAAAGAAATTCTCTGGATTAGGATGGTGTAAGACAAAAGTTCCCATTTCCTCAGTAGTACTCTACAGATTTGTTGATGCACTGTAATGTACTTCCTTTGGGTTCTGGTTTCTGTGTGTTGTAAATGGTCTTCAAAGAAGGAAAGTTACTGTTTTATCTACAATGGCCCCAAGAAACCTTTAGCTTCATCAGAAATCTACTATATCTAGTAATGATGACTCACGGGAAGAATTTTATTCTTTGAGAGTCCTCCCTTGGTTGGTTAGAAATTAAACATTCTCATTTAGCACTAAATGAAATCTCTATAGCCTCAATCATACTTGAAATAAGCAAAGTAATCCTTAGAAAGCAATGCATTTTGAAAGCAGTTTTGATCATCAGCATGATTTGCTGTTCAAAGGAACCCATTTATGCAAAGAAATGAAAATAATGTAACAGCTTCATTCAACATTTCTGTGATAGTAGTTAACACTTTCTTGACTTAAAAATATTTTTATTTTTTTTTCTATTTGCTATAGCAACTGTTTTTCTGGAGTTTTGGAAAAGAAGGCGAGCAGTAATCGCTTATGACTGGGACTTGATAGACTGGGAAGAAGAGGAGGTTTGTATAAAAAAATGTACTCCTTAATCTTTAATACACAAAGATTTGTTTAAAATGTAAGCATGTTTTTCTCTTGGATTTATTTTCAATTCATTCTTCAAATCTTCATAAACTAGGAAATTAGCATTTTTCTCCTCAGAAGTTTCCTCTGGAATATGAAGAAACTTGCCCCAAGCCAGACTGTCCTCTCTTTTTACACCTTTGTAAATCCAAATTAATTTCAACATATCAGTGGCTGTCATGGGAGATTTCAGGGAAAAGATGTACTTTGGGGGAAGCTAGCAAATTTTGCTTTGGCATCCAAGGAAATTCTTGGCAGCCCAGAGTACCATGAATTTTTGCAAATGGGCTTTAATCTATTCTTTTAGATAGCCACTAAGAATATTGATGGAGAGAAAGCCTTGTGAGGCTTATACCAGCTTCTGAATATTCAGGTGCTGGTTACCTAAGCATACAGTGCTGCAGAAAGACTGGGGGAGATGAATCAACTCAAAGGACTTAATTCATCCTCTGTTTTAGAGGAAATCGCCTTAGAGAGGAAACTAAGTGGTGAAAAATAGCCTTAACCCTTTCTGTTGTGGTTACCAAAAAGAAGCAGCATGCTCTTGGGACTGAGAGCTGAGGTCTAAGTGGAACTAGAAGGTTTTATTATGCAGGAGAAAAGCAAGATTCAGTGGGTATGGCAGAAAAAGTGCTGTTCAAGTGGGATTTGGATGTACAGGTGTCCACAGAGTCTGTTGTCCTTCCCCTCCAGAGACTGTCCTGAAGCTGTTGGAGGGACTGTAAGAGCCTGCTGTAGTGGTCTCAAAGCAGTTGAACTTCTATATTGCTGCCTGTGTGGAAGAATTTCTTTTTCATTAATCTTGCCAGCAAAGAAACAGACTTCTGAGTTACAGTAGTTTTGTCTCTATGAGACAATGTAGTTCAATGAGGCCATGAAATAGTACAATTGCTCATTTGCTGGTAGGATTATTTTTTTTAATGCTTAATGACTAAGAAAATAATCCAATAACATAAGATGAAATAACTTACACAACTGGAAATTGGTTTCTTTATGGCAACAGGAACATCATTATTTGTGCACATATGCTGTCAAGCCTTGGTGATACTTCAGGACTTTTTTCATCTATTTAGAAAACACTCTAGTACTGATTTAACTCTCCTGAGATTAGCAGCCTGCTCTTGCCAATGCTGACGTGTCACAGAGAGACCACACTGAGATAGTCCCGCCTGAGGTTCAGATATTGATCAGGATTGAACTGCAGTGATCTTGTCACCTCATGGCTAGTTGCAAAAAAGCCACTGCTGCTGACACCTAGGTTAGAAGACAGATGTACCAAAATGCAATTTCCAAGTCAGGATTACAGCTCATCTAACAAAATACACAAGCAAATACAGTATGAGGCTCTTTTTATATTTTTCCCAGGAATCCTGGTCTTGCAGATGCTTATAATTTGGGATGTTATGTATCTGCACCTTTTACCATTTAACCTTCCTGGATCTGGGATTTATGCTGATTTATAAACCCATCCACCTGAATTTTTTAATTTTTATGATCAGTTAATTTACCAATATTGAATATCCTGTTAAAGAAGTTGTCCTTAACTGATGCTTTGCTTTTTGCTTTCTTTTTTTTCGCCCCCTCTCCCCCCTGCCATGTAATAATACTAAGTAATTTCTGGCTGTTGTGGTAATGCTTGAAAGAGTCTTTTGCTCAGGTGTGAGCACAAAAGCTCCAAGCCATTCAGGATCGATCCCCATTCTGTTTCTTTCTCTTCTTCATGCACATGCCCACAACTCTGCTTGCAATGTTGCTGCTACTACTGAAAGTACATATCCTCCTGCAGAGCCTGGAGGAAAGCTTTCCCATGTAAGATTTGCTCTCTTTCTAAGCTCTTCTGGAAGGGCGTTAGCAGGTCTATCCAACTAAGCCTTTAGCTGGAATAAACACTGAAAAGACAGAAGAGAGAAGAGTTGCTAGATTTTTCCTCTTCCAGCCAGAAAGCCTGTAAGAGCTTCTGGTAGTTGAAACCATCCTCATAGAAATGTGTTGTGTTTATTTTATGATGTCTATCAAATAACATTCTTTTTTCATAAGAGATGATCATGTCCCACTGGCAGATTATTTCAGTTTGGCCTGCAGGATGACATATGCATGACTGTAATTTTCAGAGGATACCTGCTTCCTGCTGATGGTCAGCTGGTCTTTTATTCTCACACCAGGCTTTTTCCAGTGAGCTCTGTCAACAAGACCTTAGTCAGGTTCCCTGGGGCAGTTGTGAGTACACCTGCTCCAGAGCATCTTCTCCCAGTTCTAGAGGGAGTGTTATAAGTCTCTACAGCAGGAGGTAGCAGCCTTTTCAGAAACGGTGCCGGATGGTACCTTTCTCTTTCAAATTAGAGGTTAAAGATGCCAATTGGAATTCAACTGGCTGCTTCTGAAAGATTTATGTGACCAGTCACCAGAACATCAGTATCTCATCGGTATTTGAGGCATCAATTCCTCCTTTGTTCAGCATTCAGTGGGATCCCAAGGGTGGGAGCTGATTGTCTCCCAGAGGTGTCTTCTCTGAAGATGCTACAGCTGCCAGTGCTCATACCTACTGCACAACTCCAACATGTCTTTGCTTTGAGGTCAGCTCTATGGATCACTGCTTCCTCACCTTGAGTATTGAATGCTTCACTTTTTCATTGGCACTGGGGTCTTTGCAGGACTTTGCCCCTGAGACAGTCACAGCTATGGAAGCGGGTGTCCCAGGGGAAAAAATGTTGAGATCATTTTCCTGTTCTGTGGTTTGCAGTCCACGCCCTCCCTTTACTATTGCCTTCAGCTGCAAGCAGGATTACCTGCAAACCACATGCTTTGTGAGGAGACGTAATTCTGGGAGTGCTATCATTGTCCCAGTGATCAAGATTCAGATTTTTAATCTTTTACAAATCCCTTTTCTACATCTGGGATATAGGGGAACAGGAAGGATAGAGTCCTGCAAGAATTCACCTGTTGAAGGGCTCAGAAACCTCCTGAAAGAAAAAGATATATTTCACAAAGAAATTCAGAGTAGCTCTTCTAGTGCAGAAAGATCTGGCCTGAGGCGGTGCACATTAATCCACATTTGATACTCCAGAAATCAGTGTGGTTTCTCCTGTGAGTAAAGAATTGAAATGATCCATGTTTGAGAAGAGAGAAGGAAGAACAGTCTGATTTATGTAGATTGAAAAAAATCACATCCTGTGGAGTTTGATCATGAAGTTGTATATGTAAATGAGATGTCGGTGAGAATTTTGTCTCCATAAGGTGAAAATTTTACTCCTAAAAATGCTACTTTCTAATAAAATCACTGCTAATTAAATTTCCTCTTTCCATTCAGTTATCACTGGACAAAATCAGCCAACTTCCTTTGTTAGCTATTTCAAAGAAATCAATTAAAGAGTTCTAATTACCATTGTAAGTCACAAGCTTTTGTTAGTGAAGATTAGTATTTTTATTAACATTTTCTGCCATGTCTAGCTTTCATTTGCTTTAATTTTCATTGTCAAATTGAAAAATAAGATTTTGTTACAGAGGGCAATGTATTAATTCCTACCAAGAATAGATTGGAAAAAAAGAAACATTTATAAGGCTTCCTGTCACTTTGCTATCACTTTTCTGTTCTAAATGAAGAGATGAAGAAATGAAACAATGAAGACAATGGGAAGGAGAATTCAATTTGTTCAGATACGCAATTTTGTGAATTCCGCACCACTTTAGCTTTTCACCCAAGGAAGGCATGGCCCAGCCCCTGCAGTGTCTAGGTGCCCCAGGCTGGGGACATGGGCTGAATGTGATCTTGGTCTTTCCCTCCATATCTGGATTTCCTTTTCTTGTAAATGAGGTGCAAGATTGGACACATGGAGAGTACCTGGGTCTTGGCTGAGTGTGCAACAAGAAGCCAACTGCTCAGAGTTCCTGGCACTCCCAGATGAAATATGGCTTCTGTAGCTATTTAGAGCGTACTTTTTTTTTTGTCTTCAGTGTCACCTCCTTTATACCATTAACCTTAGGCAGATACAGCACAGTTCAATTCCTGCCCCAAGCTGTGCTCAGCATTGCTGAGTGTCATTAAACAGGTAGTGAAGGTTCATGCCATAGTTTCAATTTTGTGTGGAGATATGTATGTAAAAATAGCATTTGCATTGTCTGAATTGATAGGAGATTGTAGGAAACACCTAGATTCACTGATGGGTGAATATGATAAGGAATTCCCTATAGTGCGGATTGTAAAAGATAACCAAACCTTGGCTTAGAGAGAGCTGCAAAGAAAGGGTTTCTTGTATATGACTCAGCAAGTCAGCTGGCAGAGCCCTTCCACAATCTACAGGGTGTGATTCTCAAGTGCCCCGCTTCAATGCCGTCACACCGTCCTTTTGCATGTCCCTGGGCATGCAGGAATACTACTTGCGTTGTGTCTTTTGCTCAATTATGGTCTCCTCAGCAGCCTTCAGCCCTGATATGGCAGGAGCAGCTTGAGCAAGGTAGAATAAGAGCAAGGTGTTACCCTGCCTCCACAGAAACACGCTTAGCCTTTGCAGCTGAGCATACATGCCCCTTAACTTTTTTTAATACCATGTTGCCGGGTTGCTGTTTGAATTTGGAAATTAACTGTATTGAGAAAGTGTCTTCAAAATTTGAGAGAATGAGAATGAGACATTAGTTTATTTAATTTTGTTCCCCAGGGAAATTTTATAAAAAGGATGTATGATTTTAGAATATCTTATTTTTATTCATATTCTAAAGAATTGTATGAGCGATTAACATTCACCTATTTCAATGCAGTCATTTAAGGTCTGGTCATTTACAACTTTCAGTCAGTCAAAGTTCAATTAAATGCAATTGAAGGATTGGAAGTGACTGAAATTGGTAAACTGGGATCTTGGCTGTTACAAAGAAATGCACAACAGAGGCTTGGTTGGAAATCTGTAAAGACAGTCCATAGCTGCCTTTGTTCTCCCTTGTAGCCAGCTATACTGTGGGCCAGTTCTCCAGCATTCATCAGAGCACTGTAAAACTTCATCTAATGTTTATGGACTGCCAGAAGCTGTGAGAGTCCATCTTCGCAGCCTGGTGCTTTCTTTTTTGTCTAACAGCATCCCTGATATCAGACTTGAGTGAGGTGGCACAGGACACACGGCTGTTGGTGAACCTCCTAGATGGCAGGGCAGTGGGGTACCTCTACTGCAGCTGAAAACCATGACGTCTTACTTGAACTAAGAGTGAACCCTGTCTTCTGACAAGGCTGTAAACAGATGTCACCAAGCCTCATCCTAAGAAATCCCCAGGTTTCATTTCAGAACAGTTTTTACAACAAAGCAGGACTTGACATTTCTGCTGCTGAAAGCTGCTCCTGCCAATAATGTTGTGCAAGTTAGGAAGGAATTGAGCAATATTAGATGGCATGGGTCCTTCTTCAAATGGTGAGAAACTTTTGCTGATAATACGAAGGTAACCAATTACCTAGGAAACAGCAATTGGCTTTGGAAAAAAGGAGCCGTTGGGTTTTTTCCTTTTCCTTTTCTTGTAAAATTCCAGTATCAATAGGATAATACCAGGCTGGAAAACTCCATGGTATCAACCTTAAAATGATTTGGCTTACAGCCACATAGTTTGAAAGACTACTGTTTAGATGAGTAGCTAATTGGGGAGTTTACTAAATACTTCCAGTACGGTTTTATGGGTATGGTGATTTATTCTAGGTCTCATGAAGGAGACCTCATTTCCCAGCTCAGCTTTTATGGTAGCTATGCCAGCTGCTTAATTCAAAGATGTAATTCCCAGTAACAGTGATCTGATAAATGCTCTGAGATTTCCTACAGAATCTTTCCTACCTGTGCTGTACGTGAACATTTTCTGTCTGTTCTTTAGGAGGAAATACGTCCACAGTTTGAAGCCAAGTACTCCAAGAAAGAACGAATGAACCCCATATCCGGGAAGCCAGAGCCTTATCAAGCATTTGCAGACAAATGCAGCAGGCTCATTGTTTCTGCATCTGGAATATTTTTTATGGTTTGAGAACTTTTATTTATTTACCACTTGAAAAAGTACAAAATAACATTATCTCTGCTGAGAGACTGTGGGGATATTGGATATGATTGCTTGAAAGTGAAATAAGCTCTGGCATGTTTACTGCAGGCTGAAAATCGGTACACAGCAAATCGTTTGAGCTTCTGTAAACTCCTACACTAGTTCACTCTTCACTGAGTCTCACACTTGGTTAAGTCTTTCCTTTGATGTCCAGATTCAGGAGTACTATTAAAGCTATACGCAAAAGGCTATATGTAGGTATACACGTGCCAGAAAAGTGATGCTATCACATTTAGGAACCAACTTCAGCTGTCTGAATTAACTCCCTGATTTCTTTGCCCTCCCTGTGTAGACAGTGCAGAGTGATGGGGAGAGATGCCGTGAAAGAGGCAGTTGTTCTTTGTAGACTCTGCAGAGAACCTAAAGTGCCTAGAGTGCTTAATGATGTTAGTATCTCTAGTTTTTCAGTGTATTGCCAAGGTAGGGAAAGAGGCTTCATATTCCTAGTGCAATTGAAATGGAGAAACCAATGTTCCTTGTCCAAAATGAGGCATCTCTCCATCTTCTAAAGTGCAAAACTAAATGCAGCAGTGAAATCTCTCCTAACAGAGAGCTGCACACATTTCTGCTGAGATGCCTCCATCCTCTAACTTAACTGAATCTGCTGTTTGCTGTTATTCACATGACAACAGCAGTGGTAGGATTGGTCTTGAAAACACAGTTTGCATGAACTCAGACTCGCATGGAATTTACTAGGGCTTTTCCAGGAGGGTAGAAAGTGATACATGTGTATAACTTGGGGAGCTGTGGAGAGGCAGGCAGGTGAGCTAGCCCAGCGCCTTTGTGCTTGAATGAGATAGGAGGGAACAGGGAAGAGGCCTTATAAGAAGCTGATGGCTTCAAAATTGTTCGAGGCAGTCTTGGACAAGAAAGGCAAGAATATTGAGATTAACTGTGCTCTGGTATGTTAGATGGATGGACAAAGATGCATAGAGAAACACTGGACATAAGGAGCCAACGTGCTGTCTGGCTCAGCCCTTGAAGATACTTACATCTGCTCAGGACTGCAGTCACTTGTCAGAATTGATTCTACACCTGCAACATTTTGCATGTTTTCCCTACGTCTTTATCTTGAAGGGGGACAGCTGTCACTCCCTACCTCTTGCAAAGGCAGTCATTAATCTTCTTAGCCTAGTGATAGATCTTACTCAAAGTGCCAGAGAGAGTAGCCTTGCTGCTCTGAACTGTGTGCACCGCAACTTGTCGCCATAACAGTCCTTGAAACAGGATGAGGATTATTTTCACTGAAGATATTTTGTATCGCTGGTATAGCATAGGCTTCCAGGGAGTTAGAAAAAACGCTGAATTTTTTCCCATTTACGCAAAAATATTCCTTAAAAATTATAGCTTTAAGCACAAGAGATATATCCTTATCAAAACTTCAAGTTAGAGCAGTTTTCAAAATTTTACATCATTGACACTCACAGTGCAGTTACTAATACAGTTCAATCAGGTTAGTGATTCCCTGTTAAGAAAGGAAAGCTCAACATGTTCTTCCCCTCAACACTGTGCAGGGAATCCAGAGACAGTCCTTCACATTCACACACACTTTTCTTTTTCTTCTGCACTGGGATTATGTCAATCAATTTTGTAACTAATGAAATATGAAAACAGCTTGATTAGCAGTCAGTGTTTTAAAAATCATTTTTCCCATTCAATTAGCTCAGATACACTTCAATTTTTATAGGTTTACGTTGTCTATGCATAACTTTGGAATACACCTATCTTTTGCAAATAGTCATGTGTCTACTACTGAAGAAACTCTCTCTCCTTATCTAATAAGGTAGCTAATGGGTACTGTGTCAGAGTTTCTATAAGATGAGTCACCCATACTAATTCCCAACTGTTTGTCCTTTACGTGGCTTGCCAAACTGTGGCATAAATTGGTCACAGTGGAAAATAGTTGTCATTTAGTGCTCAACTGTTGTATATGGAACACAAGTCATTTAGCAGCCTGGCTCAGCTGTGTGACTTTCGCATTTTAACTGTCACATTTCCTGAAAGTCTCATCAGAGAAGAAATTACAAGGGCAATTGAATTTGTTACCTTCCCTAGATAGAATCGTTTACAGAACTGTAGAAACAGCTCGCTAGGGTAGCTTTCCAGGGCTGATGCTGAGGCAGTGCTTACAAATGGAGACATTTTTTCCTATAAATGTAAAGTCCATCAAAGCACAAAATGCCTCTCAAATATGACACTAGCAAGCTGGGACATCAGCTTGAGACTAGCCTTTGCACATTGCGGAACATACATGTAAGGAAATTTTCTAATTCTGAGAGCTGGCAGCACTGTTTCCTACATTAATGCTATTTTGAAGAAAATGTTTAAAACCAAAAATTATTTTTATATTATTTCAAAGATATTTTGCATTATGGAAAATGAAAAGGATTTCACAGTAAGAAGAATATTCATGTTGAAACCTTTATCTGGAATTAAAATGGATGTATTTTTCAAGTCTTTAATTGTTTTAGTTTTCAGAGTTTCAGGCAGAAGTTAAACTCCTGTTCTATTGAAAGTTTTCAGGTTCTTCTCTCTGATTTTTTCTTCCTTTAGATCTGTGTGGTGATTGCTGCTGTTTTTGGCATTGTTATTTACCGTGTTGTGACTGTCAGCACTTTTGCTGCCTTTAAGTGGGCTTTAATCAGGAATAACTCTCAGGTTGCAACTACAGGGACTGCAGTGTGCATCAACTTTTGCATCATCATGCTACTGAATGTGGTGAGTAAAACCAACATATCCAAAGTTATACCCGAGCCATCAGAACAGTAGATATCTTGGTCTGCAGACCGCTGAATGCTTTCGGTTCCTTGTTCAGCAGGAATGGAGCATCTTGTTAAGCCAGACGTGGCATTATTGTTCATGGACATCATTCGCTATTTATGTAAAGTACAATAGCAAACCCAAAACACTACATAAAACGTGTTTGAATGTTCTAAAAAACATTTTAAGGAGGCATGTCCATACTCCTGTTTTGTCCTCTGCCTCTTTTTTTTCCTTTCCTATATTCGCAGGTTTCGGTCCATTAATAGTCTTCTTTTTAATTAGTGTTTTAATGTTATTTTTTAAATACAGTGGCCAGTCTTAATTCTTATTTATACTAGTTAAAGTTATTCCAGCTTCAGTTTTCACAGTAGTTCACCAGTGAGGATATGCAAATACAGACACAATGTCTATATGCAGGAGAACTCCCTTGGGCTGAAAACTTCATGAGGCTTAAGCAGACATGGCTTGTTCCATGAGCTGCCGATGGCCTTTGCCAGGGTGTACAAGAGACATGGTCAGGGTGCATTGTAGAGGTCTGGCTGGCTGAGGTCAGGTTATTGTTGTGAATTGGTTTGGAACCAGACTTGGGACAAAGACAAAAATTGAATTTCTATGTGGTAACAACCCCAGTAAGACAGTGTAGCATAGATTACATGGGGAATTCCATTGCGATGCAGGTACTTCTGTATATTACTGTGATAGCAATGTACCTTCTATTAGTTGCTCTTGGCAAGAGGTGTATGGCCTTTTATTGTCAGGTTTTTGTCAACTGACATTATAAGAATGCATCTGTAGGATGAACCTACAAAACATCCAGGTTCTGGAGCCAGGGCGGAGTATCTCTGCCCACTCAGTAGCAAGTGTCTTCTGCAAAAAACATATCAGGCTTTGCTCCAGGAGATATGCTGACTGACCTCCTAGGGGAAGTATAAGATGGTATTTCAGGCCTGTACATTTCCAAGTGCTAGCTCAGAGACTACTTTCTTTGCTGTGCAATATCCAAGCATTTCCATCATCTAAAAATTAATTTTAACAGCCCCTCATTTATATAGCAGGAGATTTCAAGAGGCTTTGCTGCAGGACTTCACTTCTCCCTTTGGCACAGGCAAGACTGCATAGGTGACTAGGACAGTCTATTAAGAACTGTTGACTTTCCTATGTTTTTCCTAAGGTGGGACTATAGGCTCAGAAATGGCAGAAAGAAGATGTGGAAGCTGTTACTCTCTCTGAATTTGTACCAAGAGCTCTCTTCTTTTATGTTGTTGATTTATTGTTTGTTGTCTGCAGCTTTTGGAGGTTTTCTTTAATCCACCTAGAGCACACAATAAGCATAGAAGAAATAAAAAGAAAACTATGTCTATCTATGTCAGTACAACATCCATTTCCAAGCTCTCAGTATAAGTCATTGTATATGCAGTGAAGCAGGAACAAAGAAATACTGCACAAACAAAATTATTTGGTTCTCAGAGTTTTACAGCTTAGAGAAATTTTTAAAATAATGGAAGATGGCTTGAAGGTGCCTTTTGAGAAACTTTGTTTTGTTTCCTAAAATACATCAAATAAATAGAGCACTGCAAAGACAGATTTCTTAAGCCTTATACTCATTACCATGCAATAAACACCACCGCCTTAGATCTGGATATAGCTCATGGAAACAAAAGATCCCCAAAATATGAAACTGCATGAGCTTTTCAAAAGAAGCATTTAAGAACATAATCCCTCACTTCCCATGATGGATTAATGTAGTTTATTGAAGGACAGTAGTGGGATTTATTTTGGAAAAAAAAAAAAAAAATCCCCAGAAGCAATTCAGGTAGTTGAATCCTCTACAAACTGTGATGCAAGAAAAGTAGCTGGAGAGCAAGCAAAGCTACAGTAATAAAACCAGAATGGACCAAGATGTTTATAACAGTAGGGAATTCACTGCTAGGAAGCCTGGAAAACCACCAGTGATTCTGATGTGAGTTGACATCCTCTCTAAGCATCAGGGGAGAGGTCTAGACCACAAGTAACTTCCAGACTGGATGCTCTGAGACCTGGGTACCTACACTGACATATCCATCCTGACAAAATGAAATGACCTTCAAGCATAATGTCTGCCAGATAATCCTGCAGCCTGGAATAATCAATAGCTCTACCTGGGTTAATAAAACCTGTTAATTCCAGTGATATCACCAATAGAAAATATGAACACAGAACAGATTATGATCCTAAACAAAGCCCCTTGGAACTGGTAGTAATAATGTGCAGTAGCAGGTAATTAGATCCAGACATCAGAATCTCTAACAGAATCTCTAAAACAATCTTACTGTTCCAGGAGGAATAGCAACAAAATACAGTTTGATACCCACTTCTTCAGAGCAATGTACATATATAAAATAGCACACTCCCTGCTGAGAACAGGGTATAAACGACCAAACAATTAGCATTTTCACAGTTGCCCTTAAGAGATGCTTTTAAACCTAGAAGAAACCACCTTTTTCATTACTTGAAACAAAACCGTTTACTCCAAAGGCAGCAAAAAGCTATTCTAAGCAAGAATGGGTTGTTAACATGGATGAGATAATTCAGGATGGCTTCAGTTCTTAAGCAGACAGTGTGATCTGTAAATTGTACATAACTCAATTTAAGCAAGAGTTAAGGATAACTACAAATGAAAAGAAACATTGCTGATATGCACTTTAGGAATAAGTAAGTACTTGAGCCTGAAATGAGGAGCTTTGTATTCCTTTAGGCATCGATGAGAATTAAGGACGTTTAGCTTTGTGTAGGAACAGGCTCCAGAATCATTTAAAGCAAATGGAAGTCACTGTATTAATTTACACTAATACAGATGTTGGTGGTGATGTACTTTATAGGTTCAAAAACTCTTTGCAAATAATAATTGTGAAAACCCTCCAAGTTAATTTTTGTAAGCTTTATGAAGTTAGAAGTCTCCTGGAGAGTTTGAGAGCATGGTATATGCTAAGTGCAGAAAGCACCAAAAATTCCCAAACAAAACCAAAAAGGCCAAAATACCCAATATACCAGAGCATGCTCTCACTAGGGTGATCTCTCTCTAGGGTGAGATAAATGTTCCGTAAGTAGCTAAAACAAAAATCTCAATTGCAGTATTGTTCTACTTTGTGTTTTTGGAAAAGTTATCTGAGCCTTTTTCACTGTGTATGTAAAATGGGGACAGTGAAAGCATTTTTGTTCTCCATGTATTGTGGATGAAAAGGCCTGAGTATAAGCTTTAAAGATATTACTGTTCCTTGTTTGATTATATCATTATTGTATTATTACTATATAGTTTTACTATCATCATTATCAGAACATCATAGAGACCATCTGGATGTCAGATTTAACATGTAAGAGCAGTTACTCTACCTAGAAAGCAGTTCTATATTTTTGAGCTCGTCCTGTAACTAAGAGGCTGTTTCTTCTCTGTTACAGCTGTATGAAAAAGTTGCTCTTTTCCTGACAAATTTAGGTAAGCAATGTTGAATACAAAATTGAATGACATTGTACTGATTTTTTGGTCCCTGTACTGTGATAGCATTCAAACTGCCTGTATAAATATGAAAAAATCCTGATTAATTTGCAATCTACAGGAATTAATGTTTTTCTTAAGTTTATAATAAAGGAATATATAAACTAAACTATGGTGACATTCAATCGGTGGCGACAACAGTCACCCACCTACCATGCTTGGTTCTTCTTCCAACCCCTTACCTTATAAGAATGTAAACAAATTGTTACCCTGGGAGAAAAAGGATGAGTTTTCAGAGAGACTGAGCATTCACAGTCCCCGGGTTTTGTGAAGACCTAGATATGGGGGAATCACTTCTGAAAGCCAAATTTATAACTTGAAACTAAGGTGCTTATTGTTACTGGCTATCAAGGGTAGTAATTTGGAAGGAAAATAACTAGATGACTCATCAGCTTTACCAACACCTAAACTCTAATGCTGTTCTAAGTTTCTGTAATCTTTTGGGCTCACCCATAAAGGTGATGTTTATGCTAGAGTGAGGAGAACATGTTTTCTGAGGACAGCATGTACTGTCACTGCGGCAGCAACAGGCCATCACTCATATATTCATGGCTTAGGCAGAGTCTCTGGAGATCCTGATCATGCTCGAAGATTGCAGTAGTTGGTGGCAATTGGCAAGGGCTCCTTAGCGTCAAGAAGCCTGAAATGAGACTTGCTGAAGGCCTATTGAGTGAATCATAGTATGGTATGTGTAGAAGTGGTTTGAGGAGATTATTTTGAGTGTCTGCATACCTTTGTACATTGATGATGTTCAGTAAGGTATTTTGGACCAGGTGGACAGATTTTGGTGTCCTTTCAGAGGAAACACACAGCTGATTTTAACTAGTGTCAGGGGTTTTCTACATGTGGGAAGTCATAGCTGATGTGTTCAAAGCACGTCTGTGTAAGATAGTATTTTATTCTGTTGTTTCTTATTGGACTGAGTCCTCATTTGTATGCTGCAAATTTAAAGTAATTTTGCCGTCCCTTATCCAAGGAGAACATACCTGCTAGTTACAGTTGAGAAATATGACTTTCAAGTATGTGATTTGCACAGGCTATACCATTTTACTCCCTGTGACACCCTGGGGACAGTAAGATATGGTCTAGAGACCTTGAATCTTGATTACTTTCTGCCAGGTTATCATCAAGGTAGATCTGCTCCTTGTAGCCTGTACAGAAAGCACTTGTATGAAAACTCAGTGGGTCAAGCTGTTCTGACAGTGTTCAGACTGTTTCGTGGCTTTTACTCTGATGGCCTAAGTAGCTGATTTGGTTTGAATGATCTTTATCAGTGTAATAAATTCAGAGTGGGATTGGCAGCAAATCCACATTCAGGATGTCCTTCTTCTGCTTTTACATGACCTTTTTCGGAGCTCACATCCATGCTTTTCAGAGCATTGCCATTGTCCCTGATGGGCATATGAGCAAAGTTTCAGCTGCAGCTACCTTGTTAAAGTCAAACTTGTCCGTCTGACAGACTGGCAAAAAAAAATCTACAGTGCTTCATTTCTTTCTGCTTAGTTAAATATGTATGTACTGGCATACACACAAACTTGGGTTTCTTGACAGGCATTTCCAAATCACTAACACAGTAGTTAATTTATGGTCTGGTTTATGGTTTTATTGATGTGTCTACTTCCTCATGGGTAGGGTGGCTCTAATTAAAGAGAGTTCTGTACTTCCAGTACTTTAATCTGGAAGTAGTATGAGTGCTAACATTGTGCTAGTCAGAGTTACCATTAGTACCTCCACTTCTCTGATTACTCCTATTGACAGCAGTGGTTAACTAATAAGAAGCTCCTGCCAGTGGAAAAGTATTTCCAGGATGTGGTACTTGTGTGTTGGCATAGAAGTTGTTTTGTTAACTTCTGTCTGGATATCTCTTTAGACGGAGATTAAGGGCCTACCTGAAGGGAAGAATATGTCTTCCACTTTCCCATTTGCTTTACCCCATCCATTGCAAAATATTTTTTCTCATTCTTCTGTGATGAGCTCCCTGGGACAAGGAAAGGGAATCATGCTGTGGCACTCCACTGATACCTGTGTAGAGTCCTTAGGTGACAGCATGGTGGGCAAATCCGTGAAGCAGAATTACAAGGAGGATTTTCTCCAGTTCAGTGTGACATCTCTGACAAAAAGGCACTTACGCTGCTCGTAGTGGGGTGCTTTCTGGCAATGTCGTTATGGTAGGTTGCAGAAAACGAAATGAGAAAAGCCTAAGCCTGTAAAGTACACAGGAATCCAGGAGGGATGTTTAATATACACATTATCTCAGCCACTTTCTTACAGTCTCCTGGGAATATACATATTCAGAGGAGATTTTTAAGAGTATTTACGAGCTCGCTTGCTGTGTGCTGCTTTTTGGATACAATTTCTTCTGTCAGCTTATATTTTGAAATCAGCAGGCTAATTTACAAATACTCTCACATTTCTGATAGGTGCCTGCAGCCTTTGTGCCAAGAGAAATTGTTACTCTGATTAAACCTCTCAAACTGTGCTTTCTTTCTTCACAGAGCAGCCTCGTACCGAATCCGAGTGGGAGAACAGCTTCACTCTGAAAATGTTTCTTTTTCAGTTTGTCAATCTGAACAGCTCTACCTTTTATATAGCATTCTTCCTTGGAAGGTAGGATTGAGATCTGAACCCTCATATATGCAAAATGAAGTAGAGAGAAGAAATAAAATTGAGTGTAATGAAACAAAATGGGACCATATTATCACACATCTCAAAATGCAAATTCCATACTAGCAAAGCAGGACAGATTGAAGTTTTATTTTCCTTTTGAAAGTCCAGAAACAGACATGTAGTTTTAATTTCCTAGCATCGTATTGGCTCTATGCTAACTATTAACAATTTCATTATTGGGAACTGATGCATCCCACAATACTATACATGCAGATCACTTCGCCTTGTCTTTATGTGTGTGACTTTTACAGGTAAGTAAATAACACTGTGTCTTTTTCTTTCAGAATAGAATAGAACAGAACAGAATAGAATAGCTCAGTTGAAGGGACGTACAATGATCATCTACTCCGTCCGCCTGGATACTTTGGTGCTTCTATTGTATGATTTGAACTGTTAAGAGGGAATTATGAACTATTAGTTGGGGTTTTTTTCACAGAAAGTGAAATATATATATATATATATTTGTATGTCTCTCTGCAAGTCTTCTAGAAGCGAAAGAAGAGCCTTTGAGTAGATAAGGCTTGAGTAGAAGAATCCATCAGTATGGATTATTTGTATGTGGGAAGTTGTGGGAATCATTTTGGCAGAAAACATGGGCGAATAGTAAGAAAAGTATGTTTTCCTAATGAAAATGTAACGTTTTCACTGATTTCACAGAAAGGCAGATATCACAGCCCACATTATGATGTAAGGAAATGGACTGGCATTCGAAAGCCATTTTCCAAACTGATATAAACATTTTTATTCAGATTTTTTCTCTTCTCTTCTCTGCATATGCTGAATATCCAATGGCAGAGTATTTGGTACTGATATAAAACTGGAAGTAAAAATATACTTAGCCCTACATGGGAATTATTCCAGGAATCCACCAGGTTTTTTTTTTTTGCAGCATAATGTCTTTTATAGTTCTATCAATCATACTAAGATGACATTAGATTAAAACAACAGTGTGAGCTTTCTTCTACTACTGTGAACAGACTGCTTATACAACACAGTTGATGTATATTCCTGTGTTAAAGATTTACAGGACACCCTGGTGCCTACTTAAGGCTGATAAACCGGTGGAGACTGGAAGAGGTGAGTGTTCACTAACTACACACTGATATCTCTACTGCCCACAGATGCAGTGAACGCAAGCAGGGGCAGACGCATAACTCTGTCTAGGTATTTTTGAGTGTGTTATTGGGTTTTAAGTTGTTAACTCCATGCTACTGACTCTACCATCTGCTACAAAAATTTCTACATATTGATATATATATGCCCTTTTCAGTGCTAGCAGCTTCAGTGTTTGCATCACATTTGGATAGTGGTATCAAATGGTTTAAACTTTACTCGTATTTTTACATTGGAAATATTTCATCCTTGATATGAACCAGTCAGATATGAATCTGGTGACATTTTGCTGCTAACAAAACTTTTCCTCTCAGTTTCTCTAGCCTTGCTGACCAGCAAGCTAAAATAATAAACTAATAACTTAGAAATCCAGACACATAAAATGTATTTGAAAATTGATGAAAACAACTGAACAAACTTCCCCAAAGAGCTACTGGCATAACGTTACATGTCTATTAAACCATATAGATTCGGAGAGCAATGAGGGATTGGCTTTGCAAGTCGCTCAAGGGCCAATCCCATTTTTTTGGCAAATACATTCAGAATTCAAAACCCATTTGACAGTTATTGGAGGTGAACAGCACCAGTTTCTGGTTCAGTCATGTAGTTTCTAGTGCTGCTATTTGAACTCTCAAATCCCATGGCTTCTTTCCTGCTTCACAGCTGAAAAACTGAAACAGCTTTGCAAATACATGACAAACGGCAAGTGGAAAATTCAAATCTTGGCCAACATGAATTTACAGACACCTCCAAATATATAAATATTTTGGTTAATAGAGGTCATCTAAACACTAGTGAAAAAACGAATAATATACAAAAGCCATCCTAATTTTAAAGTAGTGAATTCTTTACATTCAGGGAAAGAAAAATTGATAAATGAGCAGACAGAAATTCACTGAACATCCCTCCAAAGTTGGAGAGGGGCCAAGCTGACCTAACAGCTTGCTGCTGCCAAAAGAGGACAGTTCTGCTCTTCCCTTGAGCCTTTCCCCAGAAGTCTTCTCCTTCTTCTTCCTCTGTAATGGCTCTGGTTTCTCCAACCCTATGAGGACCCTATTCAGTTCCCTGTATCAGCAGGAAACTTTCTTTTTCTGGCTGAATTAGTTTTCTGATGAGTTACAGAGAACAGGGAAAGAACCTCAGTTGCAGGAGTGGAGACAGGAGGAACAAAGAACAAGATTTGGGAGGGAAGTGCAGCAGCGAGGTGTTACAGGTTGGGTCAGTTGCTCATGGAAGCTACTGCTAATAGTCCCCACTATCCCAGATACCCCTCCAATAACACTCTTTTCATCTGTTGAATGAAGTCAAGTGTAAGACATTTAATAACATGACATAGTCTAGCCCAGTGTCCGTGGGCATATTCAGACCACAATTTATATATTAGTGATTTTATGGATGTAACATCACTGCTACTTCATTAATACTCTACCTAGCTCTCTCAAGTTGTATTGGCTCATGTGACTAATTCCTAATAACAGAAGGATGATGATGTAATAATAATTCCAGAGGAGTTAATTTAAAAAAAACCAATAATTATCTGCCACCCTGTTAATCCAAAGAGAAGTTGAATGAGGTCAACACAAACCTCAGCAGGGACCCTGGTTCTGAGTATAAATCAGTATGTATAAGAAATACACATCACATTTTGTTACAGATCATAACTAATTTTTCCTCCCTAAGAGTTAAAGAGAAATAGTTCCAGTCCTATGACAGTGATCTGTTCAACTTAGCTGTAATACTCAGGATTTAACAATGCAGCTTGGACTCTACTGTTTGGATCCACAAAACAATTCTGCAAAATGCTCTTTGAGGACAGAAAGTTTTTTGTCCTTTTCTGTTTATTCCAATAGTAGATGGAAAATTGTAGAATTACCTAAATTTGTACTAGCTGAGCATCTCTCTTAAAAGCAGCACCACTTCTTCAAGGTCTGGAGCCACTGCTAAAGGAAGCAAGCACTTGGCAAGAGACATCAAAAACTGTTGTTTGACAGTTAGAGATGTTTAGTTCTTCAAAAAGAGAATAACTTTGCATAGTCTACTCAGTCATATACATTAAATAGTATTCAATAAACAGTATTTGTTCTATCATCTAGGCATGAACTGTTTTCCTGTGCAGCCAGGAGGCATTTTCTCTTCATTCTTCAACTTGATGCAGAGTCAGACTCCCCAAAAACTGTTAAAATCATTGCAGAAATTCAGTAGCCTTTGCCTCTGTCCCACCTACAGTTGCACAACATATTAGAGGCTCTAATGTGAAAATTACATTGGTTTCAGCTGGTTCTGACCTCTGCAGAGAATTAGATGATAGGCGTAAAAGGCTCATGGTATGCTACAGTCTCATATGCTCCCATGAGTTTGTATTTTTTTAAAAATGAAGAGAATGGCATTTAATTTCCTTTAAGTAAATTATCTAATATTCATTTCTAGTCTTTAATAAATGCTTTAAAACTCAGAATTATTTCTGTTTAACCTTTTGTTTCTTTTTTTCTGTAGTGCCACCCTAGTGGATGCCTTATTGATCTCTGTATGCAAATGGGTATTATAATGGTGCTAAAGCAGACCTGGAATAATTTCATGGAACTGGGCTACCCGTAAGTATATATATTGCCTATGCTTCCATAGCTCACAGAAGAGTACTTAGTTTATGCTTTCCTTATGACCAGTTACAAAAAAGTAAAATACAGTAGTCATTACAATAGAAAATCCCCCCTAGGATACAAAACTCTTTATATAAATTTCCGGACATATACAGATAGATGGTTTGGGGGGGGGGGGGGGGGGGGGTTCACATTGGACATAGTTTGCAAAAGTGAAGATGTAATATAAATATTAACAAATAAATATTATACTAGAAATATATTATTTCATTAAATTGTATTCTGTGTTAAAACTCCTTGAAAATAACTGTAGGACTGCTGCATTCCTTAGGAAATATCATATGTATCATTTTTTAGCTATGCCAGTAAGTTCTAAATTGGATTTCTCCTTGCTGGGTGATAAAAGATGCCTGAAAGGACAGGTATGAGCTGGAAAAAAATGCACTGCTGGCATATACACTCTCAGAGATAGAAAAATGTACTGACTGGTATATAGGCAAGTTCCCTGGTGATCTTCAGGGTATGATGCCCTAGCTAAAAGCTATGCCTTTTTAGCTATGCCCCTAGCTAAAAAGATTGATGATTATTCATTTCCTATTGGTTCATTTCTTATTGATTACTATTTAATAAGCTCGTTTAATATGATTAATATTGACAGTTGCTGCTAGAGACAGTGTGGCAGGTCATCAAGGGAAATCAGTAAGTGTGAAAACATAAGAGAGAGCTGACATTGTCAGAAAGTTTGCCCTTGCAAAGTTCAGAGGGATTTTCTTTGCTGCGGGATCCACAGCAGAGCTAGTGCAGAGTTCGGTCCCTGAACTGCAGAAACATGTCAGGGCAGCGATTTCAGGCAGCCTCAGTGCTCATCATATCTAGCTGTAATGAGAACGGAGTAAATGATTTAAATGCACAGAGGAATCGGCAATGAAGGTAGTTAAAGCTCGCTATCGCCCTCTCTTCCAGGGTTTGCGCCCAGCGCTGCTTGCCAGAATTTTGCAGCTGGAGGAATTAGCTGGGGTGGGGAGGAGGGAACAGCAGCAGCAATATTGATCCTTCTCTTTCCACTCCCTGCCTCTTTTGTCAGTTTTCATTAGATCTCTCTGCTACCTATCAATAGGGATTTCAAAACCTAATAAAGAGAGCAGAAGGGGATTAAGGAAGGTGACTGAAGAAGATAGGAAGAGATTGTTTAAGAACAAGTGATTTAATGGGAATAAACTGCTTTGGGTGAAGTCAGTTTCTTCACTTTAGAGTCACAATGAAAATCACAGCACAAAACACACCATCACAACAATGTGAGATGCTTCAACTTATTATGATAAGAGATGTATTTGCCCTCCAAATCTTTCAGTCAACCTTCTAGGCCTTAAATGCTGCAGGCAAGCGCATTTCCTTTTGTGTGGAAAAAACATTTCTGCTAAAAGCATGGTCAGAGCCAACATCGTGTGGATGGCCAGAGGATTTGGAGGCAGTCCTTCAGTCTGTAGTAGAACATCACTGCTCCTCCACCCATATGCTGGCCACTGCCTGAGGAGACGCAGGCAGAGCCAGCACTGGGCAGTGCCAAAACTGATAGCAGATAGCATTTCTCTGTAAGACAGCCCTAGAAGAGGAGCACCAACATCCTGTTTTGAAGAGTGGATTTTTCCACCATTTCAGGGAGGCAGCCCAGCTTAGGTGCTGGGATGTGCTCCTACAGGGACCGCAGAGAGACACAGGACAAGTCAGAAATGCCACCTTGGTGGCATTGGTTCCTTGGTGACAGGAGCCCTGCCACACAC